>JAHLGO010000169.1:4901836-4978849 GCA_020615895.1 Ceriops decandra | reverse complement strand
AAATGTACATGCAAAAAGCCTCAACATTTTGGGCTCATTTGGGTTTGGAAAAAGAACCTAATAGGCGTCTAACCTAAAATTCCCCTTTAAATACATTTGTTTTGTATGAAATCCATAGTTTTCATTTGTTTAGTTATGAGTTTGCCTAAAATAAATTTCAACAAAAATAATGTCAAGGAAATTATGATGTATTGTACACATAATGATAGAGAATAAAGTCTAATCAAGTACAACAAAGCTAGTATTCCCATGATTTTCCAATGGGAATCGATAGTCCAAAGACAAGTTCAGTAACAAAGGGGACGAAGAAGGATTTTCGAGGGTTAATCATGGATATGCATGACAAAAATGGTGCTCTAGATGATTCTAGGACTATTTTAAATGTTTCTAATGCTATGCCAAATATAATCAATTATCTTCAAGTGTAAGATGATGAACAAGGCATTGAACTTGAAGCACAATACTTGAAGCCCAAGATACAAGTCCAAGATATATGAGCAATCCAAGTAAGTGTTTGATCTACTTTTTGAGTTGTATAGAAAGTTCAATTTGTTTTCCTTTGGCTGGATAGATTTCTAGTTAATGCCAAATGTACATGTAAAAAGGCTCAACGCCTAGGACTCATTCAAGTATGGAAAAAGACCCCAATAGGTGACCTAACCTAAATCCCCTTAAATCTTTAAATACATTTGTTTTCTATGAAATCCATAGTTTTCATTTGTTTAGTTGTGAGTTTGCCTGGAATAAATTTTGACAAAAATAATGTCAATGCAATTATGATCTATTCTACACATAATGATAAAGAATGAAGAACTAATCAAGCACAACAAGGCAAGTATTCCCATGATTTTCCACTAGGAATTGGTAGTCCAATGACAAGGTCAGAAACAAAGTGGATCAAAAAAGATTTCCAAGGCTTAATCATGGATATACATGACAAAAAGGGTGCTCAAGATGATTCTAGGACTATTTTAGATGTTTCTGATGCTACACCAAATACAATCAATTATCGTTAAGTGTAAGATGATGAACAAGGCTTTGAACTTGAAGAACAATACGTGAAGCCTAAGATATAAGTCCAAGTTATATGAGCAATCCAAGTAAATGCTTGATCTGCTTTTTGAGTTGTATAAAAATTCCAATTTGTTTTGTTTTGGGTAGATTGATTATCAGTTAATGCCAAATGTGCAAGTAACACAGTTCAACGTTTTTCGTTCATTTGGGCTTGTAAAAAGAAACCAATAATTGACTTAACCTGAGATCCCGTTTATCTTAAAAAGTGTGAGTTTTGTATAAAATTCATAGTTTTCATTTGCTTAGTTGTGTGTTTGCTTGGAATAAATTTGGACAAAAATAATATCAAAGCAATTATGATTTTACCGACACATAATGATAGAAACTAAAGCACTAATCAACTACAATAAAGCAAGTATTTACATGATCATTTACGTGCAATCGGTAGTCTAATTACAAGGTCATCAACAAATCAGATGATAGAGCATTTGCAAGGCTTAATCATGGATATACGTGACAAATAAAAAGCTCTAGAAGATTCTATGACTATTCCAGGCAACACTAATGTTATGCTAAGGATAATCACTTATCGTTAAGTGCAAAATGATGAATAGGGCTTTGATGTTAAAGAACAATACTTAAAGCCCAAGATACAAATCCAAGATGTATGAGCAATACATGTAAATGCTTGATCTAGTCTTTGAGTTGTGTAGAAATTTCAATTTGTTTTGCTTTTGGTTGATAGATTTTCAGTTAATGCCAAATGTACATGCAAAAAGGCACAACGTTTTGGGTTCATTTAGGTTTGCAAAAGGAACATGATAGGTGACTAACCTAAGCTCCCCTTAATCTTTAAATACGTGTGTTTTGTATGAAATCCATTGTTTTCATTAGTTTAGTTGTGAGTTTGCCTAGAATAAATTTCGACTAAAAATAATGTGAAAGCAATTATGAACTATTCTACACATAATCATAGAGAACAAAGCTAATCAAGTACAACAAAGCAAGTATTCCCATGATTTTCCTCTAGCAATTGGTAGTTGACAGACAAGGTCAGGAACAAATTGGATGAGAAAGGATTTCCAAGGCTTAATCATGGATATACATGACAAAGAGAGTACTTGAGATGATTCTAGGACTATTTTACATGTTTCTAATGCTACGCCAAATATAATCAAATATCTTTAAGTGTAAGATGATGAACAAGGCATTGAACTTAAAGAACAACATTTAAAGCTCAAGATATAAGTCCAAGTTATATGAGCAATCCAAGTAAATGCTTGATCTAGTTTTTGAGATGTATAAAAAGTCCAATTTGTTATTTTTAGGTAGATGGAATTTAAGTTAATGCCAAATGTACATGTAAAACTGCTCGATGTTTTTAGTTCATTTGGGCATACAACAAGAACCCAATAATTGACTTAACCTATGATCCCATTTCTCTTAAAATGTGTGTGCTTTGTATAAAATTCATAGTTTCATTTGCTTAGTTATGTTTTGCCTAGAATAAATTTGGACAAAAATAATGTCAAAGAAATTATGATTTACCCTTCGCATAATGATGGAAAGTAAAGCACTAATCAACTACAATAAGACAAGTATTCGCATGATCATTTCTGTGCAATCAGTAGTCCAATTACAATGTCATGAACAAATCAGATGAAAGAGCATTTTCACGGCTTAATCATGGATATACATGACAAATAAGAAGCTCTAGAAGATTCTATGACTATTATAGTCATCTCTAATGCTACGCCAAGGATAATCACCTATCTATAAGTGCAAGATGATGAACAAGGCTTTGAAGTTAAAGAACAATACTTGAAGCCCAAGATACAAGTCCAAGATATATAAGCATCCCAAGTAAATGCTTGATCTACTCTTTAAGTTCTATAGAAAGTCCAATTTGTTTTGCTTTTGATAGATTGAATTTCAGTTAATGCCAAATGTACAAGCAAAAAGGGTCAACGTTTTGGGCTCTTTAGGGTTTGCAAAAAGAACCCAATAGGTGAGCTAACATAAGATCCCTTTAATCTTTAAATACGTGTTTTTTGTATGAAATCCATAGTTTTCATTTGTTTAGTTGTGAGTTTGCCTGGAATAAATTTTGACAAAAATAATGTGAAAGCAATTATGATCTATTGTACAAATAATCATAGAGAATAAAGCTAATCA
This sequence comes from Ceriops decandra, assembly GCA_020615895.1. Classification (NCBI taxonomy): domain Eukaryota; kingdom Viridiplantae; phylum Streptophyta; class Magnoliopsida; order Malpighiales; family Rhizophoraceae; genus Ceriops; species Ceriops decandra. The sequence continues at coordinate 4,975,660 of JAHLGO010000169.1, read as the reverse complement.
AGTACAACAAAGCAAGTATTCCCATGATTTTCCACTAGGAATCGGTAGTCTAAAGACAAGGTCAGGAGCAAAGTGTATCAGAAAGGATTTCCAAGGCTTAATCATGGATGTACATGACAAAAAGGGTGCTCTAGATGATTCTAGGACTATGTCAGATGTTTCTGATGCTACACCAAAAATAATTAATTATCTTTAAGTGTAAGATGATGAACAAGGCATTGAACTTGAAGAACAATACTTGAAGCCCAAGATATAAGTCCAAGATATATGAGCAATCCAAGTAAATGCTTGATTTGCTTTTTGAAATGTATAAAAAGTCCAATTTGTTTTGTTTTAGGCAGATAGAATTTAAGTTAATGCCGAATGTACTTGTAAAACTGCTCAACATTTTTCGTTCATTTGGGCATGCAACAAGAACCAATAGTTGACTTAACCTATGTTCCCGTTTATCTTAAAAAGTGTGTGCTTCTTATAAAATTCATAGTTTTCATTTGCATAATCGTGTCTTGCCTTCAATAAATTTGGACAAAAATAATGTTGAAGCAATTATGATTTCACCTTCGCATAATGATGGAAAGTAAAGCACTAATCAACTACAATAAAACAAGTATTCGCATGATCATTTCCGCGCAATCAGTAGCCCAATTACAGGGTCATGAACAAATTAGATGAAAGAGCATTTGTAAGGATTAATCATGGATATACATGACAAATAGGAAGCTCTAGAATATTCTATGACTATTCCAGTCATCTCTAATGCTACGCCAAGGATAATCACATATCTTTTAGTGCAAGATGATGAACAAGGCTTTGAAGTTAAAGATTATACTTGAAGCCTAAGATACAAGTCCCAGATATATGAGCATTCCAAGTAAATGCTTGATCTACTCTTTGAGTTTTGTAGATAGTCCTATTTGTTTTGCTTTTGATTGATTGATTTTTAGTTAATGCCGAATGTACAAGCAAAAAGGCTCAATGGTTTTGGCTCTTTAGGGTTTGCAAAAACAAGCCAATAGGTGACCTAACATATGATCCCTTTAATCCTTAAATCCGATGATTTTCCACTAGGAATCAGTAGTCCAAAGACAAGGTCAGGAGCAAAGTGTATCAGAAAGGATTTCCAAGGCTTAATCATGGATATACATGACAAAAATGGTGCCCTAGATGATTCTAGGACTATTTTAGATGTTTCTAATGCTATGCCAAATATAATTAATTATCTTTAAGTGTAAGATGTTGAACAAGGCTTTAAACTTGAAGAACAATACTTGAAGCCCAAGATACAAGTCCAAGATATATGAGCAATCCAAGTAAGTGCTTGATCTACTTTTTGAGTTGTATAGAAAGTTCAATTTGTTTTCCTTTGGCTTGATAGATTTCTAGTTAACGCCAAATGTACATGTAAAAAGGCTCAACGCTTAGGACTCATTCAAGTATGGAAAAAGACCCCAATAAGTGACCTAACCTAAATCCCTTTAAATCTTTAAATACATTTGTGTTGTATGAAATCCATAGTTTTCATTTGTTTAGTTGTGAGTTTGCCTGGAATAAATTTTGACAAAAATAATGTCCATGCAATTATGATCTATTCTACAAATAATGATAAAGAATGAAGAACTAATCAAGTACAGCAAAGCAAGTATTCACATGATTTTCCACTAGGAATTGGTAGTCCAATGACACAGGTCAGGAACAAAGTGGATCAAAAAAGATTTTCAAGGCTTAATCATGGATATACATGACAAAAAGGATGCTCAAGATCATTCTAGGACTATTTTAGATGTTTCTAATGATACACCAAATACAATCAATTATCTTTAAGTGTAAGATGATGAACAAGGCTTTGAACTTGAAGAACAATACTTGAAGCCCAAGATATAAGTGCAAGATATATAAGCAATCCAAGTAAATGCTTGATCTGCTTTTTGAGTTGTATAAAAAGTTCAATTTGTTTTGTTGTAGGTAGATTGGTTTTTAGTTAATGTCAAATGTACAGGTAAAACTGGTCAACGTTTTTGGTTCATTTGGGCTTGCAAAAAGAACCCAATAGTTGACTTACCCTATGATCCCGTTTATCTTAAAAAGCATGTATTTTGTATAAAATTCATAGTTTTCATTTGCTTAGTTGTTTGTTTGCTAGGAATAAATTTAGACGAAAATAATATCAAAGCAATTATGATTTAACCTACGCATAATGAAGGAACATAAAACACTAATCAACTACAACAAAGCAAGTATTCACATGATCGTTTATGCGCAATAGGTAGTCCGATGACATGGTCAAGAAGATAGCAGATGAAAGAGGATTTGCAAGGCTTAATCATGGATATACATGACAAATAGGAAGCTCTTGAAGATTCTATGAATATTCCAAGCATCTCTAGTACTATGCCAAGGATAATCATTTATCTTTAAGTGCAAGATGATGAACAAGGCTTTGAAGTTAAAGAACAATCCTTGAAGCCCAAGATAAAGTTCAATACTTTTAGCAATACAAGTAAATGCTTAAGCTAGTCTTTGAGTTGTGTACAAAGTCCAATTTGTTTTGCTTTTGGTTGATAGATTTTCAGTTAATGCCAAATGTACATGCAGAAAGGCACAACGTTTCGGGCTCATTTGGGTTTGCAAAAAGAACCTAATAGGTGACCTAACCTAAGCTCCCCTTAATCTTTAAATATGTATGTTTTGTATGAAATCCATTGTCTTCATTTGTTTAGTTATGAGTTTGCCTACAATAAATTTCGACAAAAATAATGTGAAAACAATTATGATCTATTCTACACATAATCATAGAGAATAAAGCTAATCAAGTACAACAAAGCAAGTATTCCCATGATTTTCCACTAGGAATCGGTAGTCCAAAGACAAGGTCAGGAACAAAGTGGATGAGAAAGGATTTCCAATGCTTAATCATGGATATACATGACAAACATAGTGCTCTAGATGATTCTAGGACTATTTTAGATGCTTTTGATGCTACGACAAATATAATCAAATATCTTGAAGTGTTAGATGATGAACAAGGAATGAACTTGAAGAACAATACTTAAAGCCCGAGATATAAGTCCAAGTTATATGAGCAATCCAAGTAAATGCTTGATCTGCATTTTGAGTTGTATAAAACATCCAATTTGTTTTGTTTTGGGTAGATTGATTATCAGTTAATGCCAAATGTACAAGTAAAATAGCTCAACGTTTTTCGTTCATTTGGGCTTGTAAAAAGAAACCAATAGTTGATTTAAACTAAGATCCCGTTTATCTTAAAAAGCGTGGGTTTTGTATAAAATTCATAGTTTTCATTTGCTTAGCTATGTGTTTCCTTGGAATAAATTTGGACAAAAATAATATCAAAGCAATTATGTTTTAACCTATGCATAATGGTAGAAACTAAAGCACTAATCAACTACAATAAAGCAAGTATTCGCATGATCATTTACGCGTAATCGGTAGTCTAATTACTAGGTCATCAACAAATCAGATGATAGAGCATTTGCAAGGCTTAATCATGGATATACATGACAAATAAAAAGCTCTAGAAGATTCTATTACTATTCCAGGCAACTCTAATGTTACACCAAGGATAATCACTTATCTTTAAGTGCAAAATGATCAACAGGGCTTTGAAGTTAAAGAACAATACTTGAAGCCCAAGATACAAGTCCAAGATATATGAGCAATACATGAAAATGCTTGATTTAGTCTTTGAGTTATGTAGAAATTTCAATTTCTTTTGCTTTTGGTTGATAAATTTTCAGTTAATGCCAAATGTACATGCAAAAAGGCACAACGTTTTGGGCTCATTTGGGTTTGCAAAAAGAACCCGATAGGTGACCTAACCTAAGCTCCCCTTAATCTTTAAATACGTGTGTTTTGTATGAAATTCATTGTTTTCATTTGTTTAATTATGAGTTTGCCTGGAATAAATTTTGACAAAAATAATGTGAAAGCAATTATGATATATTCTACACATAATTAGAGAGAATAAAGCTAATCAAGTACGACAAAGCAAGTATTCCCATGATTTTCCACTAGCAATTGGTTGTCCAAAGACAAGGTGAGGAACAATGTGGATGAGAAGGGATTTCCAAGGCTTAATTATGGATATACATGACAAAAAGAGTGCTCTAGATGATTCTAGGACTATTTTAGATGTTTTTAATGCTGCGCCAAATATAATCAAATATCTTTAAGTGTAAGATGATGAACAAGGCATTGAACTTGAAGAACAATACTTAAAGCCCAAGAAAGAAGTTTAACTTATATGAGCAATCCAAGTAAATTCTTGATTAGCTTTTTGAGACGTATAAAAAGTCCAATTTTTTTTCTTTTATGCAGATGGAATTTAAGTTAATGTCAAATGTACATGTAAAACTGATCAATGTTTTTAGGTCATTTGGGCATGCAACAAGAACCCAATAGTTGACTTAACCTATGATCCCATTTATCTTAAAAAGTGTGTGCTTTGTATAAAATTCATAGTTTTCATTTGCTTAGCTGTGTTTTGCCTAGAATAAATTTGGACAAAAATAATGTCAAAGAAATTATGATTTACCCTTCGCATAATGATGGAAAGTAAAGCACTAATCAACTACAATAAAACAAGTATTCGCATGATCATTTCGGTGCAATCAGTAGTCCAATTACAATGTCATGAACAAATCAGATGAAAGAGCATTTGCAAGGCTTAATCATGGATATACATGAGAAATAAGAAGCTGTAGAAGATTCTATGACTATTCTAGTCATCTCTAATGCTACGCCAAGGATAATCACTTATTTTTACATGCAAGATGATGAACAAGGCTTTGAAGTTAAAGAACAAAACTTGAAGCCCAAGATACAAGTCCAATATATATGAGCATCCCAAGTAAATGCTTGATCTACTCTTTGAGTTTTGTAGAAAGTCCAATTTGTTTTGCTTTTGATTGATAAATTTTTAGTTAACGCCAAATGTACAAGCAAAAAGGCTCAACGCTTTGGGCTCTTTAGGGTTTGCAAAAAGAACCCAATAGGTGACCTAACACAAGATCCCTTTAATCCTAAAATACATGTGTTTTGTATGAAATCCATAGTTTTCATTTGTTTAGTTGTGAGTTTGCCTGGAATAAAATTTGACAAAAATAATGTGAAAGCAATTATGATCTATTCTATGCATAATCATAGAGAATAAAGCTAATCAAGTACAACAAAGTAAGTATTTCGATGATTTTCCACTAGGAATCGATAGTCCAAAGACAAGGTCAGGAGCAAAGTGTATCAGAAAGGATTTCCAAGGCTTAATCATGGATATACATGACAAAAAGGGTGCTCTAGATGATTCTAGGACTATTTTAGATGTTTCTGATGCTATGCCAAATATAATTAATTAGCTTTAAGTGTAAGATGATGAACAAGGCTTTGAACTTGAAGAACAATACTTGAAGCCCATGATATAAGTGCAAGATATATGAGCAATCCAAGTAAATGCTTGATCTACTTTCTCAGTTGTATAAAAAGTTCAATTTGTTTTGTTGTAGGTAGATTGATTTTTAGTTAATGCCAAATGTACATGTAAAACTGCTGAACATTTTTGGTTCATTTGGGCTTGCAAAAAGAACCCAATAGTTGGCTTAACCTAAGATCCCGTTTATATTAAAAACTGTGTATTTTGTATAAAATTCATAGTTTTCATTTGCTTAGTTGTTTGTTTGCTAGGAATAAATTTGGACGAAAATAATATCAAAGCAATTATGATTTAACCTATGCATAATGAAGGAAAGTAAAACACTAATCAAGTACAACAAAACAAGTATTCGCATGAATGTTTACACGCAATAGGTAGTCCAATGACATGGTCAAGAACAAAGTGGATGAAAGAGCATTTGCAAGGCTTAATCATGGATATACATGACAAATAGGAAGCTCTAGAAGATTCTATGACTATTCCAAGCATCTCTAATGCTACGCCAAGGATAATCACTTATTGTTAAGTGCAAGATGATGAATAAGGCTTTGAAGTTAAAGAACAATCCTTGAAGCCCAAAATACAAGTTCAATACATATGAGCAATACAAGTAAATGCTTCAGCTAGTCTTTGAGTTGTGTAGAAAGTCCAATTTGTTTTGCTTTTGGTTGATAGATTTTCAGTTAATGCCAAATTTACATGCAAAAAGGCACAACAATTTGGGCTCATTTGGGTTTGCAAAAAGAACCTGATAGGTGACCAAACCTAAGCTCCCTCAATCTTTAAATACGTGTGGTTTGTATGAAATTCATTGTTTTCATTTGGTTGGTTGTGAGTTAGCCAACAATAAATTTTGACAAAAATAATATGAAAGCAATTATGATCTATTCCACACATAATCATAGAGAATAAAGCTAATCAATTACAACAAAGCAAGTATTCCCATGATTTACCACTAGGAATCAATAGTCCAAAGACAAGGTCAGGAGCAAAGTGTATCAAAAAGGATTTCCAAGGCTTCATCATTGACATACATGACAAAAAGGGTGCTCTAGATGATTCTAGGACTATTTCAGATGTTTCTGATGCTACACCAAAAATAATCAAATATCTTTAAGTGTAAGATGATGAACAAGGAATTGAACTTGAAGAACAATAATTAAAGCCCGAGATATAAGTCCAAGTTATATGAGCAATCCAAGTAAATGCTTGATTGGCTTTTTGAGTTGTATAAAAAGTCCAATTTGTTTTGTTTTGGGTAGATTGATTATCAGTTAATGCCAAATTTACAAGTAAAACAGCTCAACGTTTTTCATTCATTTGAGCTTGTAAAAAGAAACCAATTGTTGATTTAACCTAAGATCCCGTTTATCTTAAAAAGCATGTGTTTTGTATAAAATTCATAGTTTTCATTTGCTTAGTTGTGTGTTTGCTTGGAATAAATTTGGACAAAAATAATATCAAAGCAATTATGATTTAACCTACACATAATGATAGAAACTAAAGCACTAATCAACTACAATAAAGCAAGTATGTGGAAATTACAAGGTTATGAACAAATCCGATGATAGTGCATTTGCAAGGCTTAATCATGGATATACATGACAAATAAAAAGCTCTAGAAGATTCTATTACTATTCTAGGCAACTCTAATGTTACGCCAAGGATAATCACTTATCTTTAAGTGCAAAATGATGAACAGGGATTTGAAGTTAAAGAACAATACTTGAAGCCCAAGATACAAGTCCAAGATATATGAGCAATACATGTAAATGCTTGATGTAGTCTTTGTGTTGTGTAGAAATTTCAATTTTTTTTGCTTTTGGTTGATAGATTTTCAGTTAATGCCAAATGTACATGCAAAAAGGTACAATGTTTTGGGCTCATTTGGGTTTGCAAAAAGAACCCGATAAGTGACCTAACCGAAGCTCCCCTTAATCTTTAAATACGTGTGTTTTGTATGAAATCCATTGTTTTCATTTGTTTAATTGTGAGTTTGCCTACAATACTTAAAGCCCAAGATATAAGTCCAAGTTATATGAGAAATCCAAGTAAATGCTTGATCTGCTTTTTGAGATGTATAAAAAGTCCAATTTGTTTACTTTTAGGCAGATGGAATTTAAGTTAATGCCAAATGTACATGTAAAACTGCTCAACGTTTTTCATTCATTTGGGCATGCAACAAGAACCCAATAGTTGACTTAACCTATGATCCCGTTTATCTTAAAAAGTGAGTGCTTCGTATAAAATTCATAGTTTTCATTTGCTTAGTTGTGTTTTGCTTGGAATAAATTTGGACAAAAATAATGTCGAAGCAATTATGATTTCACCTTCGCATAATGATGGAAAGTAAAGCACTAATCAACTACAATAAAACAAGTATTCGCATGATCATTTCTGTGCAATCAGTAGTCCAATTACAAGGTCATGAACAAATCAGATGAAAGAGCATTTGCAAGGCTTAATCATGGCTATACATGACAAATAGGAAGCTCTTCAAGATTCTATGACTATTATAGTCATCTCTAATGCTACGCCAAGGATAATCACCTATCTATAAGTGCAAGATCATGAACAAGGCTTTGAAGTTAAAGAACAACACTTGAAACCCAAGATACAAGTCCCAGATATATGAGCATCCCAAGTAAATGCTTGATCTACTCTTTCAGTTCTGTAGAAAGTCCAATTTGTTTTGTTTTGATTGATTGATTTTCAGTAAATGCCAAATGTACAAGCAAAAAGGCTCAACGTTTTGGGCTCTTTAGGGTTTGCAAAAAGAACCCAATAGGTGACCTAACATAAGATCCCTTTAATCCTTAAATACGTGTATTTTGTATGAAATCCATTGTTTTAATTTTTTTAGTTGTGAGTTTGCCTTGAATAAATTTTGACAAAAATAATGTGAAAGCAAGCAATTATGATCAATTCTACACATAATCATAGAGAATAAAGCTAATCAATTACAACAAAGCAAGTATTCCCATGATTTACCACTAGTAATCAATAGTCCAAAGACAAGGTCAGGAGCAAAGTGTATCAAAAAGGATTTCCAAGGCTTCATCATTGATATACATGACAAAAAGGGTGCTCTAGATGATTCTAGGACTATTTCAGATGTTTTTGATGCTACACCAAATATAATCAAATATCTTTAAGTGTAAGATGATGAACAAGGAATTGAACTTGAAGAACAATAATTAAAGCCCGAGATATAAGTCCAAGTTATATAAGCAATCCAAGTAAATGCTTGATTTGATTTTTGAGTTGTATAAAAAGTCCAATTTGTTTTCTTTTAGGCAGATGGAATTTTATTGAATGCTAAATGTACAGGTAAAACTGCTCAACGTTTTTCATTCATTTGGGCATGCAAGAAGAACCCAATAGTTAACTTAACCTAAGATCTTGTTTATCTTAAAATGTGTGTGTTTCATTTGCTTAGTTGTGTGTTTGGTTGGAATAAATTTGGACAAAAATAATGTCAAAGCAATTATGATTTAACCTTCACATAATGATGGAAAGTAAAGCACTAATCAACCACAATAAAGCAATTATTTGCATGATCATTTACGCACAATCGGTTGTCCAATTACAAGGTCAAGACAAAGTGGATGAAAGAGGGTTTACAATGCTTAATCATGGATATACATGACAAGTAGGAAGCCCTAGAAGATTTTTTGACTATGCCAGGCATCTCTAATGCTATGCCACGGATAATCACTTCTCTTTAAGTGCAAGATGATGAGCAAGGCTTTAAAGTTGAAGAACAATACTAGAAGCCCAAGATACAAGTCCAAGATATATGAGCAACCCAAGTAAATGCTTGATCTACTCTTTGAGTTATGTAGAAAGTCCAATTTGTTTTGCTTTTGATTGATTGACTTTTAGTTAATGCCAAATGTACAAGCAAAAAGGCTCAACGTTTTGGGCTCATTAGGGTTTGCAAAAAGAACCCAATAGGTGACCTAACATAAGATCCCTCTAATCTTTAAATATGTGTATTTTGTATGAAATACATAGTTTTCATTTGTTTAGTTGTGAGTTTGCTTGGAATAAATTTTAACAAAAATAATGTGAAAGCAATTATGATCTATTCTACACATAATCATAGAGAATATATGCTTCATCTACTTTATGAGATGTATGAAACGTCCAATTTGTTTTCTTTTAGGTAGATTGATTTTCTGTTAATGACAAATATACATGTAAAACTGCTCAACCTTCTTAGTTCATTTGGGCTTCCAAAAAGAACCCAATAGTTGGCTTAACCTAAGATCCCATTTATCATAAAAAGTGTGTGTTTCATATAAAATTCATAGTTTTCATTTGCTTAGTTGTGTGTTTGCTTGGAATAAATTTTGACAAAAATAATGTCTAAGCAAGTATGATTTAACATTCGCATAATGGTGGAAAGTAAAGCTCTAATCAAGTACAACAAAGCAAGTATTCGCATGATCATTTACGCATAATAGGTAGTCCAATGACATGGTTAAGAACAAAGTGGATGAAAGAGGATTTGCAGGGCTTAATCATAGATATACAAGACAAACGGGAAGCTCTAGAAGATTTTATGACTATTCCAGGCACCTCTAATGCTATGCCAAGGATAATCACTTATCTTTAAGTGCAAGATGATGAGCAAGGCTTAGAAGTTGAAGAACAATACTTGAACCACAAGATACAAGTCCAAGATATATGAGCAATCCAAGTAAATGCATGATCTATTTTTTGAGTTGTATAGAAAGTCCAATTTGTTTTTCTTTTAGTTGGTTGATTTTTAGTTAATGCCAAATGTGCATGTAAGAGGGCTCAACGTTTTAGCCCCATTTGGGTTTGCAAAAAGAACCCAATGGGTGACCTAACCTAAGATCCCATTTATCATTAAATACATTTGTTTTGTATGAAATCCATAGTGTTCATTTGTTTAGTTGTGAGTTTCCTTGGAATAAATTTCGACAAAAATAATGTCAATGCAATTATGATCTGTTCTACATATAATGATAGAGAATTAAATGCTAATCAAGTACAAAAAGCGAGTATTCCCATGATTTTCCACTAGGAATCAGTAGTCCAAAGACAAGGTTAGGAACAAAGTGGATGAAAAAGGATTTCCAAGGCTTAATCCTGGATATACATGACAAAAATGGTGCTCTAGATGATTCTAGGACTATTTTAGATCTTTCTAATGCTATGCCAAATATAATCAATTATCTTTAAGTGCAAGATGATGAACAAGGCTTTGAACTTTAAGAACAATACTTAAAGCCCAAGATATATGTCCAAGTTATATGAGCAATCCAAGTAAATGCTTGATCTGCTTTTTGAGTTTTATAAAAAGTCCAATTTGTTTTGTTTGAAGTAAATTGATTTTCAGTTAATGCCAAATATACATGTAAAATTGCTCAACATTTTTCATTCATTTGGACTTACAATAAGAACCTAATAGTTGACTGAACCTAAGATCTTATTTATCTTAAAAAGTGTGTGTTTTGTATAAAATTCATAGTTTTCATTTTCTTGGTTGTGTGTTTGCGTGGAATAAATTTGAACAAAAATAATGTCGCACCAATTATGATTTAACCTTCACATAATAATGGAAAGTAAATCACAAATCAAGTACAACAAAGAAAGTGTTAGCATGATCGTTTACGTGCAAACATTAGTCTAATGACAAGGTCATGAACAAAGTGGATGAATGAGGGTTTGCAACGCTTAATCATGGATATACATGACAAACATGGAGCTCTAGAGAATTCTATGACTATTTCAGGCGTCTTTAATGCTATGCCAAGTATAATCACTTATCTTTATGTGCAAGATGATGAACAAGGCTTAGAAGTTGAAGAACAATACTTGAAGCCCCAGATATAAGTCTAAGATATATAAGTAATCCAAGTAAATGCTTGATCTATTTTTTTAGTTGTATGGAAAGTCCAATTTGTTTTGCTTTTGGTTGATAGATTTTGAATCAATGCCAAATGTACATATAAAAGGGTCAACATTTAGGACTCATTTGGGTTTGGAAAAAGAACCCAATAGGTGAGCTAACCTAAGATCCCTTCAATCTTTAAATACATTTGTTTTGTATGAAATCATAGTTTTCATTTGTTTAGTTGTGAGTTTGCTGGTAATAAATTTTGACAAACATAATGTCAATGGAATTATGATCTATTCTACACATAATGATAGAGAATGAAGTGCTAATCAACTACAACAAAGCAAGTATTCTCATGATTTTCCATTGGGAATCGGTAGGCCAAAGATAGGGTCAGGAACAAAGTGGATGAGAAAGGATTTCAAAGGATTAATCAAGGATATACGTGACAAAAAGGGTGCTTTAGATGATTCTAAGACTATTTTAGATGTTTCTAATGCTACGCCAAATATAATCAATTATCTTTAAGTGTAAGATGATAAACAAGGCTTTGAACTTGAAGAACAATACTTGAAGCCCAAGATAATAGTCCAAGTTATATGAGCAAACCAAGTAAATACTTGATCTGCTTTTTGAGTTGTATAAAATGTCCAATTTGTTTTCTTTTAGGTAGATTGAATCTTAGTTAATGTCAACTTTACATGTAAAACTGCTCAATGTTTTTCGTTCATTTGGGCATGCAACAAGAACCCAATACTTGACTTAACCTAAGATCCCCTTTATCTTAAAAAGTGTGTGTTTTGTATAAAATTCATTCTTTTCATTTGCTTAGTTGTGTGTTTGCCTAGAATAAATTTGGACAAAAATAATGTTGAAGCCATTATGATTTAACCTTCATATAATGATGGAAAGTAAAGCACTAATCAAGTACAACAAAGCAAGTATTCGCATGATTGTTTACGTGCAATCGGTAGTCCAATAACAAGGTCAAGACAAAGTGGATGAAAGAGGGTTTACAATGCTTAATCATGGATATACATGACAAACAGGAGGTAGCTCTAGAAGATTTTATGATATTCCAGGCATCTCTAATGCTATGCCAAGGATAATCACTTCTCTTTATATGCAAGATGATGTGTAAGGTTTTGAAGTGGAAGAATAATTCTTGAAGCCCAAGATACAAGTCCAAGATATATAAGCAACCCAAGTAAATGCTTGATCTACTCTTTTAGTTATGTAGAAAGTCCAATTTGTTTTGCTTTTGATTGATTGATTTTCAATTAATGTTGAATGTACAAGCAAAAAGGATATAAGTTTTGGGCTCATTTGGGTTTGCAAATAGAACCCAATAGGTCACCTAACATAAGATCCCTTTCATATTTAAATATGTGTTTTTTTTGTGAAATCTATAGTTTTCATTTATTTAGTTGTGAGTTTGCTTGGAATAAATTTTGACAAAAATAATGTCAAAGCAATTATGATCTATTCTACACATAATGATAGAGAATAAAGCTAATCAATTGCAACAAAGCTAGTATTCCCATGATTTTCCACCAAGAATCGGTAGTCCAACCACAAGGTCAGGAACAAAGCAGATGAGAAAGGATTTCAAAGGCTTAATCATGGTTATACATGACAAAAAGGGTGCCCTAGATGATTCTAGGACTATTTTAGACGTTTCTAATGCTATGCCAAATATAATCAATTATCTTCAAGTGTAAGGTGATGAACAAGGCTTTGAACTTGAAGAACAATACTTGAAGCCCAAGATATCAGTCCAAGTTATAAGAGCAAACAAAGTAAATACTTGATCTGCTTTTTGAGTTGTATAAAAACACCAATTTGTCTTCTTTTAGGTAGATTGAGTTTTAGTTAATGTCGACGGTACATGTAAAACTGCTCAACGTTTTTCATTCATTTGGGCATGCAACAAGAACCCAATACTTGACTTAACCTAAGATCCCGTTTATCTTAAAAAGTGTGTGTTTCATATAAAATTCATTGTTTTCATTTGCTTAGTTGTGTGTTTGCCTAGAAGAAATTTGGACAAAAATAATGTTGAAGCAATTATGATTTAACCTTCGTATAATGATGGAAGGTAAAGCACTAATCAAGTACAACAAAGCAAGTTTTAGCATGATCGTTTACATGCAATTGGTAGTCCAATGACAAGGTCAAGGCAAAGTGGATGAAAGAGGGTGTGCAATGCTTAATGATGGATATACATGACAAACAGGAAGCCCTAGAAGATTTTTTTGACTATTCCAGGCATCACTAATGCAACGCTAAGGACAATCACTTCTCTTTAAGTGCAAGATGATGAGCAAGGTTTTGAAGTTGAAGAACAATACTTAAAGCCCAAGATACGAGTCGAAGATATATAAGCAACGCAAGTAAATGCTTGATCTACTCTTTTAGTTATGTAGAAAGTTCAATTTGTTTTGCTTTTGATTGATTGATTTTCAGTTAATGCCGAATGTACATGCAAAAAGGATCTACGTTTTGGCCTCATTTGGTTTTGCAAAAAGAACCAATAGGTAACCTAACATAAGATCCCTTTAATCTTTAAATATGTGTGTTTTTTGTGAAATCCATAGTTTTCATTTATTTAGTTGTGAGTTTACTTGAAATAAATTTCGACAAAAATAATGTCAAAGCAATTATGATCTATTCTGCATATAATGATAGAGACTAAAGCTAATCAAGTACAACAAAGCTAGTATTCCCATGATTTTCCACTAGGAATCGGTAGTCCAACCACAAGGTCAGGAACAAAGCAGATGAGAAAGGATTTCCAAGGCTTAATCATGGATGTACATGACAAAAAGGGTGGTCTAGATGATTCTAGGACAATTTTAGAGTTTTCTGATGCTACGCCAAATATAATCAATTATCTTCAAGTGTAAAATGATGAAGAAGGTTTTGAAGTTCAAGAAAAATACTTGAAGCCCAACATACAAGTCCAAGATATATGAGCAATCCAAGTAATTGCTTGATATATTTTTTGAGTTGTATGGAAAGTCCAATTTGTTTTGCATTTGGTTGATAGATTTTTTGTTAATGCCAAATGTACATGTAAAAAGTTTCAACGTTTTAGGCTCATTTTGGTTTGCAAAAGGAACCCAATAGGTGACCTATCCTAAGATCCCTTTAATCTTTTAATATGTGTGTTTTTTATGAAATCCATAGTTTTCATTTATTTAGTTGTGAGTTTGCCTAGAATAAATTTTGAAAAAAATAATGTCAAAGCAATTATGATCTATTCTACACATAATGATAGAGAATAAAGTTAATAAAGTACAACAAAGCTAGTATTCCCATGCTTTTCCACTAGGAATCGTAGTCCAACGACAAGGTGAATGAGAATGGATTTCCAAGGCTTAATCATGGATCTACCTGTCAAAAAGGGTGCTCTAGATGATTCTAGGACTATTTTAGACATTTTTATTGCTACACCAAATATAATTAATTATCTTCAAGTGATGATGAACAAGGCTTTGAACATGAAGAACAATACTTGAAGCCCAAGACACATGTCCAAGATATATGAGCAATCCAAGTAAATGCTTGATCTAATTTTTGAGTTGCATAGAAAGTACAATTTTTTTTGCTTTTGGTTAATAGATTTTTAGTTAATGCAAAATGTACATGCAAAAAGGCTCAATGTTTTGGGCTTATTTGGGTTTGCAAAATGAACCCAATAGGTGACATATCCTAAGCTCCCCTTAATCTTTAAATACGTGTGTTTTGTATGAAATCCATAGTTTTCATTTGTTTAGTTGTGAGTTTGCTTGGAATAAATTTTGAAAAAAATAATGTGAAAGCAATTATGATCTATTCTACACAAAATCATAGAGAATAAAGCTAATAAAGTACAACAAAGCAAGTATTCCCATGATTTTCCACTAGGAATCGGTTGTCCAAAGACAAGGTCAAGAACAAAAAGGATGAGAAAGGATTTCCAAGGCTTAATCATGGATATACATGACAAAAAGGGTGCTTTAGATGATTCTAGGACTATTTTAGATGTTTTTTATGCTACCCCAAATATAATCAATTATCTTTAAGTGTAAGATGATAAACAAGGCATTAAACTTGAAGAATAATAGTTAAAGCCCAAGATATAAGTCCAAGTTATATGAGCAATCCAAGTAAATGCTTGATCTGCTTTTTGTGTTGGATAAAAAGTCCAATTTGTTTTCTTTTAGGTAGTTTGAATTTTAGTTAATGTCGAATGTACATGTAAAACTGCTCAACGTTTTTCTTTCATTTGGGAATGCAACAAGAACCCAATAATTGACTTAACCTAAGATCCTACTTATCTTAAAATGTGTGTGTTTCATATAAAATTCATAGTGTTCATTTTCTTAGTTGTGTGTTTTCCTAGAATAAAATTGGGCAAAAAAAATGTCGAAGCAATTATGATCTAACCTTCATATAATGATGGAAAGTAAAGCACTAATCAAGCACAACAAAGCAAGTATTCGCATGATCATTTATGTACAATCGGTAGTCCAATGACAAGGTCAAGACAAAGTGGATGAAAGAGGGTTTACAATGCTAAATCATGGATATACATGACAAACAGGAAGCTCGAGAAAATTTTATGACTATTCTAGGCATCTCTAATTCTATGCCAAGGATAATCACTTCTTTTTAAGTGCAAGATGATGAGCAAGGCTTTGAACTTGAAAAACAATACTTAAAGCCCAAGATACAAGTCCAAGATATATGAGCAACCCAAGTAAATGCTTGATCTACTCTTTCAGCTATGTACAAAGTCCAATTCTTACGCTTTTGATTGATTGATTTTTAGTTAATGCCAAATGTACAAGAAAAAAGGCTCAACATTTTGGGCTCATTTGGGTTAGCAAAAAGAACCCAATAGGTGACCTACCATAAGATCCCTTTAATCTTTAAATATGTGTGTTTTTTATGAAATCCATAGTTTTCATTTATTTAGTTGTGAGTTTGCCTGGAATGAATTTGGAAAAAAATAATGTTAAAGCAATTATGATCTATTCTACATGTAATGATAGAGAATAAAGCTAATCAAGTACAACAAAGCTAGTATTCCCATGATTTTCCACTAAGAATCAGTAGTCCAACGACAAGGTCAAGAACAAAGTGGATGACAAAGGATTTCCAAGGCTCAATCGTGGATATACATGACATAAGGGTGCTCCATATGGTTCTAGGACTATTTTAGACGTTTCTGATGCTACACCAAATATAATCAATTATTTTCAAGTGTAAGATGATAAACAATGCTTTGAACTTGAAGAACAATACTTGAAGTCCAAGATACAAGTCCAAGATATATGAGCAATCTAAGTAAATGCTTCATCTACTTTTTGAGTTGTATAGAAAGTCCAATTTGTTTTGCATTTGGTTGATAGATTTTTAGTTAATGCCAAAGGTAAATGTAAAAAGGCTCAACGTTTTGGGCTCATTTGGGCTTGCAAAAAGAACCCAATTGGTGACCTAACGCAAGATCCCTTTAATCATTAAATACGTGTTTTTTGTATGAAATCCATAGTTTTCATTTGTTTAGTTGTGAGTTTGCCTGGAATGAATTTCAAAAATAATTATGTCAAAGCAATTGTGATCTATTTTACACATCATGATAGAGAATTAAGTGCTAATCAAGTACAAAGCAAGTATTTCTATAATTTTCCACTGGGAGTCGGTAGTCCAAAGACAAGGTCAAGAACAAAGTGGATGACAAAGGATTTGCAATGCTTAATCATGGATATACATGGCAAAAAGGGTGCTCTAGATGATTCTAGGGCTATTTTAGATGTTTCTAATGCTACGCCAAATATAATCAATTATCTTTAAGTGTAAGATGATGAACAAGGCTTTGACCTTGGAGCCCAAGATATAAGTCCAAGTTATATGAGCAATCCAAGTAAATGCTTGATCTGCTTTTTGAGTTGTATAAAAATACCAATTTGTTTTCTTTTAGGTAGATTGAATTCTAGTTAATGCCGAATGTACATGTAAAATTGCTCAACGTTTTTCGTTCATTTGGGCATGCAACAAGAACCCAATAGTTGACTTAACCTAAGATCCCATTTTTCTTAAAAAGTGTGTGTTTCGTATAAAATTCATAGTT
Source organism: Ceriops decandra (assembly GCA_020615895.1). Lineage (NCBI taxonomy): Eukaryota > Viridiplantae > Streptophyta > Magnoliopsida > Malpighiales > Rhizophoraceae > Ceriops > Ceriops decandra. Next base: position 4,958,227 of record JAHLGO010000169.1, on the reverse strand, counting down.
TTCATTTGCTTAGTTGAGTGTTTGCCTGGAATAAATTTTGACAAAAATAATGTCAAAGTAATTATGATTTAACCTTCTTATAATGATGGAAAGTAAAGCACTAATCGAGTACAACAAAACAAGTATTCGTATGATCATTTATGTGCACTCAATAGTCCAATGACAAGGTCAAGACAATGGGGATGATAGAGGATTTACAATGCTTAATCATGGATATACATGACAAACGAGAAGCTCTAGAAGATTTTATGACTATTCTAGGCATCTCTAATGCTACGCCAAGGATAATCACTTCTCTTTAAGTGCAAGATGATGAGCAAGGCTTTAAAGTTAAAGAACAATACTTGAAGCCCAAGATACAAGTCCAAGGTATATGAGCTACCCAAGTAAATGCTTGATCCACTCTTTTAGATATGTAGAAAGTCCAATTTGTCTTGCTTTTGATTGATTGATTTTCAGTTAATGCCAAATGTACATGCAAAAAGGCTCAACGTCAACGTTTTGGGCTTATTTGGGTTTCCAAAAAGAACCCAATAGGTGACATAACCTAAGATACCTTTAATCTTTAAATATGTTTGTTTTTTTACGAAATACATAATTTTCTTTTATTTAGTTGTGAATTTGCCTGGAATAAATTTTGAAAAACATAATGTCAAAGCAATTATGATCTATTCTACACATAATGATCCCACATCTTGGTAGATTGATTTCCAGTCAATGCCAAATGTACATGTAAAACTACTCAACATTTTTCATTCATTTGGGCTTGCAATAAGTACCCAATAGTTGACTTAACCTAAGATCCTGTTTATCATAAATAGTGTGTGTTTTGTATAAAATTCATAGTTTTCATTTGCTTAGTTGTGTGTTTGGCTAGAATAAATTTGGAAAAAATTAATGTCAATGCAATTATGATTTAACCTTCACATAATAATGTAAAGCACTAATTAAATGCAACAAAGCAAGTATTCACATGATTGTTTATGTGCAATCGGTAGTCCAATGACAAGGTCAAGAACAAAGTGGATGAAAGAGCATTTGCAAGGCTTAATCATGGATAAACATGACAACACGAAGCTCTAGAAGATTATATGACTATTCTAGGCATCTTTAATGGTATGCCAAGGATAATCACTTATCTTTAAGTGTAATATGATGAACAAGGCTTAGAAGTTGAAGAACAACAATAGGTGACCTAAGCTAAGATCCCTTAAATCTTTAAATACATTTGTTTTGTATCAAATCCATAGTTTTCCACACATAACATTTTTGGTTCATTTGGTCTTGCAAAAAGAACTTAATAGTTGACTGAACCTAAGATCCCGTTTATCTTAAAAAGTGTGTGTTTTGTATAAAATTCATAGTTTTCATTTGCTTAGTTGTGTGTTGGCCTGGAATAAATTTAGACAACAATAACGTCGATGCAATTATGATTTAACCTTCATATAATGATGGAAAGTAAAGAACTAATGAAGTGCAACAAATCAAGTATTCGCATGATAGGTAGTGCAATGACAAGGTCAAGAACAAAGTGGATGAAATAGGGTTTACAAGGCTTCATCATGGATATACATGACAAACAGGAACCTCTAGAAGATTTTATGACTATTCCAGGCATCTTTAATTACACCAAGGATAATCACTAAGCTTTAAGTGCAAGATGATGAACAAGGCTTTGAAGATGAAGAACAATACTTAAAGCCCAAGATAGAAGTCCAAGATATTTGAGCAATCCAAGTAAATGCTTGATATATTTTTTGATTTGTATAGAAAGTCCAATTTATTTTGCTTTTGGTTGATAGATTTTTACTTAATTCCAAATGTACATGTAAAAAGGCTCAATGTTTTGGGCTCGTTTGGGTTTTGCAAAAGGAACCCAATGGGTGACCTAACCTAAGATCCCTTTAAGCATAAAATACATTTGTTTTGTATGAATTCCATAGTTTTCCTCTGTTTAGTTGTGAGTTTGCCTGGAATAAATTTTGACAAAAATAATTTCAAAGCAATTATATTCTATTCTACACATAATGATAAAGAATAAAGCTAATCAAGTACAACATAGCAAGTATTCCCACGATTTTCCCTAGGAATTTGTAGTCCAAAGACAAGGTCAAGAACAAAGTGGATAGGAAAGGATTTGCAAGGCTAAATCTTGGATATACATGACAAAAAGGGTGCTCTAGATGATTTTAGGACTATTTTAGATGTTTCTAATGCTACGCCAAATAAAATCAATTATCTTTAAGTGTGAGATGATGAACAAGGCTTTGAACTTAAAGAACAATACTTGAAGCCCAAGATATATGTCCAAGTTATATGAGCAATCCAAGTAAATGCTTGATTTGCTTTTTCAGTTGTATAAAAAGTCCAATTTGTTTTGTTTTAGGTAGATTGATTTTAAGTTAATGCCAAATTTACATGTAAAGCTACTCAACATTTTTCCTTCATTTGGGCTAGCAATAAGTACCCAATAGTAAACTTAAGCTAAGATCCTGTTTATCTTAAATAGTGTGTGTTTTTGCGTAAAATTCATAGTTTTCATTTGCTTAGTTGTTTGTTCCCCCAGAATAAATTTGGACAAAAATAATGTCGAAGCAATTATGATTTAACCTTCGCATAATAATGTAAAGCTTTAAATTAGTACAATAAAGCAAGTATTCACATGATCGTTTATGTGCAATCGGTAGTCCAATGACAAGGTCAAGAACAAATTGGATGAAAGAGGGTTTGCAAGGCTTAATTGTGGATATACGTGACAAACATGAAGCACTAGAAGATTCTATGACTATTCCAGGCATCATTAATGCTATGACTAGGATAATCACTTATCTTTAAGTGCAAGATGATGAACAAGGCTTAGAAGTTAAAGAACAACACTTGAAGCCCAAGACAAGGTCAAGAACAAAGGGGATGAAAGAGGATTTCCAAGGTTTAATCAAGGATATACATGACAAAAAGGGTGGTCTAGATGATTCTAGGACTATTTAGATGTTTCTGATGCTACACCAAATTTAATCAATTATCCTTAATTGTAAGATGATGAACAAGGATTTGAACTTGAAGAACAATACTTGAAGCCAAAGATATAAGTCCAAGTTATATGAGCAATCCAAGTCAATGCTTGATCTGCTTTTTGAGTTGTATAAAAAGTCCAATTTGTTTTGTTTTAGGTAGATTGATTTTCAGGTAATGCCAAATATACATGTAAAACAGCTCAACGTTTTTGGTTCATTTGGTCTTGCAAAAAGAACCCAATAGTTTACTTAACCTAAGATCCCGTTTATCTTAAAAAGTGTGTGTTTTGTATAAAATTCATAGTTTTCATTTGCTTAGTTATGTGTTTGCCTGGAATAAATTTGGACAACAATAATGTCGATACAATTTTGATTTAACCTTCGCATAATGATGGAAAGTAAAGCATTAATGAAGTACAACAAAGCAAGTATTCGCATAATCGATTATGCGCAATCGATAGTCCAATGACAAGGTCAAGGACAAAGTGGATGGAAGAGGGTTTACACGGTTTCATCATGGATATACATGACAAATAGGAACCTTTAGAAGACTTTATGACTATTTTAGGCATCTTTAATGCTACGCCAAGGATAATCACTCATCTTTAAGTGCAAGATGATGAACAAGGCTTTGAAATTGAAGAACAATGCTTGAAGCCCAAGATACAAGTCCAAGATATTTGAGCAATCCAAGTAAATGCTTGATATATTTTTTGAGTTGTATAGAAAGTCCAATTTGTTTTGCTTGTGGTTGATAGATTTTTAGTTAATGCCAAATGTACATGTAAAAAGGCTCAACGTTTTGGGCTCATTTGTGTTTGCAAAAAGCACCCAATGGGTGACCTAACCTAAGATCACTTTAATCATAAAATACATGTGTTTTGTATGAAATCCATAGTTTTCATTTGTTTAGTTGTGAGTTTGCTTGGAATAAATTTCGACAAAAATAATGTCAAAGCAAGAATGATCTATTCCACAAATAATGATAGAGAATTAATTGCTAATCAAGTACAAGAAAGCAAGTATTCCCATGATTTTCCACTAGGAATCGGTAGTCCAAAGACAAGGTTAGGAACAAAGTGGATGAAAAAGGATTTCCAAGGCTTAATCATGGATATACATGACAAAAGAGTGCTCTAGATGATTCTAGGTCTATTTTAGATGTTTCTGATGCTAAGCCAAATATAATCAATTATCTTTAAGTGCAAGATGATGAACATGGCTTTGAACTTGATGAACAATACTTAAAGCCCAAGATATATGTCCAAGTTATACGAGCAATCCAAGTAAATGCTTGATTTGCTTTTTGAGTTGTATAAAAAGTCAAATTTGTTTTGTTTTAGGTAAATCGATTTTCAATTAATGGATATACATGTAAAATAGCTCAACGTTTTTGGTTCATTTGGTCTTACAAAAAGAACAGAATAGTTGACTTAACCTAAGATCCCATTTATCTTAAAACGTGTGTGTGTTTGTATAAAATTCATAGTTTTCATTTGTTTAATTGTGTGTTTTCCTGGAATAAATTTGGACAAAAATAATGTCAATGCATTTATGATTTAACCTTCGCATAATGATGGAAAGTAAAGCACTAATCGAGTGCAGCAAAGCAAGTATTCGCATGATCATTTACGTGCAATAGGTAGTCCAATGACAAGGTCAAGAACAAAGTGGAGGAAAGAGAGTTTGCAAGGCTATGGGTATACATGACAAAAATGAAGCTCTAGAAGATTCTATGACTATTCCAAGCATCTCTAATGCTATGCCTACGATAATCACTTATCTTTAAGTGCAAGATGATGAACAAGGATTAGAAGTTGAAGAACAATACTTGAAGCCCAAGATATAAGTCCAAGATATATGAGCAATCCAAGTACATGCTTGATCTATTTTTTTAGTTGTATAGAAAGTCCATTTTGTTTTGCTTTTGGTTAATAGATTCTTAGTTAATGCCAAATGTACATGTTAAAATGCTCAACGTTTAGGACTCATTTAGACTTGGGAAAAAAACCCAATAGGTCATATAACCGAAGATCCCTTAAATCTTTAAATACATTTGTTTTGTATGAAATCCATAGTTTTCATTTGTTTAGTTATGAGTTTGCCTGGAATAAATTTTGACAAACTTAATGTTAATGCAATTATGATCTATTGTACACATAATGATAGATAATGATGTGCTAATCAAGTACAATAAAGCAATTATTCCTATGATTTTCCACCAAGAATCGGAAGTCCAAAGACAACATTAGGACCAAAATGGTTTTCCAAGGCTTAATCAAGGATATACATGACAAAAACAGTACTCTAGTTGATTCTTGGACTATTTAGATGTTTTTGATGCTACGCCAATTTTAATCAATTATCTTTAAGTGTAACATGATGAACAAGGCTTTGAACTTGAAGAACAATACTTCAAGCCCAAGATAAAAGTCCAAGTTATATGAGCAATCCAAGTAAATGCTTGATCTACTTTTTTAGTTGTATAAAAAGTCCAATTTGGTTTTTTTTGGTAGATTGATGTTCAGTTAATGCCAAATGTACAAGTAAAATTGTTCAACATTTTTGGTTCATTTGGGATTGCAAAAAGAACCCAATAGTTGACTTAACCTAAGATCCTGTTTATGTTAAAAAGTGTGTGTTTGTATGAAATTCATAGCTTTCATTTACTTAGTTGTGTGATAGCCTGGAATAAATTTGGACAAAAATAATGTCGCAGCAATTATGGTTTAACCTTTGCATAATAATGTAAAGCACTAATCAAGTACAACAAAGCAAGTATTCACATGATCATTTATGTGCAATCAATAGTCCAATGACAAGGTCAAGGACAAAGTGGATGAAAGAGGGTTTGCAAGGCTTTATCATGGATATACAAGACAAACACAAATCTCTAGAAAATTCTATGACTTTTCTAGTCGTCTCTAATGCTATGCCAAGGATAATCACTTATCTTTAAGTGCAAGATGATGAACAAGGCTTAGAACTTGAAGAACAATACTTAAAGCCCAAGGTATAAGTCCAAATTATATTAGCAATCCAGGTAAATGCTTGATCTACTTTTTGAGTTGTATAAAAAGTCAATTTGTTTTGTTTTAGGTAGATTGATTTTCAGTTAATGCCCAATGTACATGTAAAACTGCTCAAAATTTTTGGTTCATTTGGGCTTGCAAAAAGAACCCAATAGTTGACTTAACCTAAGATCCCGTTTATGTTAAAAAGTGTGTGTTTTGTATAAAATTCATAGCTTTAATTTGCTTAGTTGTGTGTTTGCTTGGAATAAATTTGGACAAAAATAATGTCAAAGCAATTATGATTTAACCTTTGCATAATAATGTAAAGCACTAATCAAGTACAACAAAGCAAGTATTCACATGATTGTTTATGTGCAATCGGTAGTCCAATGACAAGGTCAATGACAAATTGGATGAAAGAGGGTTAGCAAGGCTTAATCATGGATATACATGACAAACACAAATTTCTATAAGATTCTATGACTATTCCTGGTGTCTCTAATGCTATGCCATGGATAATCACTTATCTTTAAGTGCAAGATGATGAACAAGGCTTAGAAGTCGAAGAACAATACTTAAAGCTTAAGATATAAGTCCAAGATATATGAGCAATCCAAGTAAATGCTTGATCTATTTTTTGATTTGTATAAAAAGTCTAATTTGTTTTGCTTTTGGTTGATAGATTTTTGGTTAATGCCAAATATACATGTAAAAAGGCCCAATGTTTAGGTCTCATTTGGGTTTGGAAAAAGAACCCAATAGGTCACCTAACCTAAGATCCCTTAAATCTTTAAATACATTTGTTTTATATGAAATCCATAGTTTTCATTTGTTTAGTTGTGAGTTTGTTTGGATTAAATTTTGACAAAAATAATGTCAATGCAATTATGATCTATTTTACACATAATGATAGAGAATGAAATGCTAATCAAGTATAAGAAAGCAAGTATTCTCATGATTTTCCACTGGGAATCGGTAGTCCAAAGACAAGGTCATGAACAAAGCGCATGAAAAAGGATTTCCAAGAGTTAGTCAAGGATATACATGACAAAAAGGGTACTCTGGATGATTCTATGACTATTTAGATGTTTCTGATGCTACGCCAAATTTAACCATTATCCTTAAGTGTAAGATGATGATGAAGGCTTTGAACTTGAAGAACAATACTTGTAGCCCAAGTATAAGTCCAAGTTATATGAGCAATCCAAGTAAATGCATGATCTGCCTTTTGAGTTGTATAAAAAGTCCAATTTGTTTTATTTTTGGTAGATTGATTTTCTATTAATGCCAAATGTTCACATAAAACTGGTCAACGTTTTTCGTTCATTTGGGCTTACAATAAGAACCAAATAGTTGATTTAACCTAAGATTTTGTTTATCTTAAATAATGTGTGTTTTGTATAAAATTCATAGTTTTCATTTGCTTAGTTGTGTGTTTGCCTGGAATAAATTTGGACAAAAATAATGTCGAAGCAATTATGATTTAACCTTCGCCTAATAATATAATGCACTAATCAAGTACAACAAAGCAAGTATTCGGATGATCGTTTATATGCAATCGGTAGTCCAATGACAAGGTCAAGGACAAAGTGGACGAAAGTGGGTTTGCAAGGCTTAATCATGGATATACATGACAAACACGAAGGTCCAGAAGATTCTATGATTATTCCAGGCATCTCTAATGCTATGCCAAGGATAATCACTTATCTTTAAGTGCAAGATCATGAACAAGGCTTAGAAGTTGAAGAACAATACTTGAAGCCCAAGATATAAGTCCAAGATATATGAGCAATCCAAGTAAATGCTTGATCTATTTTTTGAGTTGTATAGAATGTCCAATTTGTTTTGCTTTTGGTTGATAGAATTTTATTTAATGCAAAATGTACATGGAAAAAGCCTCAATGTTTAGGACTCATTTGGGTTTGGAAGAAGAACCCAATAGTTGACCTAACCTAAGATCCCTTAAATCTTTAAATACATTTGTTTTGTATGAAATCCATAGTTTTCCTATGTTAAGTTGTGTGTTTGCCAAGAATAAATTTTGACAAAAATAATGTCAAAGCAATTATGATCTATTCTACACATAATGATAGAGAATAAAGATAATCAAGTATAACAAAGCAAGTATTCCCATTATTTTGCACTAGGAATCTGTAGTCCAAAGACAAGGTCAGAAACAAAGTGGATGAGAAAGGATTTCCATGGCTGAATCTTGGATATACATGACAAAAACGGTGCTCTATATGATTCTAGGACTATTTTAGATGTTTCTGATGCTAGGCCAAATATAATCAATTATCTTTAAGTGTAAGATGATGAATAAGGCTTTGAACTTGAAGAACAATACTTGCAGTTCAAGATATAAGTCCAAGTTATATGAGCAATCCATGTAAATGCTTGATCTTCTTTTTAAGTTGTATAAAAGTTCAATTTGTTTTGTTTTAGGTAGATTGATTTTCAGTTAATGCCAAATGTACATGTAAAACTGTTCAATGTTTTTTGGTTCAATTGGGCTTGCAAAAAGAACCCAATAGTTGACATAACCTAAGATCCTATTTATCTCAAAAAGTGGGTGTTTTGTATAAAATTCATAGTTTTCATTTGCTTAGTTGTGTGTTTGCCTAGAATAAATTTGGACAAAAATAATGTTGATGCAATTATGATTTAACCTTCATATAATGATGGAAAGTAAAGCACTAATGAAGTACAAAAATGCAAGTATTTGCATGATTGTTGATGCGCAATCGGTAGTCCAATGACAAGGTCAACAACAAAGTGGAAGAAGGAGGGTTTAGAAGTCATAATCATGGATATACACGACAAACAGGAAGTTGTAGAAGATTTTATGACTATTCCAGGCATCTTTATTGCTTTAAGTGCTAGATGATGAACAAGGCTTTGAAGTTGAGGAACAATACTTGAAGCCCAAGATACAAGTCCAAGATATATAAGCAATCCAAGTAAATGCTTGATCTATTTTTTGAGTTGTATAGAAAGTCCAATTTGTTTTTCTTTTGGTTGATTGATTTTTAGTTCATGCCAAAAGTACATGTAAAAAGGATCAACGTTTTAGGCTCATTTGGGTTTGAAAAAAGAACCCAATGGGTGACCTAACCTAAGATCCCTTTAATAATTAAATACATGTGTTTTGTATGAAATCCATAGTTTTCATTTGTTTAGTTCTCAGTTTGCTTGGAATAAATTTCGACAAAAATAAAGTCAAAGCAATTATGATATATTCTACACATAATGATAGAGAATTAAGTGCTAATCAAATACAACAATGCAAGTGTTCCCATGATTCTCCACTAGGAATCAGTAGTCCAAAGACAAGGTCAAGAACAAGGTAGATGAAGAAGGATTTGCAAGGCTTAATCATGGATATACCTGACAAAAAGGGTGCTCTAGATGATTCTAGGACTACTTTAGACGTTTCTGATACTACGCCAAATATAATCAATTATCTTTAAGTGCATGATGATGAATAAGGCTTTGAACTTGAAGAAGAATACTTAAAGCCCAAGATATAAGTCCATGTTATATGAGCAATCCAAGTAAATGCTTGACCTGCCTTTTGAGTTGTATAAAAAGTCCAATTTGTTATGTTTTAGGTAGATTGATTTTCAGTTAATGCCAAATGTACATGTAAAACTACTCAACATTTTTCGTTCATTTTGGCTTTCAATAAAAACCCAATAAATGACTTAACCTAAGATCATCTTTATCTTAAAAACTGTGTATTTTGTATAAAATTCATAGTTTTCATTTGCTTAGTTGTGTGTTTGCCTGGAATAAATTTGGACAAAAATAATGTCAAAGCAATTATGATTTAACCTTCACATAATGATAGAAAGTAAAGCACTAATCAGGTATAGCAAAGCAAGTATTCGCATGATCGTTTACATGCAATCGGTAGTCTAATGACAAGGTCAAGAACAAAGTGGATGATAGAGGGTTTGCAAGGCTTAATCATGGGTATACATGACAAAAATGAAGCTCTAGAAGATTCTATGACTATTCCAGGCATCTATAATGAAATGCCTAGGATAATCACATATCTTTAAGTGCAAGATGATGAATAAGGATTAGAAGTTGAAGAACAATGCATGAAGCCCAAGATATATGTCCAAGATATATGAGCAATCAAAGTAAATGCTTGATCTATTTTTTGAGTTGTATAGAAAGTCCATTTTGTTTTGCTTTTGGTTAATAGATTTTTAGTTAATGCCAAATGTACATGTAAAAATGCTCAATGTTTAGGACTCATTTGGGTTTGGAAAAAGAACCCAATAGGTCACTTAACCTAAGATCCCTCAAATCTTTAAATACATTTGTTTTGTATCAAATCCATAGTATTCATTTGTTTAGTTATGAGTTTGCTTGGAATAACTTTTGACAAACATAATGTTAATGTAATTATGATCTATTCTACACATAATGATAAAGAATATTGTGCTAATCAAGTACAACAAAGCAAGTATTCCCAGATTTTCCACCAGGAATCGGTAGTCCAAAGACAACGTCAGGAACTAAGGGGATGACAAAGGATTTCCAAGGATTAATCAAGGATATACATGACAAAAAGGGTGCTCTAGATGATTATAAGACTATTTAAAGGTTTCCGATGCTATGCTAATTTTAATCAATTATCTTTATGTGTAAGATGATGAACAAGGCTTTGAACTTGAAGAACAATACTTGAAGCCCAAGATATAAGTCCAAGTTATATGAGTAATCCAAGTAAATGCTTGATCTGCTTTTGGAGTTGTATAAAAAGTCCAATTTGTTTCATTTTAGGTAGATTAATTTTCAGTTAATGTGAAATGTACATGTAAAACTACTGAACGTTTTTGGTTCATTTGCGCTTGCAAAAAGAACCTAATAGTTGACTTAACCTAAGATCCCGTTTATCTTAAAAAGTGTATGTTTTGTATAAAATTCATAGTTTTTATTTGCTTACTTGTGTGTTAGCCTGGAATAAATTTGGACAAAAATAATATCGATGGATATTATTTAACCACTAATCAAGTACAACAAAGCAAGTATTCACATGATCGTTTACGCACAATCGGTAGTGCAATGACAAGGTCAAAAACAAAGCGGATGAAAGAGGGTTTGCAAGGCTTAATCATGGATATACATGACAGATTGGAAGCTCTAGAAGATTTTATGACTATTCCTGGCAACCTTAATGCAACGCCGAGGATAATCACTTATGTTTAAGTGCAAAATGATGAACAACACTTTGAAGTTAATGAACAATACTTGAAGCCCATGATAGAAGTCAAAGATATAAGGGCAATCAAAGTAAATGCTTGATCTACTCTTTGAGTTGTGTAGAAAGTCCAATTTTTGGTTGATTGATTTTCTGTTAATGTCAAATGTATATGCAAAACAGCTCAATGTTTTGGGCTCATTTGGGTTTGCAAAAATAACCCAATAGGTGACTTAACCCAAGATCCCTTGAATCTTTAAATACATGTGTTTTGTATGAAATCCATAGTTTTCATTTGTTTAGTTGTGAGTTTGCCTGGAATAAATTTTGACAAAAATAATGTCAAAGCAATTATGATCTATTCTACACATAATGATAGAAAATTAAGGTCTAATCAAGTACAAAAAAGCAAGTATTCTCATGATTTTCCAATAGGAATCGGTACTCTAAAGACAAGGTGAGGAACAAAGTGGATGACAAAGGATTTCCAAGGCTTAATCATGGATATACACGACAAAAAGTGTGCTCTAGATGATTATAGGACTATTTTAGATGTTTCTAATGCTACACCAAGTATAATCAATTATCTTTAAGTGCAAGATTGAACTTGAAGAACAATACTTGAAGACCAAGATATAAGTCCAAGTTATATGAGCAAACCAAGTAAATGCTTGTCTGCTTTTCGAGTTGTATAAAAAGTCCAATTTGTTTTGTTTTAGGTAGATTGATTTTCAATTAATGCCAAATGTACATGTAAAACTGCTCAACGTTTTTCATTCATTTGGGCTTGCAATATGAACCCAATATTTGACTTAACCTAAGAACCCATTTATCTTAAAAAGCATGTGTTTTGTATGAAATTCATAATTTTCATTTGCTTAGTTGTGTGTTTGCCTAGAATAAATTTGAACAAAAATAGTGTCAAAGCAATTATGATTTAATGTTCACATAATGATGCAAAGTAAAGCACTAATCAAGTACAACAAATCAAGTATTTGCATGATCATTTACGCGTAATCGGAAGTCCAACGTCAAGGTGAAGAACAAAGTGGAAGAAGGAGGGTTTACAAGGCATAATCATGGATATACATGACAAACAGGAAGCTCCAGAAGATTTTATGACTATTCTAGGCATCTCTAATGCTACGCCAAGGATAATCACATATCTTTAAGTGCTAGATGATGAACAAGGCTTTGAAGTTGAAGAACAATACTTGAAGCCCAAGATACAAGTCCAGGATATATGAGCAATCCAAGTAATTGCTTGATCAATTTTTTGAGTTGTATAGAAAGTCCAATTTGTGTTGCTTTTGGTTGATTGATTTTTAGTTAATGCCAAATGTAAATGTAAAAAGGCTCAACGTTTTGGGCTCATTTAGGTTTGAAAAAAGAACACAATGGGTGACCCAACCTAAGACCCCTTCAATAATTAAATACTTGTGTTTTGTATGAAATCCATAGTTTTCATTTGTCTAGTTGTGAATTTGTTTGGAATATATTTTGACATAATGATAGAGACTCAAGTGCTAATCATGTACAACAAAGCAAGTATTCCCATGATTTTCCACTCGAAATCGGTAGTCCAAAGACAAGGTCAGGAACAAAGTGGATGAAGAAGGATTTCCAAGGCTTAATCATGGATATACATGACAAAAAGGGTGCTCTAGATGATTCTAGGACTATTTAGACGTTTCTGATGCTATGCCAAATTTAATCAATTATCTTTAAGTGCAAGATGATGAACAAGGCTTATGAACTTCAAGAACAATACTTGAAGCTTAAGATATAAGTCCAAGTTATATGAGCAATCCAAGTAAATGCTTGATCTGCTTTTTGCATTGTATAAAAGTAAAATTTGTTTTGTTTTAGGTAGATTGATTTTCAGTTAATGCCAAATGTACATGTAAAACTACTCAACATTTTTTGTTCATTTGCGCTTGCAAAAAGAACCCAATAGTTGACTTGACTGAGGATCCCATTTATCTTAAAAAGTGTGTGTTTTGTATAAAATTCATAGTTTTCATTTGCTTAGTTGTGTGTTTGCCTGGAATAAATTTGGACAAAAGTAATGTCGAAGGAATTATGATATAACCTTCGAATAATGATGGAAACTAAAGCACTGATCAAGTACAACAAACCAAGTATTCACAAGATTGTTTACACGCAATCGGTAGTCCAATGTGAAGGTCAAGAACAAAGTGGGTGAAAGAAGGTTTGCAAGGCTTAATCATGGATATAAATGACAAATAGGAAGCTCTAGAACATTCTATGACTATTGCAGGCATCTCTAATGCTAGGCCAAGGATAATTACTTATCTTTAAGTGCAAGATGATGAACAAGGCTTTAAAGGCGAAGAACAATACTTGAAGCCCAATATACAAGTCCAGGATATTTGAGCAATCCAAGTAACTGCTTGATCTATTTTTTGAGTTGTATAGAAAGTCCAATTTGTTTTGCTTTTGGTTGATTGAATTTTAGTTATTGCCAAATGTACATGTAAAAAGGCTCAATGTTTTAGGCTCATTTGGGTTTGAAAAAAGAACCTAATGGATGACCTAACCTAAGATCCCTTTAATAATTAAATACTTGTGTTTTGTATGGAATCCATAGTTTTCATTTGTTTAGTTATGATTTTGCGTAGAATGAATTGTGACAAAAATAATATCAATGCAATTATGATCTATTCTACACATAATGATAGAGAATTAAGTGCTAATCAAATACAACAATGCAAGTATTCCCATGATTTTCCATTGGGAATCGGTAGTCCAAAGACAGGGTCAGGAACAAAGGGGATGAAAAAGGATTTCCAAGGCTTAATCAAGGATATAAAAGACAAAAAGGGTTCTCTAGATGATTCTAGGACTATTTAGATGTTTTTAATGCTACGCCAAATTTAATCAATTATCTTTAAGAGGGAGATGATGAATAAGGCTTTGAACTTGAAGAACAATACTTGAAGCCCAAGATATAAGTCCAAGTTATATGAGCAATCCAAGTAAATGCTTGATCTGCTTTTTGCGTTGTATAAAAAGTACAATTTGTTTTCTTTTAGGTAGATTGATTTTCAATTAATGCCAAATGTACATGTAAAACTACTCAACATTTTTTGTTCTTTTGTGCTTGCAAAAAGAACCTAATAGTTGACTTAACTTAAGATCTTGTTTATCTTAAAAAGTGTTTGTTTTGTATAAAATTCATAGTTTTGATTTGCTTAGTTGTGTGTTTTCTCGGAATAAATTTGGACAAAAATAATGTTGAAGCAATTGTGATATAACCTTCACATAATGATGGAAAGTAAAGCACTAATCAAGTACAACAAAGTAAGTATTCGCAAGAGCGTTTACGCACAATTGGCAGTCCAATGACAAGGTCAAGAACAAAGTGGGTGAAAGAGGGTTTACAAGGCTTAATCTTGGATATAAATGACAAATAGGAAGCTCTAGAAGATTCTATGACTATTCTGGGCATCTCTAAAGCTAGGCCAAGGATAATCACATATCTTTAAGTACAAGATGATGAACAAGGCTTTGAATTTGAAGAACAATAAATGAAGCCCATGATACAAGTCCAAGATATATGAGCAATCCAAGTAAATGCTTGATCTACTTTTTGAGTTGTATAGAAAATCCAAGTTGTTTTGCATTGATAGATTTTTAGTTAATGCCAAATGTACATGTAAAAAGGCTCAACGTTTTCGGCTCATTTGTGATTGCAAAAAGAACCCAATGATGACCTAACCTAAGATCCCTTTAGTCATTTAATACGTGTGTTTTGTTTGAAATCAATAGTTTTCATTTGTTTAGTTGTGAGATTTCATGGAATAAATTTCTAAAAATATAATGTCAAAGCAATTATGATCTATTTTACACATAATGATAGAGAATAAAGTGCTAATCATGTACAACAAAGCATGTATTCCCATGATTTTGCATTATGAATTGGTAGTCCAATGACAAGGTCATGAACAAAGTGGATGAAAAAGGATTTCCAAGGCTTAATCATGGATATACATGACAAAAAGGGTGCTCTAGATGATTCTAGGACTATTTTAGATGTTTCTGATGCTACGACAAATATAATCAATTATGTTCAAGTGCAAGATGATGAACAAGGCTTTGAACTTGAAGAACAATACTTAAAGCCAAAGATATAAGTCCAAGTTATATGAGCAATCCAAGTAAATGCTTGATCTACTTTTTGATTTGTAGAAAATGTCCAATTTGTTTTGTTTTAGGCAGATTGATTTTCAGTTAATGCCAAATGAACATGTAAAATTGATCAATGTTTTTAGTTCATTTGGGCTTGCAAAATGAACCCAATTGTTGACTTAACCTAAGGTCCCGTTTATCTTAAAAAGTGTGTTTTGTATAAAATTCATAGTTTTCATTTGTTTAGTTGTGTGTTTGCCTTGAATAAATTTGGACAAAAATAATGTCGAAGCAATTATGATTTAACTTTCGCATAATGATGGAAAATAAAGCACTAATCAAGCACAACAAAGCAAATATTCACATGATCATTTACGCACAATTGGTAGTCCAACACGGGGCCATTACCTTCTCCCCAAAATGCTAACCTGTTGGGGTATGCAGTGCCCATGTTTATAAGGCCCAAGGATCCCCTTCTCCTTTCCAATGTGGAATTCCATCACATTCTCTCCCACCAAATCCATCGATGTCCTCATCTTGGATCGGGGCCCCCCTACCTATTCCCCCTACTCCCGGGCCTAGAGCACTCAACAGCAGACATTAGATTTGGGATGGGCCGGCTCTGATACCACTTGTCACGAGGCCATTACCCTCTCCCCAAAAGGCTATCCTATTGGGGTGTGTAGCACCCACGTTTATAAAGCCTAAGGATCCCCTTCTCCTTTCCGATGTGGAATTCCGTCACAAGGTCAAGAACAAAGTGGATGAAAGAGGGTTTACAAGGCTTAATCATGGATATACATGACAAATAGGAAGCTCTAGAAGATTCTATGTCTATTCTAGGCATCTCTAATGCTACACTAAAGATTATCACTTATCTTTACGTACAAGATGTGATGAACAATGCTTTGAAGTTGAAGAACAATACTTGAAGCCCAAGATACAAGTCCAAGATATATGAGCAACCAAGTAAATGCTTGATTTACTTTTTTAGTTGTATAGAAAGTCCAATTTGTTTTGCTTTTGGTTGATAGATTTTCAGTTAATGCCAAATGTACATGTAAAAATGCTCAATGTTTTTGGCTCATTTGGGTTTGCAAAAAGAACCCAATGGGTGACCTAACCTAAGATCCCTTTTTTAAATACGTGTCTTTTGTATGAAATGCATAGTTTTCATTTGTTTAGTTGTGAGTTAGCTTGGAATAAATTTCAAAAAAAATAATGTCAAAGCAATTATGATCTATTCTACACATAATGATAGATAATAAAGTGCTAATCAAGTACAACAAAGCAATATTCCCATGATTTTCCACTAGGAATCGGTAGTGCGAAGACAAAGTTAGGAACAAAGTGGATGAGAAAGGATTTCTAAGGCTTAATCACGGATATACATGACAAAAAGGGTGCTCTAGATGATTCTTGGACTATTTTAGACTTTTCTAATGCTACACCAGATATAATTAATTATCTTTAAGTGCAAGATGATGAACAATTCTTTGAACTTGAAGAACAATACTTGAAGCCCAAGATATAAGTCCAAGTTATATGAGCAATCCAAGTAAATGCTTGATCTACTTTTTGAGTTCTATAAAAAGTCCAATTTGTTTTGTTTTAGGTTGATTGATTTTCCTTACTCCACTTGAAACTCATACTCTTTTTAATCACCTCAATCAATAGTGTAGCTATGGTACTGAAATCCTTAATGAAGCTTCTAAAAAAGCTAGCCAAACCATGGAAACTCCTCACATCACTCACACTCTTACATGTAGGCCATTCTTGAATTGCGTTAATCTTCTCTTTATCAACCTCTATGCCATAAGTAAACACAACATATCTCAAGAAAATGACATCATCCTTGAAAAGATTGCATTTCTTCAAATTGGAATACAATTTCTCTTTCCTTAAATCCTCAAGCACACAATACAAATGTTCAACATGCTCTTCTAAATTCTTGCTGTATACTAATATGTCATCAAAATAAGCCACAACAAACTTTCCTAAAAAAGGTCTCAAAACATGATTCATTAATCTCATAAAAGTACTAGGTGCGTTAATCAAACCAAAGGGCTTAACTAACTATTCATACAAACCATGCTTGGTCTTGAATGCAGTTTTCCATTCATCTCCTTCCCTCATCCTAATTTGTTGATACCCACTCTTAAGGTCAATTTTAAAGAAGTAACAAGCACCATGTAATTCATCTAGCATATCATCAAGCCTGGGTATAGGATGTCGATACTTAACTATTATTTTGTTGATAGCTCTACAATCAACACACATCCTCTAAGATCCATCTTTCTTTGGCATAGGCAACACTAGCATTGCACATGGACTCATGATCTCCCTTATATGTCCCTTCTTCATCAACTCATCAACTTGCCTCTGAAACTCCTTTGTCTTTTTAGGATTACTTCTGTATGCTGTCTTCTTGGGAATGGGAGCTCCAGGAATAAGATCAATGTGGTGTTCAATCCCTTTCCTTGGTGGTAAACCATCTGGGATCTCCTTAGGGAATACATCATTATAATCCTACAATAAAAATGAAATAGCACTAGGAAAAGATAAATCAAGGTTAGTGTTAGAGAAATAAGAATCCTTGTAAATGATCAAGATCATTTGTTGCCTAGCTTGGAAGGTAACCCTAACATCTGCTCCTTTTGTAAACACACTCACATGTTTTCTTTCATCTTCACTCTTGTAAACTTGACCACTTTTGTACTTAGCACTCTCAAATGCTTTCACCTTGTTTTTCTCTCCTTCACTTTCTTTGCTCTTGGCTCTCTCTTTCTTTTCACTCCTCCTCTTTTGCTTACTTTCGTAAAGTCTCACTTGGTCTTCATACACCTATTTTAGAGTCAATGGAACAAGTGCAAATAGTTTTCCATCCATGGTGAAAGAATAGCAGTTCTTGTAACCATCATGCAAAACGTTTTTATCAAATTGCCAAGGATATCCCAATAACAAATGCTCGGCCTACATAGATACAACATCAGAAAACAACTCATCCTTATATCTACCAATAGAAAATGGAACCACAATTTGTTTAGTCACTTTCACCACTCCATTGTCATTCAACCATTGCAAATTATATGGCCTAGGATGTTTGGATTTAGGGCAAGTTCATTTTTTCCACCAACTCTGTACTTGCTACATTAGTGCAACTATCTCCATCAATGATCAAGCAACAGAGTCTATCTTAACCCAAACATCAAGTATGGAAAATATTTTCTTGTTGTATCTCAACATCATTCTTCTCCTTAACTTGCACACTAAGGGATCTCCTTGCTACTAAAAGCCTTCCACCATGCTCTGGATACTCTATCCAGTCATCAATATCACTAGCATCCTCTAATGGCAACATATGGTCTTCATCACTAACATCACTGCTAGACACATAGTCACCATTCTCCTGAAGGTACGTGTTTTTCTTGTTAGGACATTATAAAGCCACATGACCCCTACCCAAACATCTAAAGCATTTGATGTCTCTAGTTTTTCCTTGGGTGCCCTCAAGTTTTTCTTCAATTTTGCCCCTTTCCAGGCTGTCCCCACTAGTCTTAGGTCTATTTGAATTGGCTTTAACCTTAGAAGTCATCTTCTCTTCCTTTTTCCCCTAGTTTGACTTCCAAAATGATAAACCTAAGTTCTAATTATATCTAGAAGTGCTCTTTCCCTTAAGTTGCCTCTTAACTTTCATGGCAATGTGTACCACATCTTCAAGCTCTACATAGTGTTGTAATTCTACCACATTAGCTATGCTTCTATTCAACCCTTGGAGGAACCTAGTCATGGTTGTCTCCCTACCCTCCATTACATTTGCCCTAACCATAACAATTTCCATCTCCTTATAGTACTCTTCAACACTCTTGGAACCTTGTGTAAGGCTTTACAACTTGTTATACAAATCCATATAATAAGAGCTGGGAACAAATCTCCTTCTCATCATAGTCTTCAACTTATTCCATGTTTCCATGGTTCTCTCAAAATTTCTTCTCCTAGTGGTAACTTGCTAGTCTTACCATACTATAGCATAATTAGTGAACTTTGCCACAGCTAACTTCACTTTCTTCTCCTCAAAAAAGATGTGGCACTCATATATTAATTCTACCTTTCTTTCCTAATCCAAATAAACATTAGGGTCAGCTTCCTTTGGAACAAAGGTATTTTCATTTTAATATTACTAAGATTTTTGTCTACTCCTTCCTTCGTCCTATTTCTGTTGTCCTAACCTCCATTGTACCTATCATAAACATTTCCATTGCTTCTTACTCCTCTACCATTCCTATTACCACATCCTCCTATAATCCACCTCTAATGTTTCTACTAGCATTATCACCATCATCATAATAATCATCACCATCTTCACCAAAGTCATGTTCAAATTATTCCTTCATGACCCTACCAGTTGGCCTCTTAGGATTGACACTCGATTCCCCTTCTATTTTATCCATCCTATCTTGAACTTCCCAAAACATTTGGTCAATCCTATCAAACTTCTGCTCTAAGGATTTCATAAACAATTTGAAATTTGGAACAACTACTTCCTCCTCTTCATGTAGGAAACTGCCTTCTTTAGCATTAGACATTGAATATGCAAGATTGTTAGTAAATAAAGAATATACCTCACAAAACTCACTCCCTTGCGTGTTTACTCTCCACTCAATTATAGTAGTCCTTAAGTCTTGTGTTTCACACAATGAATTGCAAGACTCTAAAAGCACTTTCAATAGTTCCAAGCAAACTAAATTCAGAACAAACAAAACTTGAATATATCAATCCTAGACCTACCTCTTCAGAGAAGTAACACAATCAAAAGGATGGGCAATAAAGCAAACAGAATGACAAGGAATTCAATGATATGAGCAATGCAATCAGACAACAAATAATTATTGAATATAATTGGGTAAATGACCAATTTAGCAATTAAGCCATTTTTTTTTTGTTTAACTAATGGGTATTTCTGTAGAGGAAACAAAT
The DNA here is from genome assembly GCA_020615895.1 of Ceriops decandra. NCBI lineage: Eukaryota > Viridiplantae > Streptophyta > Magnoliopsida > Malpighiales > Rhizophoraceae > Ceriops > Ceriops decandra. The sequence goes on along the minus strand of JAHLGO010000169.1, from coordinate 4,937,855 downwards.
ATCAGAAAAGAAACCCAAGAAATACACAATTTTATTTATTTTTTGTGATTATTCAAGCAACAATGAAGAATACATGAAAGAGATGATAACAAAAGTATAACTAACCTAAGTTAGAGCCAAATCTTTGATACCAAATGATACAAACTCCGATTATGTAAATGGAACCCAACACCAATGTTGGTATAGGATCATTCTAATAAAGGTTAAGGGATTTGGAGTTCTGACCTAATGATTATAAATAACCAAGAACCAAAATTATAAGATTTAGACGCCACTCCTAACAACAACATTGAAAAAGATAAGTCTATTGAACCACTACACTTAAGTATGAAAGTTCATAATTAGTTCTTAAAGAACTAGATAAATAGCTCATACACTCATGAAAAATGGGTCTACCTCCTCCTGCCACCCTTTTTGCCCTTTTTATATGGTAAACCCCAAAACCCTAGCTAATAAGATGGGGCTTATTAAGGAAATTCTTCCACCCCACTAAATAATAATAAAAACCCATGAAAATAACCCATTAAGATGCTGAAATTCGTTCAACCCACTACATAACAATATATCCCATGAAAATAATCCATTTAAATGCCTATACATGGGCTCCCAAATCCATCTTCCTTCCCAAGGACATGGTTCTCAAATTCCTCCATAAATGACACATTTGCAAGCCCTAGTGAAGCCTTCATCATCCTTAACTCGTACCTAGCAACTTATTGATAGTAAATGTTGCATAACAAGTTATTCAGAGCTTCCTTTTTTTTTCTTTGACCTTGCCCTTGTCATTGGTCCTCCAAGGTTTTCCAAAGTATCAACTCCCTTATTGATTTAAGCTAGTATAATATGGCTTCCATCATATTCCTCATAAAAGATCATTGGAATACTTGCTTTGTTGTACTTGATTAGTACTTTGTTCTCTATCATTATGTGTAGATTAGATCATAATTGGTTTGACATTATTTTTGTCAAATTTTAAACCAGGCAAACTAACAATTAAAAGTATGAAAACTATTGATTTCATATAAAATACAAACTTTTAATAATAAAAGGGATCTTAGGTTAGGTCACCTATTGGGTTCTTTTTGCAAACCTGAATGAACCCAAAACATTGAGCCTTCTTTACATGACAGAAAATCTATCTATCAAAAACAAAATAAATCGGACTTTTTATACAACTCAAAAAGCAAATTAAGCATTTACTTGGATTGCTCAAATAACTAGGACTTGTATTTTAGGCTTCAAGTTCAAAGCCTTGTTCATCATCTTGCACTTAAAGATAACTGATCATCCTTGGTCTAGCATTGGAGACATCTGGAATAGTCATAGAATCTTCTAAAGCACCCTTTTTGTCATGTATATCCATGATTAAGCCTTATAAATCCTCTTTTATCCACTTTGTTCCTGACCTTATCGTTAGACTACCGATTCCTAGTGGAAGATCATGGGTATACTTGCTTTGTTGTACTTCATTAGTGCTTTATTCTTTCGCATAAATGCTTTGACATTATTTTTGTCCAAATTTATTCCATGAAAACTCACAACTAAATAAATGAAAACTATGGATTTCATACAAAACGCACACTTTTTATAATAAAAGAGATCTTAGGTCAGGTCACCTGTTGGGTTCTTTTTGCAATCCAAAATGAACAAAAAGCATTGAGCATTTTTACATGTACATTAGACATTAATTGAAAATCAATCTACCCAAAACAAAAAAAAATTGGACTTTTTATACAACTCAAAAAGTAGATCAAGCATTTACTTGGATTGCCCATATAACTTGGACTTCTATCTTGGGCTTCAAGTATTGTTCTTCAAGTTCAAAGCCCTGTTCATCATCTTGCACTTAAAGATAAGTGATTATCTTTGTCGTAGCATTGGAAATGTCTAAAATAGTCCTAGAATCATTTAGAGCACCCTTTTTGTCATATATATCCATGATTAAGTCTTGTAAATCCTCTTTCATCCACTTTGTTCTTGAAATTGTCATTGAACTACCGATTCCTTGTAAATGATCATGGGAATACTTGCTTTGTTGTGCTCGATTAGTGCTTTATTTTTTATTATTATGTGTAGGTTAGATCATAATTTCTTTGACATTATTTTTGTCCAAATTTATTCCATGCAAATTCACAACTAAACGAATGAAAACTATGGATTTCATACAAAACACACACTTTTAAAGATAAAAGGGACCTTATGTTAAGCCACCTATTATGTTCTTTTGCAAGTCCAAATGAACAAAAAACATTGAGCATTTTTACAAATACGTTTGGCATTACCTGAAATCAATCTAATGAATACAAAACAAATTGGGTGTTTTATACTACTCAAGAAGCAGATCAAGCATTTACTTGGATTCCTTATATAATTTGGACTTCTATCTTGGGCTTCAAGTATTGTTTTTTAAGTTCAAAACCTTAGTCATCATCTTACACTTAAAGATAAGTAATTATCCTTGGTGTAGCACTAGAAACGTCTAGAATAGTCTTAGAATCATCTAGAGCACCCTTTTTATCATGGATAGGTAAATCCTCTTTCATCCACATTATTCTTGACCTTGTCTTTCGATTATCGATTCCTAGTGGAAGTTCATGGGAATACTTGCTTTGTTGTACTTGATTAGCACTTTATTCTTTATCATTATGTGTAGATTAGATCATAATTGCTTTGAAAAAATGGACTTAGGTTAGGTCACCTATTGGGTTCTTTTTACAAGACTAAATGAATGAAAAACATTGAGCATTTTCACATGTACATTTGGCATTAATTGAAAATCAATCTACGAAAAACAAAACAAATTAGACTTTTTATACAACTTAAAAAGCAAATCAAGCATTTAATTGGATTGCTCATATAACTTGGATTTATATATTGGGCTTCAAATATTGTTCCAAAAGTACAAAGCCTTGTTCATCATCTTATACTTAAAGATAAGTGATTATCCTTGGTGTAGCATGAAAATATCTAGAATAGTCCTAGAATCATCTAGAGCACCCTTTTTGTCATTTATAGGTAAATCCTCTTTCATCTATATTGTTCTTGACCTTGTCTTTAGACTACCAATTCCTAGTGGAAGATCATGGGAATACTTGCATTGTTGTACTTGATTAGTGCTTTATTCTCTATCATTATGTGTGGAAGAGATCATAATTGCTTCGACATTATTTTTGTCCAAATTTATTCCAGGCAAACTCACAACTGAACAAATGAAAACTATGGATTTCATACGAAACACACACTTTTACAGTTAAAAGGGATTTTTGGTCAGGTCACCAATTGGGTTCTTTTGTAGGCCTAAATGAACCAAAAACGTTTAGCATTTTTACATATACATTTGGCATTAACTGAAAATCAACCTACTAAAAACAAAACAAATTGGATGTTTTATACAACTCAATAAGCAAATCAAGCATTTACTTGGATTCCTCAATAACATGGACATATATCTTGGGCTTCAAGTATTGTTCTTGAAGTTCAAAGCCTTGTTCATCATCTTGCATTTAAAATAAGTGATTATCCTTGGTGTAGCAATAGAAACGTCTAAAATAGTCCTAGAATTATCTAGAGCACCCTTTTTGTCATGTATATCCATGATTATGCCTTGTAAATCCTCTTTTATTCACTTTGTTCCTAACCTTGTCTTTGGACTACTGATTCCTAGTGGAAAATCATGGGAATACTTGATTTGTTGTACTTGATTAGCACCTTATTCTCTATCATTATGTATAGATTAGATCATAATTGCTTTGACATTATTTTTGTCCAAATTTATTCCAAGCAAACTCACAACTAAACAAATGAAAACTATAGATTAACACACACATTTTAAGATTAAAGGGATCTTAGGTCAGGTCACCTATTGGGTTCTTTTTGAAAGCTCAAATGAATGAAAAATGTTGAGCATCTTTACATGTAAATTGAGCATTAATTGAAAATCAATCTACCAAAAACAAAACAAATTGGACTTTTTATACAACTCAAAAAGTCGAAAAACCATTTACTTGGATTACTCATATAACTTGGACTTATATCTTGGGCTACAAGTATTATTCTTCAAGTTCAAAGCCTTGTTCATCATCTTATACTTAAAGATAAGTGATTATCCCTAATGTAACATTAGAAACATCTAGAATAGTCCTAAAATCATCTAGAGCACCCTTTTTGTCATGTATATCCATGATTAAGCATTGTAAATCCTCTTTCATCCACTTTGTTCCTGACCTTGTCTTTGGACTACACCCCCTTTCATCCACTTTGTTCTTAACCTTGTCATTGGACCACCGATTCCTTGTAAAAGATGTTGGGAATACTTGCTTTGTTGTGCTTGATTAGTGCTTTGTTGTCTATCATTAGATGTAGGTTAGATCATAATTGCTTTGACATTATTTTTGTCTAAATTTATTCCAGGCAAACTCACAATAAAACAAATGAAAACTATGGTAATACAAAACACACACTTTTTAAGATAAAGGGATCATAGGTCAGGACAACTATTGGGTTCTTTTTGCAAGCCCAAATGAACCCAAAAGGTTCAGCATTTTTACATGTACATTTTTCATTAACAAAAAATCAATTTACCCAAAACAAAAAAAAATTGGACTTTTTATACAACCCAGAAAGCAAATCAAGTGTTTCCTTGGATTGGACATACAACTTGGACTTATATCTAGGGCTTTAAGTATTGTTCTTCAAGTTCAAAGCCTTATTCATCATCTTGCATTTAAAGATAAGTGATTATCCTTGGCGTAGCATTGGATATGTCTAGAGTAGTCTTAGAATCTTCAAGAGCACCCTTTTTGTCATGTATATCCATGATTATGCCTTGTAAATCCTCTTTCATCCACTTTGTTTATTAACATTGTCATTGGACCATCAATTTCACGTAAATGATCATGGGAATACTTGCCTTGCTAAGCTTGATTAGCGCTTAGTTCTCCATCATTATGTGCAAGTTAGGACATAATTGCTTTGACATTATTTTTTTCTTAATTTATTCCAAGCAAGCTCACAACAACACAAATATAATGTATGAATTTCATACAAAACACACACCTTTTAAGATAAAAGGGATCTTAGGTCTGGTCATCGATTCGGTTCTTTTTGCAAGCCCAAATGAACCAAAATTGTTGAGCATTTTTACATGTATATATGGCATTAATGAAAAATCAATCTACCAAAAACAAAACAAATTGGACTTTTTATACAACTCAGAAACCAGACGAAGCATTTCCTTGGATAGGTCATGAAACTTGGACTTATATCATGGGCTTCGAGTATTGTTCTTCATGTTCAAAGCCATGTTTATTATCATTCACATAAGGATAAGTGATTATTTTTGTTGTAGCATTGGAAACTTCAAAAATAGTCCTAGAATCTTTTAGAGCAGCCTTTTTGTCTTGTATATCAATGATTAATCCTTTTAAATCCTCTTTTATCCACTTTGTCCTTGACGTTGTCATTGGACCACCAATTACTCTTAAAACATCATGGGAATACTTGCTTTGCTGTACTTGGTTAGTGCTTTGTTCTCCATGATTAGGTGTAGGTTAGATCATAATTGCTTTAACATTATTTTCATCTAAATTTATTCCAAGCAAAATCAAAACAAAATGATTAAAAACTATGGATTTCATACAAAACACATAGTTTTTAGGATAAAACGGATCTTAGGTTAGGTCACTTATTAGGTTCATTTGGCAAGCCCAAATGAAGGAAAAACATTGAGCATTCTTACATGCACATTTGGCATTAACTAAAAAATCAATCTATCCAAAATGAAACAAATTGGACTTTTTATACAATTCAGAAAGCTAATCAAGCCATTCCTTGGATTTGTCATACAACTTAGACTTATATCTTGGGCTTCAAGTTCAAAGCCTTATTCATCATCTTGCACAAAAGGATAAGTGATTATCCTTGTTGTAGCATTGGAAATGTCAATAATAGTCTTGGAATCTTCTAGAGTAGCCTTTTTGTCATGTATATCCATGATTAATCCTTGTAAATCATGTTTTCTCCACTTTGTTCTTCACCTTGTCATGGGACCACCAATTCCTTGTAAAAGATCATAGAATACTTGCTATGTTATACTTGATTAGTGCTTTGTTCTCCATTATTAATTATTGGTTAGATAATAATTTCTTGGATATTATTTTTGTCTAAATTTATTCTAGGCAAAATCACAACAAAACAAATGAAACACACTATTTAAGATAAGATAAGATCTTAGGTCAGGTCACCTATTGGGTTCTTTTTCCAAGCCCTAATGAACCCAAAACTTTGAGCATTTTTACATGTACATTTGGCATTAACTGAAAATCAATCTACCAAAAAGAAACAAAATTGGTCTTTTTATGTAACTCAAAAAGTAGATCAAGCCTTTCCTTGAATTTGTCATACAACGTGGACTTATATCATGGGCTTCAAGTATTGTTCTTCAAGTTTAAAGCCTTGTTCATCATCTTGCACATAAAGATAAGAGATTTTCATTGGTGTAGCATTGGAAACATCTAGAATTGTCCTAGAATCTTCGAGAGTAGACTTTTTGTCATATATATCCATGATTATGCCTTGTAAATCCTCTTTCATCCACTTTTTTCTTGACCATGTCAATAGACCACTGATTCCTTGGAAACGATCTTGGGAATACATTCTTTGTTATACTTGATTAGTGCTATGTTTTCCATCATTTCATGTAGGTTATATCATAATTTCCTTGACATTATTTTTTTCTAAATTTATTCCAAGCAAACTCACAACAAAACTAATGAAAACTATGGATTTCATACAAAACACACACTTTTTAAGATAAAGGGATCTTAGCTCAAGTCAACTATTGGGTTGTTTTTGCAAGCCCAAATGAACCTAAAAGGCTTAGCATTTTTACATATATATTTGGCATTAACTGAAAACCAATCTAGCCAAAATAAAGCAAATTGGACTTTTTATACAACTCAGGATGTAGAAAAAGCATTTTCTTGGATTGGTCATACAACTTGGACTTTGTTGAATTATCCTGATTTTTAGGATCTGATTATTAGGAATTTTAAATCCTGATTTTTTGGGTCCTAATTATTAGGAAATAATTGTAAATAATTAGGTAGGAAATGATGTATTAGAATCCCTTGATTTGTAGGATTATAGCAGTATTTTACAGATCTGTCTTTTCTAGTTAGTATTTGTAAAAGTCTTATATATAGCTTTGTAATCTTAGTACAAAGACAAGAAGAAAATATTAAAATTCTTTTCTCTAAATTCTACAAGGTATCAGAGCTATAGGCTCATTTTTCTAGGTTATTATTGTAATGCATCCTTCATTGATGCGATAATCTTCCAATCACAGCCTTCATTGCTGGGTTTGTCTTTGTCCTTAATTATCTGATCGCAACTATCATTATTATGATCTCTTTAGCTATATTTTTCTCTCTTTGCTTCTAAACGTGTCCCAATTTTTTTGTTCTTCCTTTCCAAGTACTTTCTTTGTATCTAGAATTATCCATGTCTATGACAAAACTGACATATGACCATAGATCTACAAAATGTGAGAGCAACTTATAGGTTGAATGAAAAGAATTATCTCAAATGGTCTCAATTCATCAAGACCTATTTGAAGGGTAAAGGAAGACTTAGTCATCTTCTCAGAATAGGTCCAACACCAGAAGGTCCCACGTTCAATGCATTGGATGAGGCAGATTCATTGATCATGTCATGGCTTTGGGATTCAATGGATCTAGCCATAAGTGATACATGTATGTTTTTCAAACTACAAAAGAGATTTGGGATTCTATTTGCAGGACTTATTCAAAGGCTTGAGATGTAGCACAAGTATATGAAATCAAGATAAAGACAAGTGCAACAAAACAAGGGAGCAAAATGGTGACAGAATATGCCAATTCCCTTCAAAATCTATGGAAAGAGCTCGATCATTATCGAGTATTTGAAATGAAGTGTGTGGATGATGCTGCAACTTTGAAAACCTTCATCGAAAGGATCGAGTATATGATTTCTTGGTAGGTCTTAATTTTGAATTTGACCAATTCAGAGAAGGAAGAAATTTCTTCTCTGGAAGAGACAATCTTTTTAATCTAGGCAGAAGAAAGTTAAAGGGAAATAATGCTAGAGCCTTAAGCTATGGAAAGTTCAGCATTAGTAACTCGTAATGTGTCAACACAAGAAAGAGGAAAGGTGGATGCTTTAAGGCCTACATGGAGGGATAATCGAGACAATTTATGGTGTACCTATTGTAAGAAGCCAAGTCATACAAAGGAAAGTTGCTAGAAGCTGAATGGGAAACCAACAACCTCAAGCTGAGAGTGGGAAAACAAACAAGGACAGTCAAGGCAACAAGCTAATCTAATTGAACACACCAGCCAACAAATCAGTCACAATGAAGGACAAGTGAAAGAATCCTTCAGTGGTGAGGAAATAGAAAGAATTAAAGGGCTTTTAGGGTGAATGGATGTCTGCTATGTATTTACAATGGATGTCTTAATCCTCTCCTCCTTTCACTATTGCAAATACAAAGCCAGTACAATACAAAGAGTGTCACTTATTGTGTCTACTCTTCTTCTAGCTTGTCTTGCCTCTATTGAATTGAATCGGCTGCTTCACTGCCGCGTAGAAGTTCACCACAACTCTCTCTAACCTCTCTTGAAGAAATCTGGAAATACATTGAGTTCTTTCCAATGCTTCACTAAATTCTATCTTTTGGTTGTTTCACACAACTCCTACTTCACTATCTCACAGTCTCACCTGTCTCCTGATCTCACAATCTCACTGTCTTATTGCTTGTCTCATGTTTCTAGTTTGGCATTCCACATCTCATGCACATTTTTGGTTTGCATGCTTTGCTGGTCTCATGCCTCACCCACATTTCTGGTTTGCCTACTTTGCTAGTTTCACACTTCATGCACCCGTCCGCTTCACGGTTTTGCTGCACTCCCTTGTTCGTTTTACACCTCATGGGTTTGCTTTCACCTTCACACACTTTCTAGGGGTTTGCTATTTTGGTCACACTTTTCACACCTTCAGGATGCTCTCATTCGTTTCACACCTTCGGGATGTTTGGTTTGCTCTCCCAGTGGTCTTCTCTTCCATGGTTTCTCTTCTCTTCCCTTACGGATGGTGCACCATCTCCTCTCACCAATGGTGCGTAGTCTCTTCTCTTATTGTGAGTCACACTATTTCCTTTCAGCTAGTGGTGTCCTCTCTCTTGCCATTGGTCACACAGTTTTCCTTCAACCGACCAAGGTCTCCCTTGCTTTCCAAGGACTCTTTGCCATGTTGTCTCCTTACCATCTAGCCAGTGGTTTCTCTTTTGTTGTAGGGTTTTGTCTCCCCAAGGTCTCTCTTGCCATTGGTGTGCTTTGGCCGTGTACCCTTGTTTTTCCATCCACTCTTGTTTGGTCGTGTAGGGTTTTCTCTCTTTCAGCCGATGGTGCATTTTGTCGTGCTTACTTGGTTGGCCGAATGGATTTTTGCCGTTCACACCCTTTTTCCATGTTGGTTGTTTGGCCGTGTATCCTCTTTGCTGTCCACACCTATTTGGCCGTGTTCACTTGTTTTCTCTCTTCTAAGGTTGGGTTTTGCCATTGAGGGTCTTCTCTCTTTAAACCAGTGGTGTGTTTTGCCATGTAGGGTTTTCTCTCTTACAAAGTTGTGTTTTCGTCATTTGCACTTGTTTTGCCAAGTGTTCTAGTGTTTTGCTGTCCACCACCCTTCTGTCTTCCAAGGTCTTGGTTTATATACACTTTTCCATGAAAACCCTAGTAGGGCTTACTATATTGTGATTTACTTTCTTGCCCCTTCATGTGGCTTTACTTTCTTACCTCTCCATGTAGCTTCAAATTACTTGCACACTTAAATCTAGTTGACAACAATTATAACCCATACAAGGCTGTAGGAACAACAATCTCCCCCTTTGCAATTATTGGCAACACTCATAACAAAAGTCATTATGCAACAATTACAACTCCCCCTAAATATGCTCTCCCCCTATACTGTTGCTTCTCTCCCCCTTTGCCAACCAATTACAAAAAAAACTCACAAAGTGGAGGAGGATTCACTTGAACTTTAAGCTTGAGGAGTCATTTGTATAGATAGACTCATTCTATGTTTTTTAAACAACTCTATGGACTGAGGTTTAGTTAGAATATATGAAATTTGATCTTTAGTGCCAACATACTCCAACTGAATTGTACCTTGTTCCACTTGATCTTTGATGAAGTGATACCGAATGTCAATATGCTTGCTCCTTGAATGTTGAACCGGATTCTTGCTAAAATCAATAGCACATTGATTATCACAAAGTACATCACTGGTAACTTCACTTCAACAGCCAAGTTTGCCAATTGTCTTTGCATCCATATCACTTGAGTACATCAGCCATATACTCAGCCTCAGCTATGCTCAAAGCAACACTGTCTTGCTTTCTACATAACCATGCAACACACTTTAAACCTAAGTAGAAACTGTAGTCATTGGTTGATTTTCTGTCATCTGTACTTCCTACCCAATCTGTATCAGTGTATGCTTGTAGTCTTACAGAATCCATGGTAGGATACCACAAACCCATTTCTAGTGTCCCTTTAAGGTATCTTAGGATTCTTTTCACTGCCAACACATGAGATTCCTTAGGATTAGTTTAGAATATACTAGCAACACACACAACTTGCATAAGATTAGGCCTTGATGTTGTAAGGTATAGAAGGCTCCCTATCATCTTCTTGTATTCTGTAAGGCTTGTACTCCTTCCTTCCTGATCTTTTGTTAACCTGCAGCCCACTATCATAGGGGTATTGACAAGTTTGCTATCCTTTATGCCAAACATTTTCATCATCTTTTTGGCATGTTTTTTCTGAGAAATAAAAATACCTTCTTCACACTATTTTATTTGTAATCTAAGAAAGTTAGTCATTTCTCCAATCAATGACATCTCAAATTCCTCACTCATCTTTTGTGCAAATTCTTGGCATAGGTCAAAGTGACCCCCTCCAAAAATGATGTCATCTATATATACTATGGTTATCAGTTGGCCTTTCTCTCTTACAAAGTTGTGTTTTTGCCGTTTGCACTTGTTTTGTAGAGAATTCTAGTGTTTTGCCATCCACCACCCTTCTGTCTTCCAAGGTCTTGGTTTATATACTCTCTTCCATGAAATCCTTAGTAGGGCTTACTATATTGTGATTTGCTTTCTTGCCCCTCCATGTGGCTTTACTTTCTTACCCCTTCATGTAACTTCAAATTGCTTACACACTTAAATCTAGTTGACAACAATTACAACCCATACAAGGCTATAGGGACAACATAAGGTCTCTAGATAAACCCTCCAATGTATGTTCCTTAGCACTCTCAGGTATGTCTCTATTCTCTTTTAGTCTTAATGTCTTAGAAAAACTTTCAAGTGATGCTTGGATAATAGACTCAGGTGCCACTGATCACATGACTTATACTACACATTTTTTTATTACCTATACCTTATGTCCAAGCAATAGGAAAATAGTGGTGGTAGATGGTTTTATGGCAACTATTGCATTTAACGATATCTATATTACACCTATTCTCACTCTAAAAGATGTTCTCCATGTGCCGAAACTATTAGCCAACCTAGTTTCCATAAAAAGGCTCACCAATGACCTCAAATGTTATGTAATGTTTTACCTTACCTACTGTGTTTTTCAAGAACAGGATTTGGAGAGGAAGATTGGACTTGCTAAGGAAACGAATGGGTTGTATTACTTTGAGATGCCAAGGATTTCAAAGAAAGTCATGAACAAATCACCCTTATTGCTTCAAATAAGGAAGTTATTTGGCTTTATCATTTTCATTTTGGTCATCCATCTTTTCGTGTCTTAAATATCATGTTTCTTTCTTTGTTTAAAGGATTAGATATGAGTCAATTCCAATGTGATACTTGTGAATTTGCTAAGTACACTTGTGTGTCTTTTCCTATAAACAATAAAAGAAGTTCTCATCATTTTGATTTAATTCACAGTGAAATTTGGGGACCCTCCACAATTCCAAATATCTTAGGAGCTCAATGGTTCATTTCTTTAATCAATGATTGCACTAGGGTCATATGGATATTTTTACTCAAACATAAATCTAATGTAAGTAGTATTGTTCCTAATTTTAATTATATGATTCAAAATCAATTTGGGGTTAAAATTAAGAGCTTTAGATCAGATAATGCTAGAGACCACTTTAATCAGATCTTGTCAACCTACTTCCAAAAGGAAGGGATCATCCATGAGTCATCTTGTGTAAACACCCCACACCAAAATGGGGTGGCTGAAAGAAAAAAATGGTCTTTTGCTCAACACTACTCGAGCATTGTTGTTTCATGGAAATGTCCCTAAATGTTATTGGGGGGAAGCTATCCTTACATCTACATATATGATTAATAGATTACCATCAAGAGTATTAGATTTCAAAATTCCTATGGCAGTTCTTTCTAGCTTTTATCCCCATTTCAGGACAACAAATAATCTTATACCTAGAATCTTCGGTTGCACCTCATTTGTACATGTTCATAATTAGCAAAGGGGAAAAATAGATCCTAGAGCAATCAAGTGTGTCTTTCTTGGTTACTCCTCTACACAAAAAGGATATAAATGTTATCATCCTCTTTCTCAAAAGACCTATATATTAGTCGATGTTACATTTGTAGAAAATAAACCTTACTTTCCACAGTCTTATCTTCAAGGGGAGAAGTCATTAAGCGATGACCTTAATCTTGACTTACCTCTTAATAATCTTCCAATCCAAGCTCCCACTCATGATCAACCAATTCCTAATCAATCAACTTCTAACCAATCAGCCTCTAACTCTGATCAATGGGCACCTTATGAATTAGTTCATGCCACTTTAATCCTAGATTCACCTCTATAATTGAGCCTATTTTGAAACAAGAGTCCACTTCCATATCTCCCTATATTTATGACTTTATGAGATTTTCTCAAGTAGACTCAAGAAAGACAACAATTCCAAACCAAACATAAATTCAAGATTTCCATCAGGGTTTTGCAAATGAATTTTTGGTAAGTTCCGATTCTCCTTTGCATAAACAATCAATTGATATGCTAGAAAATGACTTGCATCTTCCCATTGTTATTAGAAACGTTACTAGAGAGTGCACAAAGCAACCCTTATATCCACTATCTCATTATGTGTCACTTAACCACCTATCACCATCTCATAAAAATTTCATTGTGAGTCTAAAGACCTTTTCTATTCCAAATGCTTTTATCTGAGGCATTGTCTAAAGAAGAATAGAGGAATGCAATGAGAGAAGAAATGGACACAGTAGAAAAAAACTAGACTTGGGAGATTGTTGAAAAACCTAAGGGAAAGAATCTTGTGGGCTACAAATGGGATTTTACCTTGAAAGATAAAGCTGATGGTTCTATTGAAAGATATAAAGCACAATTGGTGGCAAAGGTTATACTCAGGCTTATGGAGTAGATTATCAGGAGACATTTGCTCCAGTGGCAAAGATGAACACTGTGAGGATTTTACTCTCTTTGGCGACTCATTTTAATTGGCAACTTCAATAGAATGATGTGAAGAATGCATTCTTACATGGAGACCTAAAAAAGGAGATTTACATAAGTATTCCACTGAGATTTGAAGGAGAAGAGACAACAAATAAAGCATGTAGATTACGGAAAGCACTATATGGGCTCAAGCAATCTCTTAGAGCCTAGTTTGGGAGATTTTCTAGAGGTAAGAAGGGAGGGTGACAGCACTACTAGTATATGTTGATGGTATTATTGTCATAAGTGATGATGATAAGGAGAAACAGTAGCTAAAGTAGTGTTTGATTAAAGAGTTTAAAATAAAAGAGCTAGGAAGACTCAAATACTTTCTTGGCATTGAAGTTTCTTACTCTAGATAAAGAATTTTTGTCTCACAACAAAAGTATATGACTGATCTCTTAAAGGAAACTGGAATACTTGGTTGTAAACCAGTAGCTACACCTATTGAGCCTAATAAAAAGCTTGAGGATGCAAAGGAAGAACCTACTGTAGATCGAGAAATGTATAAAAAATTGGTCAGGAAACTTATCTATTTGGCTCATACTAGGCCTGATATTGCCTATTTAGTAAGTGTGATTAGTCAATTTATGCATGACCCAAGAGAATCACACTTACAGGCTATCAATCGAGGGCTACATTATTTAAAAGAAACACCGAGAAAAGGAGTCCTATTTAGGAGAAATCAAAAACTAGTGTTGCAAGCTTATATGCTGACTATGCAGGATCTATGGTGGATAGAAGGTCAATATCTGGTTATTGAACTTTTCTTGTCAGAAATTTAGTGACTTGGCATAGTAAAAAAAAAATGTAGTTGCAAGAACAAGTGCTGAATCTGAATTTTGACCAATGGCCCAGGGAATATATGAGCTAAAGACTTGAAAATCAAGTGGGAGGGTCTTATGAAGTTGTATTGTGACAATAAATCAGCAATTAATATTGCTTATAATCCCATACAACATGATAGGACAAAACATATTAAAATTGATAGGCATTTCATCAAAGAAAAGGTAGAAGAGGGGTTGATCTGCATGTCCTACATACCTTCTAGGGATCAACTAGCTGATGTGCTAACTAAAGGACCTAATGGTGGGATCTTTCACAAAAAAATCTCCAAGCTGGGAATGGAAGACATCTATTCCTCATCTTAAGGGGAAGTGTTGAATTATCCTGATTTTTAGGATTTGATTATTAGGAATATTCAATCTTGATTTTTTGGGTCCTAATTATTAGGAAATAATTGTAAATAATTAGTTAGGAAATAATTTATTAGTATCCATTGATTTGTGGAATTATAGCAGTATTTTATAGATTTGTCTTTCTTAGTATTTGTAGAAATCCTATAAATAGCTATATAATCTTGGTACAAGGACAAGAAGAAAAGATCTCGATTCTTTTCTCTAAATTCTACAAACTTATATCTACACCTTTAAGTATTGTTTTTTAAGTTCAAAACCATGTTCATCATCATGCACCTAAAGATGAGTGATTATCCTCGTTGTAGCATTGGAAACATCATGAATAGTCCTAAATTCTTCTAAAGCAACCTTTTTGTCACGTATATTCATGATTAATCCACGTTAATCATCCTTTTTACACTTTGTTCTTGACCTTGTCACTAGACCACCGATTACCCGTAAAAGATCATACGAATACTTGCTTTGTTGTACTTGATTAGTGCTTTGTTTTCCATCATTAGGTATAGGTTAGATCATATTTGCTTTGACATTATTTTTGTCTAAATTTATTCTAGGAAAACTCACAGCAAAACAAATGAAAATTATAGATTTCCTATAAAATACACACTTTTTAAGATAAAATACATCTTAGGTCAGGTCACATGTTGGGTTCATTTTGCAAGCCCTAATGAACCCAAAACATTGAGCATTTCTACATGTACATTTGGAATTAATTGAAAATGAATCTACCTAAAACAAATAAATTTTTTTTATAGAACTCATAAAGCAAATCAAGCCTTTGCTTGGATTGGTCATACAACTTGGATTAATATCATGCGTGTTAAGCATTGTTCTTCAAGTTCAAAGCCTTGTTCATCATTTTTCACTTAAAGATAAGATATTTTCGTTGGTGTAGCATTGGAAACATTTAGAATAGTCCTAGAATCTTCTAAACTAGACATTTTGTCATGTGTATCCGCGATTAGGCCTTGTAAATCCTCTTTCATCCACTTTGTTCTTAACTTTGTCATTAGACCATCGATTCCTTGTAAAAGATCTTGGGAATATTTGTTTTGTTGTACTTGATTAGTGCTTTGCTATCCATCATTAGGTGTAGGCAAGATCATAACTGCTTTGACATTATTTTTGTCTAAATTTATCCCAGGCAAACTCACAATAAAATCAATGAAAACTATGGATTTCATACAAAACACACACCTTTTAAAATAAAGGGATCTTAGCTTAGGTCAACTATTATGTTCTTTTTCCAAGCACAAATGAACCCAAAAGGTTTAGAATTTTTACATGTACATTTGGCATTAACTGAAAATCAATCTACCTAAAACAAAACAAATTGGACTTTTTATACAACTCATGATGCAGATAAAGCATTTCCTTGGATTGGTCATACAACTTACACTTATATCTCGAGCTTCAAGTATTGTTCTTCAAGTTCAAAGCCTTGTTCATCATCATGCACTTAAAATAAGTAATTATCCTCGTTGTAGCATTAGAAACATTAGGAATAGTCCCAGAACCTTCTAGAGCACCCATTTTTTCATGTATATCCATGATTAATCCATGTAAATCATCTTTTCTCTAATTTGTTCTTGACCTTGTCATTGGACCACTGATTCCTCCTAAAAGATCATGTGAATACTTAGGTTAGATGATAATTACTTTGCCATTAATTTTGTCTAAATTTACTGTAGGCAAACGCACAACAAAAGCAACAAAAAGTATGGATTTCTTACAAAACACACACTTTTTAAGATAAAATGGAGCTTAGGTCAGGTCATTTATTGGGTTCTTTTTGCAAGCCCTAATGAACCCAAAACATTAAGCATTTCTGCATGTAAATTTGGCATTAACTCAAAATCAATCTACCCAAAACAAAAAAAAAATTGGTCTTTTTATACAACTCAGAAAGCAGATCAAGCCTTTCCTTGAATTGGTCATACAACTTGGACTTATATCTTGGACTACATGTATTGTTTTTCAAGTTCAAATCCTTGTTCATCATCATGCACCTAAAGATGAGTGATTATCCTCGTTGTAGCATTGGAAATGTCATGAATAGTTATAAAATCTTCTAGAGCAGCCTTTTTCTCATGTATATTCATGATTAATCCATGTTAATCATCTTTTCTCCACTTTGTTCTTGACCTTGTCACTGGACTGCCAATTTCCTGTAAAAGATCATACAAATACTTGCATTGTTGTACTTGATTAGTGCTTTATTTTCCATCATTAGGTATAGGTTCGATTATATTTGCTTTGACATTATTTTTGTATAAATTTAGTCCAGGCAAACTCTCAACAAAACAAATGAAAACTATGGATTTCTTATAAAACACACTTTTTAAGATAAAATAGATCTTAGGTCAGATCACATATTAGGTTCATTTTACAAGCCCTAATGAACCTATCATGTTGAGCATTTTTACATGTACTATTGGCATTTACTGAAAATGAATCTACCCAAAAAAAATAAAAATTTTTTATACAACTTAGAAATCAGATCAAGCCTTTACTTGGATTAGTCATACGACTTGGACATATATCATGGGCTTCAAATATTGTTCTTCAAGTTCAAAGCCTTGCTCATCATATTTTCGTTGGTGTAGCATGGGAAACATCTAGAATAGTCCTAGAATCTTCTAGAGCAAACATTTTGTCATATGTATCCATGATTACGCCTTGTAAATCCTCTTTCATCCACTTTATTCTTAACCTTGTCATTGGATCACTGATTCCTTGTAAAAGATCTTATGAATACTTACTTTGTTGTACTTGATTCATGCTTTGTTCTCCATCATTAAGTGTAGGCTAGATGATAATTGATTTGACATTATTTTTATCTAATTTATTTCAGGCAAACACCCATCAAAACCAATGAAAACAATGGATTTCATAAAAAACACACACCTTTTAAGATGAAGGAATTTTAGGTCAGGTCAATGATTGGGTTTTTTTTTGCATGCTCAAATGAACTGAAAAGGTTCCACAATTTTACATGTACATTTTGCATTAATTGAAAAACAATATACCCAAAACAAAACAAAATGGACTTTTTATACAACTCAAAAAGCAAATAAAGTGTTTACTTGGATTTGTCATACAATTTGGACTTATACCTTGGGCTTCAAGTATTGATCTTCAAGTTTAAAACCTTGTTCATAATCATGCACTAAAGGATAAATGATTATCCTTGTTGTAGCATTGGAAACATCATGAATAGTCCTAGAATCTTCTAGAACAACCTTTTTGTCATGTATATCCATGATTAATCCATGTAAATCATCTTTTCTTAACGTTATTCTTGACCTTGTCATTGGACCACCGACTCCTCGTAAAAGATCATATGAATATTTGCTTTGTTGTACTTGATTAGCGCTTTGTTGTCCATCATTAGGTATAGGTTAGATTATAATTGCTTTGACATTATTTTTGTCTAAATTTATTGCAGGCAAACTCACAAGAAAAGAAATGAAAACTATGGATTTCTTACAAAATACACACTTCTTACAATAAAATGGAGCTTAAGTCAAGTCACCTATTGGGTTCTTTTTACAAGCCCTAATGAACCCAAAATGTTGAGCATTTCTGCACGTACATTTGGCATTAACTAAAAATCAATCTACATAAAACAAAAAACATTGGTCTTTTTATACAACTTAAAAAGCAGATCAAGCCTTTAATTGGATTGGGGATATAACCTAGACTTATATCATGGGCTTCAAATATTGTTCTTTAAGTCCAAAGCCTTGTTCATCATTTGGCACTTAAAGATAAGTGATTATCCTCATTGTAGCATTGGAAACGTCATCAATTGTCCTAGAATCTTCTAGAGCAGCCTTTTTGTATTGTATATCCATGATTAATCCTTGTAAGTCATCTTTCCTCCACTTTGTTCTTGATCTTGTTATTGGACAACCGATTCCCCGTAAAAGGTCATACGAATATTTGCTTTGATATACTTGATTAGTGCCTTGTTCTCCATCATTAGGTCTAGGTTAGATCATAATTGCTTTGACATTATTTTTGTCTAAATTTATTCTAGGCAAACTCATAATAAAACAAATGAAAACTATGTATTTCTTATGAAACACACACTTTTTAAAGATAAAATACATCTTAGGTTAGGTCACATATTAGGTTCATTTTGCAAGCCCTAAGAACCCAAAACAATGAGCATTTCTACATGTACATTTGACATTAATTGAAAATCAATCTATCCAAAACAAAACAAAAAAATTATACAACTCAGAAAGTAGATCAAGCCTTTACTTGGATTGGTCATACAACTTGGACTTATGTCATGGGCTTCAAGTATTGTTCTTCAAATTCAGAGCCTTGTTCATCATCTTGTATTTAAAAATAAGATATTTTCGTCGGTGTAGCATTTGAAACATCTGGAATAGTCTGAGAATCTTCTAGAGTAGACATTTTGTCATGTGCATCCATGATTATGCCTTGTAAATCCTCTTTCATCCACTTTGTTCTTGACAAAGTCATTGGACCATTGATTCCTTATAAAAGATCTTAGGAATACTTGCTTTGTAATACTTCATTAGTACTTTGTTGCCCATCATTAGGGTTAGATCATAATTGCTTTCATATTATTTTCGTCTAAATTTATCTCAGGCAAACTCACAACAAAACCAATAAAAACTATGGATTTCATAAAAAAACACACACTATTTAAGATAAAGGGATCTTAGGTTAAGTCAACTATTAGGTTCTTTCAGCATTTTTACTTGTACATTTGGCATTAACTGAAAGTCAATCTACCCATAACAAAACAAAATTGGACTTTCTATACAAGTCAGAAAGCAGATAAAGCATTTCCTTGGATTAGTCATACAACTTGGACTTATATTATGGGCTTCAAGTATTGTTCGTCAAGTTCAAAGCCTTGTTCATCATCTTGCATTTAAAGATAAGATATTTTCGTTGGTGTAGCATTAGAAACAGCTAGAATAGTCCTAGAATCTTCTAAAGCAGATATTTTATCATGTGTATCCATGATTACGCCATGTAAATCCTCTTTCATCCACTTTGTTCTTGACCTAGCCATTGGACCACCGATTCCTTATAAAAGATCTTAGGAATACATGCTTTGTAATACTTCATTAGTGCTTTGTTGTCCATCATTAGGCATAGGTTAGATCATAATTGCTTTCACATTATTTTTGTCTAAATTTATTCCATGCAAACTCTCAACAAAACCAATGAAAATAATGGATTTCATGCAAAACACACAATTTTTAAGATAAAGGAATTTTAGGTCAGGTCAACTATTGGATTCTTTTTGCAAGCCCAAATGAACCCAAAAGGTTTAGCATTATTAGATGTATATTTTACATTAACTGAAATCAATCTACCCAAAAAAAAAAAAAAATTGGATTCTTTATACAACTTAGAAAGCAGATAAAGTGTTTCCTTGTATTGGTCATACAATTAGGACTTATATCTTGGTCTTCATGTATTGTACTTCAAGTTCAAAGCCTTATTCATCATCATGCACATAGAGATAAGATATTTTCATTGGCGTAGCATTAGAAACATCTAGAATAGGCATAGAATCTTCTAAAGCAAATATTTTGTCATATGTAACCATGATTACACCTTTTAAATCCTCTTTTATCCACTTTGTTCTGGACCTTGTCGTTGGACCACCAATTCCATGTAAAAGATCTTAGGAATACTTCCTTTATTGTACTTGATTAGTGCTTGGTTATCCATCATTAGGTGTAGGTTAGATCATAATTGCTTTGACATCATTTTTGTCTAAATTAATTCTAGGCAAACTCCCAACAAAACACACATATTTTAAGATAAAGGGATTTTAGGCCAAGTTAACTATTGGGTTGTTTTTGCAAGCCCAAATGAACCCAAAAGGTTTAGCATTTTTATATGTATATTTGGCATTAACTAAAAATCAATCTACGCAAAACAAATAAATTGGACTTTCATGCAACTTAGAAACTAGATAAAGTGTTTTCTTAGATTGGTCATACAATTTGGACTTACATCCTGGTCTTCAAGTATTGTTCTTCAAGTTCAAAGCCTTGTTCATCATCATGCTCTTAAAGATAAGATATTTTTGGTTAGTGTAGCATTAAAAAAATCTACAATAGTCCTAGAATCTTCTAGAGTAGACATTTGGTCATATGTATCCACAATTATGCTTTTTAAATCCTCCTTTATCCATAATAGTTGTTGACCTTGTCATTGGACCACCAATTCCTTGTGAAAAAACTTAGGAATACTTACTTTGTTGTACTTGATTAGTGCTTTCTTGTCCATCATTAGGTGTAGGTTTGATCATAATTGCTTTGACATTACTTTCGTCAAAATTTATTCTAGGTAAAATCCCTACAAATCCAATGAAAACAATGGATTTCATACAAAACACACACTTTTTAAGATAAAAGGGATCTTAGATCAAGTCAACTATTGGGTTCTTTTTACAAGTCCAAATGAAACCAAAAGTTTCAGCAATGTTACATGTACATTTGTATTAACTGAAATCAATATACTCAAAACAAAAAGAATTGGACTTTTTATACAACTCATAAAGCAGATAAAGTGTTTCCTTAGATTGGTTATACAATTTAGACTTATATCTTGGGCTTTAATTATTATTCTTCAAGTTCAAAGCCTTATTCATCATCATGCACTTAAACATAAGTTATTTTCATTAATATAGCAATGGAAATATATAGAATAGCCCTAGAATCATCTAGAGTAGACATTTTGTCATTTGTGTCCATGATTGTGCCTTGTAAATACTTTGTCATCGACTTTGTTCTTCACCTCATCATTGGACCACCGATTCTTTGTAAAAGATCATAGGTATACTTGCTTTGTTGTACATGATTAGTGCTTTGTTGTCAATCATTAAATGTGAATCATAATTGCTTCGACATTATTTTTATCTAAATTTATTCTAGGCAA
The DNA here is from genome assembly GCA_020615895.1 of Ceriops decandra. NCBI lineage: Eukaryota > Viridiplantae > Streptophyta > Magnoliopsida > Malpighiales > Rhizophoraceae > Ceriops > Ceriops decandra. The sequence continues at coordinate 4,916,179 of JAHLGO010000169.1, read as the reverse complement.
ACTCCTAATAAAACCAATGAAAATAATGGATTTCATACAAAACACACACGTTTTAAGATAAAGGAATTTTAGGTCAGGTCAAATATTGAGTTCTTTTTGCAAGCGCAAATGAAACCAAAAGGTTCAACATTTTTACATGTACATTTGGCATTAACTGAAAATCAATCTACCCAAAACACAATATATTGGACTTTTTATTCAACTCAGAAAGCAAATAAAGTGTTTCCTTGGATTGGTCATATAATTTGGACTTATATGTTGGGTTTCAAGTATTGTTCTTCAAGTTCAATGCCTTGTTCATCATCATGAACTTAAAGATAAGATATTTTTATTGGTGTAGCATTAGAAACATCTAGAATAGTCCTAGAATCTCTTGGAGCAGGTATTTTGTCGTGTGTATCCATGATTACGCCTTGCAATGCTCTTTAATCCACTTTGTTCGTGACCTTGTCATTGGACCACCTATTCCTTGTAAAAGATCTTCGGAATACTTCCTTTGTTGTACTTGATTAGTGGTTTGTTGTCCATCATTAGGTGTAGGTCACATCATAATTGCTTTGATATTATTTTTGTGTAAATTTACTCCAAGCAAACTTCCAACAAAACCAATGAAAATAATGGATTTCATACAAAACACACACTTTTTAAGATAAAGGGATTTTAGGTTAAGTCAACTATTGGGTTCTTTTTGCAAGCCTAAATAAAACCAAAATATTCAACATTTTTACATGTTTATTTGGCATTAATTGAAAATAAATCTACCCAAAATAAAACAAATTGGATTTTTTATAAAACTCAAAAAGCAGATAAAGTGATTTCTTGGATTGGTCATACAATTTGGACATATATCATGGGCTACAAGTATTGTTCTTCAAGTTTTAAGCCTTGTTAATCATCATCCACTTAAAGATAAGATATTTTCATTAGTTTACCATTGGAAACATCTAGAACACTTGTAGAATCTTCTAGTGCAAATATTTCTCCATGTGCATCTGTGATTACGCCTTGCAAATCCTTTTTCATCCACTTTGTTCTTGACCTTGTCATTGGACCACCGATTTCTTGTAAAAGATCTTAGGAATACTTCCTTTGTTGTACTTGATTAGTTTGTTGACCATCATTAGGTGTAGGTCAGATCATAATTGCTTTCACATTATTTTTGTCTAAATTTATTCTAGGCAAAATCCCCACAAAACCAATCAAATCAATGGATTTCATGCAAAACACACTCGTTTTAAGATAAAAGTGATCTTAGGTCAAGTCAACTATTGAGTTCTTTTTGCAAGCCCAGATGAACCCAAAAGGTTCAACATTGTTACATGTCCATTTGGCATTAAATGAAATCAATCCACACCAAACAACACAAATTAGACTCTTTATATAACTCAAAAAATAGATAAAGGGTTTCCTTGGATTGGTCATTAAATTTGGACTTATATCTTAGGCATCAAGTATTGTTCATCATCATGCACTTAACGATAAGATATTTTCATTGGAAACATCTAGAATTGTCCTAGAATCTTCTAGAGCAAACACTTTCTGATGTGTATCCATGATTACACCTTGTAAATCCTTTTTCATCCACTTTCTCCTTGACCTCGTCATTGGACCACCTATTCCTTGTAAAAGATCATAGGAATACTTGATTTGTTGTACTTCATTAGTGCTTTGTTGTCCATCATTAGGTGTAGGTTAGATCATAATTGCTTATAAATTATTTTTGTCTAAATGTATTCCAGGCAAACTCCCAACAAAGGCAATGAAAATAGTGGATTTCATGCAAAGCACACACTTTTTAAGATAAAAGGGATCTTAGGTTAAGTCAACTGTTGGATTCTTTTTGCAAGCCCAAATGAACCCAAAAGGTTTAGCATTGGTACATGTACATTTGGCATTCACTGAAATCAATCTACCCAAAACAAAACAAATTGGATTCTTTATACAACTCACAAAGCAAATAAAGTGTTTCCTTGGATTGGTCATACAATTTGGACTTACAATTTGGCATTAACTAAAAATATATCAACCAAAAGCAAAATAAATTGGACTTTCTATACAACTCAAAAAGTAGATCAAGCATTTACTTGGATTGCTCATATATCTTGGACTTGTATCTTGGGGTTTAAGTATTGTTCTTCACGTTTAAAGCCTTGTTCATCATTATGCACTTAAAGATAAGATATTTTTGTTGGTGTAGAATTAAAAACATCTAGAATACTCCTAGAATCATCTAGAGCAGACATTTTATTATGTGCATCCATGATTATGCCTCATAAATCCTCTTTCTCTTAGTTTGTTCTTGACCTTGTCATTGGACCACCAATTCCTTGTAAAACATCATGGGAATACTTGCTTTGTTGCACTTGATTAGTGCTTTGTTGTCCATCATTAGGTGTAGGTTAGATCATAATTGCTTTGACATTATTTTTGTCCAAATTTATTCTAGGCAAACTCCCAACAAAACTAATGAAAACAATGAATTTCATACAAAACACACACTTTTTAAGATAAAAGGGTTCTTAGGTCAAGTCAACAATTGGGTTCTTCTTGTAAGCCCAAATGAACCCAAAAGGTTCAACATTTTTACATGTACATTTGGCATTAATTGAAAATCACTCTAAGCAAAACAAAACAAATTGGACAGTTTATACAATTGAGAAAGTAGATAAAGTGTTTCCTTGGATTAGTGGACTAACATCTTGGGCTTCAAGTATTGTTCTTTAATTTCAAAGGTTTGTTCATTATCATGCACTTAAAGATAAGATATTTTCATTGTTGTAGCATTGGAAACATCTAGAATAGTCCCATAATTTTCTAAAGCAAACTTTTTGTCATGTGCACCCATGATTATGCCTTGCAAATCCTCTTTCATCCACTTTGTTCTTGAACTTGTCATTGGACCACTGATTCATTGTAAAAGATCCTAGGAATACTTCCTTTGTTGTTCTTGATTAATGCTTTGTTGACCACCATTAAGTGTAGGTCAGATCATTATTGCTTTGACATTCTTTTTGCCTAAATTTATTCCAGGAAAATTCCCAACAAAACTAATGAAAACAACGGATTTCATACAAAACACACACTTTTTAAGATAAAAGGGATCTTAGGTTAGGTCAAATATTGGGTTCTTTTTACAAGCCCAAATGAACCCAAAAGGTCCAACATTTTTACATGTACATTTGGCATTGACTAAGAATCACTCTATGCAAAAAAAAAACATATTGTACTTTTTATACAACTCAAAAAGAAGATAAAGTGTTTCTTAGGATTGGTCATATAATTTGGACTTATATCTTTGGCTTCAACTATTGCTCTTCAAGTTCATAGCCTTGTTCATCATTTTGCACGTAAAAGATAAGATATTTTTGTTGGTATAGCATTAAAAACATCTATAATAGCCCTAGAATCTTCTAGAGCAGACATTTCATCATGTGTTTCCATGATTACACCTTGTAATTCCTCTATCATCCACTTTGTTCTTTACCTTGTCATTAGACAACCGATTCTTCGTAAAAGATCTTAGGAATACTTGCTTTGTTGTATTTGATTAATTTTTTGTTGTCTATCATTAGGTGTAAGTTAGATCATAATTGCTGTGACATTATTTTTATCTAAATTTAGTAAAAGTTAACTCCCAAAGAAACCAATGAAAACAATGGATTTCATAGAAAACACACACTTTTCAAGATAAAGGGATTTTAGTTTATGTCAACTATTGGGTTCTTTTTGTAAGCCCAAATGAACCTAAAAGGTTCAGCATTTTACTTATATATTTGGCATTAGCTGAAAATCAATCAACCCAAAACAAAAGAAATTGTACTTTGTATACAACTCAGAAAGTAGATAAAGTGTTTTCTTGGATTGCTCATGCAATTTGGAAATATGTCTTGGGCTTTAAGTATTGTTCTTCACGTTCAAAGCCTTGTTCATCATTATGCACGTAAAGATATGATATTTTCATTTGTGTAGCATTGGAAACATCTAGAATACTCCTAAAATCTTCTAGAGCAAACATTTTGTCATGAGTATCCATGATTACACCGTGTAAATCCTCTTTCTTCTACTATGTTCTTGAACTTGTCATTGGACCACCGATTATTTGTAAACAATCTTAGGAATACTTGCTTTGTTGTACTTGATTAGTGCTTTGACATCATTTTTTGTATAAAATTATTCCAAGTAAACTCCCAACAAAACTAATGAAAACAATAGATTTCATACAAAACACACATGTTTATGATAAAGGGATTATATGTTAAGTCAACTAATAGGTTCTTTTTGGAAGCCCAAATGAACCCAAACATTTTTGCATTTTTACATATATATTTGGCATTAGCTAAACATCAATCTATGCAAAATAAAACAAATTGAACTTTTTTACAACTCAAAAAGCTGATAAAGTGTTTCCTTGGATTGGTCAAACAATTTGGACATATATCTTCGACTTCAAGTATTGTTCTTCACATTCAAAGCCTTGTTCATCATTATGCACTTAAAGATAAGATATTTTCGTTGGTGTAGCATTGGAAACATCTGAAATATTCCTAGAATCTTCTAGAGCAAAATTTTGCCTTGTGCATCCATGATTATGCCTTGTATATCCTTTTTCTCCCACTTTGTTCTTGACCTCGTCATTGGACCACCGATTCCTTGTAAAAGATCTTGGGAATACTTACTTTTTTGTACTTTATTAGTGCTTTGTTGTCCATCATTAGGTGTAGGTTACATCATAATTGCTTTGACAATATTTTCGTCTAAATTTATTCCAAGCAAACTCCCAACAAAACCAATGAACACAATGGATTTCATACAAAACACACAGTTTTTAAGATAAATGGGATCATAGGTTAGGACAACTATTAGGTTTTTTTTGCAAATGCAAATGAACCCATAAGGTTCAGCATTTTCATGGCATTAACTGAAAATCACTCTACCTAAAACAAAACAAATTGGACTTTTTGTACAAGTCAGAATGTAGATAAAGTGTTTCCTTGGATTGGTCATACAATTTGGACTTATAACTTGTGCTTTAAGTATTGTTCTTTAAGTTCTAAGCCTTGTTCATCATTTTGCACTGAAAGATAACATATTTTTGTAGGTATAACATTGAAAACATCAAGAATAGTAATAGAATCTTCTAGACAGACATTTTGTCATGTGTATCAATTATTACACCTTATAAATCCTCTTTTATCCACTTTTTTATTGACCATGTCTTTAGACCATTGATTCCTTGTAAAAGATCTTGGAAATACTTACTTTGTTGTACTTGATTAGTGCTTTTTTGTTCATCTTTAGATGTAGGTTAAATCATAATTGCTTTGAGCTTATTTTTGTCTAAATTTATTCCAGGCAAACACCCAACAAAACCAATGAGAAAATGGATTTCATACAAAACACACACTATTTAAGTTAAAAGGAATCTTTGGTCAACTCAACTATTGGGTTCTTTTTACAAGCCCAAATGAACCCGATAGGCTTAGTATTATTACATGTACATTTGGTATTAACTAAAATCAATCTACCCAAAACAACAAAAATTAGACCCTTTAAACAAGTTAAAAAGTAGATAAAGTGTTTCCTTGGAGTGGTCATACAATTTGGACTTATATCATAGGCTTCAAGTATTGTTCTTCAAGTTCAAAGCCTTGTTCCCCATCATGCACTTAAAGATAAGATATTTTCGTTGGTGTAGCAAGGGAAACATCTAGAATAGACATAGAATCTTCTAGAGCAGACATTTTGTCTTCTGTATCCATGATTATGCCTTGCAAATCATCTTTCATCCACTTTATTCTTGACCTAGTCATTGGACCATTGATTCCTTGTAAAAGATCTTAGGAATACTTCCTTTGTTATAATTGATTAGTGTTTTTTTGTCCATCATTAGGTGTAGGTCAGATCATAATTGCCTTGACATTATTTTTGTCTAAATTTATTCTAGCCAAACTCCTAACAAAACTAATTAAAATAATAGATTTCATACAAAACACACACTTTTTAAGATAAAAGGGATCTTAGGTCAGGACAACAATTGGGTTCTTTTTACAAGCACAAATCAATCCAAAAGGTTTAACTTTTTTACATGTACATTTTGCAATAACTGAAAATCACTCTACCCCAAATAAAACAAATTGGACTTTTTATACAACTCAGAAAGCAGTTAAAGTGTTTCCTTGGATTGGTTATACAATTTTGACTTATATCTTGGGCTTCAAGTATTGTTCTTCATGTTCTAAGCCTTGTTCATCATCTTGCACTTAAAGATAAAATATTTTCATTGGCATAGCATTGGAAACATCTAGAATAGTCCTAGAATCTTCTAAAGCAGACATTTTGTCATGTGTATCCAAGATTACATCTTGTAAATCCACTTTCATCTACTTTTTTCTTGACCTTTTCATTGGACCACTAATTACTTGAAAAAAACTTCGAAATACTTCCTTTGTTGTGCTTGTTTGGTGCTTTGTTGTCCATGATTAGGTGTATGTTAGATCATAATTGCTTTCATATTATTTTTGTCTAAATTTATTTCAAACAAACTCGCAACAAAACCAATGAAAAAAATGGATTTCATACAAAATACACACTTTTTAATATAAAAGGGATCTTAGGTCATGTCAACTATTGGATTCTTTTCGCAAGCCCAATTGAACCCAAAAGGTTCAACATTATTACATGTACATTTGCCATTAATTGAACTTGTAAATTCCTTGCCATTATTACATGTACAAGCCCAATAATGCCTTGTAAATTCCCTTTCTTCCACTTTGTTCTTGAGCTCGTCATTGGACCACCGATTCCTTGTAAATGATCTTGGCAATACTTGCTTTGTTGTACTTGATTAGTACTTTGTTGTCCATCATTAGGTGTAAGTCAGATCATAATTGCTTCAACATTATTTTTGCCTAAACTTATTCCAGGCAACTGTCAACAAAACTAATGAAAATAATGGATTTCATACAAAACACACACTTTTTAAGATAAAAGAGATCTTAGGCCAAGTCAACTATTGGGTTCTTTTTGCAAGTCCAAATAAACCCTAAATGTTAAGCATTTTTATATGCATATTTGGCATTAATTGAAAATCACTTTACCTAAAACAAAAAAAATTGGATAATTTATACAACTCAAAAAGCAGATAAATTATTTCCTTGGATTGGTCATACAATTTAGAATTGTATCATGGGCTTCAAGTATTGTTCTTCAAGTTCTAAGCCTTGATATTCATCTTGCACTTAAAGATAAGATATTTTCATTTGTATAACATTGGAAAAATCTAGAATAGTCCTAGAATCTTCTAGAGTAGACATTTTGTCATTGTATCCATGATTATGCCTTGTAAATCCTCTTTCATCCACTTTGTTCTTGACCTTGTCATTGGACCACTAATTCCTTGTAAAAGATCTTGTAAATACTTGCTTTGTTGTACTTGATTAGGGATTTATTGTCCATCATTAGGTGTAAGTCAGATCATAATTGCTTCAACATTATTTTTGTCTAAACTTATTCCAGGCAAACTGTCAACAAAACTAATGAAAACAATGGATTTCATACAAAACACACACTTTTTAAGATAAAAGGGATCTTAAGTCAAATCAACTATTGGGTCCTTTTTGCAAGCCCAAATGAACCCAAAAGGCTCAGCATTGTTACATGTCCATTTGGCATTAACTGAAATCACACTACGGAAAACAACACAATTAGACTCTTTATATAACTCAGAAAGTACATAAAATGTTTCCTTGTATTGGTCATACAATTTGGACATATATCATGGGCTTCAAGTATTGTTTTATATGTTCAAAGCCTTTTTAATCATCATGCACATAAAGGTAAGATATTTTCATTGGTATAGCATTGGAAACATCTAGAATAGTCTTAGAATTTACTAGAGCAAACATTTTGTCATGTGTATCCATGATTATACCTTGTAAATCCTCTTTCTTCCACTTCGTTCTTGACCTTTTCATTGGACCACCGATTCCTTGCAAAAGATCTTAATAATACTTACTTTGTAGTACTTGATTAGTGCATTTTTGTCCATCATTGGCTGTAGGTCAGATCATAATTGCTTTGACATTATTCTTGTCTAAATTTATTTCAAGAAAACTCCCAACGAAAGCAATGAAAACAATGGATTTAATACAAAACACACACTTTTTAAGATAAAACGTATTTTAGGTCAATTAAACTATTGGGTTCTTTTTGCAAGCCCAAATAAACCCAAAAGGTTCAGCATTGTTACATGTACATTTGGCATTAACTGAAATCAATCCACCCACAACAACATAAATTAGACTCATTATACAACTCAGAAAGCAGATGAAGTGTTTCCTTTGATTGGTCATACAATTCAGACTTATATCTTGGGCTTTAAGTATTGTTCTTCTAGTTCAAAGCCTTATTCATCATCATGCACTTAACAATAAGATATTTTTATTGGTGTAGCATGGGAAACATCTAGAATTGCCCTAGAATCTTCTAAATTAGACATTTTGTCATTTATAACCATGATTATGCCTTGCAAATCCTCTTTCATCCACTTTGTTCTTGACCTTGTCATTGGATCACCGATTCCTTGGAAAAGATCTTAAGAATACTTCCTTTGTTGTAATTGATTAGTGCTTTGTTGTCCATTATTAGGGGTAGGTCAAATCATAATTGCTTTGACATTATTTTTCTCTTAATTTATTTCAGGCAAACTCCAGACAAAACTAATGAAAACATTGGATTTTATGCAAAACCAAAAGTTTCAGCAGTGTTACATGTACATTTGGCATTATCTGAAATCAATCTACCTAAAACAAAACAAAACAATCTACCTATCAACGGTAGAATAGGGGATGGCAAAATAGAAAAGAAGTAGCTGTTGTGAATTGTGCAGTCGACGAGTGAACAGTAGCCATACAGTGAAGTTGTCAGATGAAGATAGAGAAAACACTTGGAAGAGAGAGACAATGAAGTAGCCATCAGAAAAGGGAGAAGGGGAGAGGTCGGCTGTCAGAAATAGGAGAGGTTGACAGCCAGGTTGAACGAAGAACAGCAACCCGTTGAGAGAGAGAAAGAGAGACGATGGGCAAAATCAAAAAAGGGGAGCAACAGCAGAATGTCATGGAAAAGAGAGAACAGTCAAAAAGGGACCATAGGCAAAAAAGAGAGAGAAACCTGTGCGTGACGACAAACCACTGGCACACCAACTGTCGACGAGGAAATGACATGACAAGAGAGAGAAACAGGTAAGATGAGACCAGATTGAGAATAAGGGAGACTAGATCCGAGCTGGAACAGGTGAGACAAGACCAAATCGAGAATGGGTGAGATCGATCTAAGCTAAAACGGGTGGACAAAGAGGGAGAAATCTGGTAGTAAGAGAGAGAAATCCAGTGGTAAGAGAGAGAAATCTGGCTAGACAGCAAGAGAGAGAGAAACAGATAGTGAGATCATGAGACAAGGAGACGGGTGAGATCGTGAGATGGTAAAAGCAAGAGTTGTGTGAAACAACATAGAGAAGAAATTTGGTGAAGCATTAGAAAGAACTCAACATATTTCCAAATTTCTTCAAGAGAGGTTAGAGAGCATTGCGATGAACTTCTAAGCAGCAGTAGAGCAGCCTTTCAATTTAACAGACGCAAGACAAGTTAGAAGAAGGGTAGATATAGTAAGTGACACTCTTTGTATTGTATTTATTTATTAATTGCAATATTGAAAGGAGTAGAGGATTAAGACATCCATTTTATCTGGAATTCTCAAGTATAGTGGATAGTCTCAGTAAAGGAGAGTCCTTACCACCGTGGATATATGTCATGTTGACAGAACCACATAAATCTTGTGTGTTCTTAATTTGCTTTACGTTCTGTGTTTTAAATTGAGTTGTGAAATCAGCTAAAGTATCAACCAACCCATAACTTAAATAAGAACATTCGTATTGTCTATTAGGCAAGGTGTCTGAAAGGTGACTTTGGGGACTATTGTGATTAGCAGATAGCAATAGATCTACCTTAGTCGAGTCTGAGAAAGAGTTCACTTTTAAGAAAAGGTTGAAGTTGTTCACTTACTTGTGAATTATGAATTGTGATGATACTGATTCACCCTCTTCTCAGTATCACAAACTAATAGATCCTAGGGAGAACTTGGGAACTTCAATTACACCTTGAAAATCCTTTGTCATCCACTTTGTTCTTGACCTTTTCATTGGACCACCACTTCCTTGTAAAAGATCATGGAAATACTTGCTTTGTTGTACGTGATTAGTGCTTTGTTGTCCATCATTAGGTGTAGGTTAGATCATAATTTCTTTGACTTTGTTTTTGTCTAAATTTATTCCAGGCAAACTCTCATCACAACCAATGAAAGCAATAGATTTCATACAAAGCACAAATTTTTTAAGATAAAAGAGATCTTAAGACAAGTCAACTATTGAGTACCTTTTGCAAGCCCAAATGAACCCAAAAGGTTCAGCATTGTTACATGTCCATTTGGCATTAATTGAAATCATTCTACACAAAACAACACAAATTAGACTCTTTATGCAACTTAAAAAGCAGATAAAGGGTTTCCTTGGATTGGTCATACAATTTCAACTTATATCTTGGGCTTTAAGTATTGTTCTTCAAGTTCAAAGTCTTATTCTTCATCATGCACTTAATGATAAGATATTTTCCTTGTTGTAGCATTGGAAACATCTAGAATTGTCCTATAATCTTCTAGAGCAAACATTTTCTCATGTGTATACATGATTACACCTTGAAAATACCTTTTCATCCACTTTGCTCTTGACCTTGTCAATGGACTACTGATTCCTTATAAAAGATCTTAGGAATACTTTATTTGTTGTAATTGATTAGTTCTTTGTTATCCATCATTAGGTGTAGGTCAGATCATAGTTGCTTTGACAAAATTTTTGTCTAAATTTATTCCAAGCAAACTCCCAACAAAACTAATGAAAACAATGGATTCCTTACAAAAGACTTACTTTTTAAGATAAAAGGGATCTTAGCTCAGGTCAACTATTGGGTTCCTTTTTCAAGCACAAATGAACCCAAAAGTTTCAGCTTTTTTACATGTACATGTGGCATTAACTAAAAATTACTTTACCCAAAAGAAATCAAATTCGACTTTTTATATAACACGAAAAGCAGAGAAAGTGTTTCGTTGGATTGGTCATAAAATTTGGACTTATATCTTGGGCTTCAAGTACTGTTCTTCAAGTTCTAAGCCTTGTTCATTATCTTACACTAAAAGATAAGTTATTTTCATTGGTGTAGCATTGAAAACATCTAGAATAGTCCTAGAACTTTCCAGACTAGACATTTTGTCAGGTGTAACCATGATTACGCCTTGTAAATCTACTTTCATCCACTTTGTTCTTAACCATTTCATTGGACCACTAATTCCATGTAAACGATATTGGAAATACATGCTTTGTTGTACTTGTTTGGTGCTTTGTTATCCATCATTAGGTGTATGTTAGATCATAATATTTTTGACATTATTTTTATCTAAATTTATTCTAGGCAAACTCCCAAAAAAACGAATGAAAACAATGAATTTCATACAAAACATACATTTTTAAGATTAAAGGGATCATAGGTGAAGTCAACTATTGATTTCTTTATGCAAGTCCAAATGAACCCAAAAGGTTCAGCATTGTTACATGTACATTTGGCATTAACTAAACTCAATCTATGCAAAACAAAACAAATTGGACTTTTTATACAACTCAAAAGGCATATAATGTGTTTCATTTGGATTAGTCATACAATATGGACATATATCTTGGGCTTCAAGTATTGTTCTTCAAGTTCAAAGCATTGTTCATCATCATACACTTAAAAGATAATTTAATTTTGTTGATGTAGCATTTGAAAAATATATAATTGTCCTAGTATCATCTAAAGCAAGCATTTTGTCATATGTATCCATGATTACGCCTTGTAAATCTGCTGTCCATCATTAGGTGTAAGTCAGATCGTAATTACTTTGACATTATTTTTGCATAAATGTATTTGAGGCAAAATCCCAACAAAACTAATGAAAACAATGGATTTCAAAAAAGCACACACTTTTTAAGATAAAGGGATTTTACATTAAGTCAATTATTGGGTTCTTTCTACAATCACAAATGAACCCAAAATATTCACCCTTTTTACATGTACATTTGGCATTAACTGGAATCAATCTACACAAAACAACACCAATTAGACTCTTTATACAACTCAAAAAGTAGATAAAGTGTTTCATTGGATTAGTCATACAATTTGGACTTATATCTTGGGCTTCAAATATTTTTCTTCAAGTTCAAAGCCTTATTCATCATCATGCACTTAACAATAAGATATTTTCATTGGTATACTATTGGAAACATTTAAAATGGTCCTAGAATCTTCTGGAGCAGACATTTTGTCATGTGTATCCATCATTATGCCTTGCAAATGCTCCTTTATCCAATTTGTTCTTGATCATGTCATTAGACCACCAATTCCTTGTAAAAGATCTTAGGAATGCTTCCTTTGTTTTAATTGATTAGTGCTTCATTGTCATTAGGTGTACATCAAATAATAATTGCTTTGGCATTATTTATGCCTAAATTTACTCCTGGAAAAATCCCAACAAAACCAATGAAAACAATGGATTCAATACAAAATACACACTTTTTAAGATAAAAGTGATGTTAAGACAAGTCAACTATTCAGTTCTTTTTGCAAGCCCAAATGAAAACAAAAGGTTTAGCATTGTGAGATGTATATTTGGCATTAACTGAAATCAATCTACCTAAAATAAAACAAATTGGATTCTTTATAGAATTAAGAAAGTAGATAAAGTTTTTCCTTGGATTAGTCATATAATTTGGACTAATATCTTGGGCTTCAAGTATTATTCTTCAAGTTCAAAGTAATGTTCACCATCATACACTTAAAGATAATTTATTTTTGCTAGTGTAGCATTGGAAACATCTATAATAGTCCTACAATCTTCTAGAGCAAACATTTTGTCATGTGTATCCATGATTATGCCTTGAAAATCCTCTGTCATCCAATTTGTAATTGACCTTGTCATTGAACCACTGATTCTTTGTAAAAGATCATGGAAATAATTGCTTTGTTGTACGTGATTAGTGCTTTAATGTCCATCATTAGGTGTAACTCAGATCATAATTGCTTTGACATTATTTTTCTCTAAATTTATTCCAGGCAAACTCCTAACACAACCAATGAAAGCAAAGGATTTCATACAAACCACACAGTTTTTAAGATAAAAGGGATCTTAGCTCAGCCAACTATTGAGTTCCTTTTGAATGCCTAAATGAACCCAAAAGGTTCAACATTGTTACATATGCATTTGGCATTAACTAAAATCAATTTACACAAAACAACACAAATTAGACTCTTTATACTAAAAAGCAGATAAAGTATTTCCTCGGATTGGACATACAATTTGGACTTATATCTTGCGCTTCAAGTATTGTTCTTCAAGTTCATAGCCATGTTCATCATCATGCACCTAATGATAGCATAGGAAAGATCTACAATTGTCCTAGAATCTTCTAGAGTAGAGATTTTCTCGTGTATCCATGATTACACCTTGCAAATCCTCTTTCATTCACTTTGTTCATGACCTTGTCATTGGAGCACTGATTCCTTGTAAAAGATCTTAGGAATACTTCCTTTGTTGTAATTGATTAGTGTTTTGTTGTCCATCATTAGGTGTAAGTCAGATCATAATTGCTTTGACATTATTTTTGTCTAAATTTATTCCAAGCAAACTCCCAATAAAACTAATGAAAACAATGGTTTTCATACAAATCACACACATTTTAAGATAAAAGGGTTCTTAGATTAGGTCAACTATTCGGTTCCTTTTATAAGCACAAATGACCCCAAATGGTTCAGATTTTTTACATACACATTTGGCATTAACTAACAATCACTCTACCCAAAACAACACAATATAGACTCATTATACAAGTCAGAAAGTAGATAAAGTGTTTCCTTGGATTGGTCATACAATTTGGACTTATATCTTTTGCTTCAAGTATGGTTCTTCAAGTTCCTAGCCTTGTTCATCATCATGCACTTAATGATAGCATTGGAAACATCTAGAATTGCCCTAAAATCTTCTAGAGTAGTCATTTTCTCTTGTGTAACCATGATTATGCCTTGCAAATCATCTTTCATCCACTTTGATCTTGACCTTGTCATTGGACCACCGATTCCTTGTAAAAGATCTTAGGAATACTTCCTTTGTTGAAATTGATTAGTGCTTTGTTGTCCATCATTAGGAGTAAGTCAGATCATAATTGCTTTTACATTATTTGTGTTTAAATTTATTCCAGGCAAACTC
>JAHLGO010000169.1:4856621-4895771 GCA_020615895.1 Ceriops decandra | reverse complement strand
CAACGACTACTATGGATTTGGTACAAAACTCACACTTCCTAACATCAAAGGGATCTTACGACAGGTTAACTAGTGCGTTCTGTTTATAAGCCTAAATGCACATAATATGTTGACTATTCTTACATTTCCATTTGGCATTAACTAAAAATTAATCTTCGGAAACAAAATAAATTAGAAATTTTATACTACATAGAAACTAGATGAAGATATCCCTTGGTTTCAACATACCACTTGAACTTATGTCGTCAGCTTGATGAGTTGTTTAAGTTCAAAGCCTTGTTCATCTTTCTACACATAAAGATATGTTTTTATCCTTGGAATAGCATTGGAAATGTCTAGAATTGTCTTAGAATCATTTAGAGCACCCTCTTTGTCATGGATATCCATGATTAAGCTTTGAAAATCCTCATTCATCCACTTTGTTCTTGACCATGGCTTTGGAGCACCGATTCCTCGTTAAAGCTCACCTGAATATTTGCTTTGTTGTACTTGTTTAGTGCTTTGTTCGCCATCATTAGTAGTTTGATTAATCAAAATTGCATTGACATGAATTTTGTCTAAATCTTTTCATGCTCAACTCGAATCAAAAGCAACGAATACTATTGAATTGGTACAAAACTCACACTTTCTAACATCAGAGGGATCTTATGACAGGTTAACTAGTGGGTTCTGTTTATAAGCCTAAATGAACACAATATGTTGACTCATCTTACATGTACATTTGGCATTAACTGAAAATTAATCTTCCCGAAACAAAAGAAATTAGACATTTTGTGCAACTAAGAAAGCAGATCAAGACCTCCTGTGGGGTCGTCATACCACTTGGACTTATATCATGGGCTTGATGAGTTGTTCTTCAAGTTCAAATCCTTGTTCATCTTTTTTCACATAAAGATATGTCTTTATCCTTGGAGTAGCATTGGAAATGTCTCGAATTATCTTGGTATCTTCTAGAGGACCCTCTTTGTCATGGATATCCATGATTAAGCTTTGAAAATCCACATTCATCCACCTTGTTCTTGACCATCGCTTTGGACCACCGATTCCTCGTTAACGCTCATGTGAATATTTGATTTGTTGCACTAGATTAGTTCTTTGTTCGCCATCATTAGTTGTTTGATTAATCATAATTGCATTGACATTAATTTTGTCTAAATTTTTTCAAGGTAAACTCGAATCAAAAGCAACAAATACTATTGATTTGGTACAAAACTCACACTTCCTAACATCAAAGGGATCTTATGACAGGTTAACTAATGGGTTCTCTTTATAAGACTAAATGAACATAATATGTTGACTATACTTACATGTACATTTCGCATTAACTAAAAATTAATCTTCCCAAAAGAAAATAAATTAGACCTTTTATACTACATAGAAACCAGTTGAAGACATTCCTTGGGTTCATCATACCACTTGGACTTATGTCGTCGGCTTGATGAGTTGTTTTTTAAGTTCAAAGCTTTGTTCATCTTTCTACACATAAAGATATGTTTTTAGCCTTAGCGTTGCATTGGAAATGTCTAGAATTGTCTTAGAATCTTCTAGAGCACCCTGTTTTTCAGTGATATCCATCATTTAGCTTTGCAAATCCTCATTCATCCAATTTGATCTTGACCATCGCTTTGGAGCACCGATTCCTCGCAAAAGCTCACGTGAATACTTGCTTTGTCCTACTTGATTAGTGCTTTGTTTGCCAACATTAGTAGTTTGATTACTCATAATTGCATTGACATTAATTTTGCCTAAATTTGTTCATGGTAAATTCGATTTGATACAAAACTCATACTTCTTAAGATCAAAGGGATCTTATGACAGGTTAACAAGTGGGTTCCATTTATAAGCCTAAATGACCACAATATGTTGACTCATCTTACATGTACATTTGGCATTAACTGAAAATTACTCTTCCCGAAACAAAAGAAATTAGACATTTTGTGCAACTAAGAAAGCATAACAAGACCTTCCTTGGGTTCGTGATACCACTTGGACTTATATCGTGGGCTGGATGAGTTGTTCTTCGAGTTCAAAGCGCTGTTCATCTTTTTACACATAAAGATATGTCTTTATGCTTGGAGTAGCATTCGAAATGTCTAGAATTGTCTTAGAATCTTCTAGAGCATCCTCTTTGTCATCGATATCCATGATTAAGCTTTGAAAATCCTCATTCATCCACTTTGTTCTTGACCATCGCTTTGGACCACCGATTCCTCGTTAAAGCTCATGTGAATACTTGCTTTGTTGCACTTGATTAGTGCTTTGTTCGCCATCATTAGTAGTTTGATTAATCATTATTGCATTGACATTAATTTTGTCCAAATTGTTTCAAGGTGAACTCGAATCAAAAGCACCAAATACTATGGAATTGGTACAAAACCCAAACTTCCTAACATCAAAGGGATCTTATGACAGGTTGACTAGTGGGTTCTGTTTATAAGCCTAAATGAACATAATATGTTGACTATTTTTACATGTACATTTAGCATTAACTGAAAATTAATCTTCCCGAAACGAAAGAAATTAGACATTTTGTGCAACTAAGAAAGCAGATCAAGACCTCCAATGGATTCGTCTTACCACTTGCACTTATGTCATGGGCTTGATGAGTTGTTCTTCTAGTTCAAAGCCTTGTTCATCTTTCTACACATAAAGATATGTCTTTCTGCTTGGAGTAGCATTGGAAATGTCTAGAATTGTCTTAGAATGTTCTAGTGCACACTCTTTGTCACGGATGTCCATGATTAAGCTTTGATAATCCACATTCATCCACTTTGTTGTTGACCATCGCTTTGGACCACCGATTCCTCGTTAACGCTCACGTGAATATTTGCTTTGTTGTAGTTGATTAGTTCCTTGTTCGCCATTATTAGTAGTTTGATTAATCATAATTGCATTGACATTAATTTTCTCTAAATTTTTCAAGGTAAACTCGAATCAAAAGCAACGAATACTATGGAATTGGTACAAAACCCACACTTCCTAACATCAAAGGGAACTTACGACAGGTTAACTAGTGGGTTCTGTTTATAAGTCTAAATGAACATAATATGTTGACTATTCTTACATGTACATTTGGCTTTAACTAAAAATTAATCTTCCCAAAACAAAATAAATTAGACATTTTATACTACATAGAAACCAGATGAAGAATTTCCTTGATTTCATCATACCACTTGGACTTATGTCGTCGGCTTGATGAGTTGTTGTTTACGTTCAAAGCGTTGTTCATCTTTCTACACATAAAGATATGTCTTTATCCTTCGAGTAGCATTGGAGATGTCTAGAATTGTCTTAGAATCTTCTCGAGCACCCTCTTTGTCATGGATATCCATGATTAAGCTTTGAAAATCAACATTCATCCACTTTGTTCTTGACCATCACTTTGGACAACCGATTCCTTGTTAAAGCTCCCGTGAATACTTGCTTTGTTGTACTAGATTAGTGCTTTCTTCGCCATCATTAGTAGTTTGATTAATCATAATTGCATTGACATTAATTTTGTCTAAATTTTTTCAAGGTAAACTCGAATCAAAAGCAACAAATAATATGGAATTGGTACAAAACCCACACTTCCTAACATCAAAGGGAACTTACGACAGGTTAACTAGTGGGTTCTGTTTATAAGCCTAAATGAACATAATACGTTGACTATTCTTACATGTACATTTGGCATTAACTAAAAATTAATCTTCCCAAAACAAAATAAATTAGACATTTTATACTACATAGAAACCAGATGAAGACATTCCTTGGGTTCATCATACCACTTGGACTTATGTCGTCGGCTTGATCAGTTGTTGTTTAAGTTCAAAGCCTTGTTCATCTTTCTACACATAAAGATATGTTTTTATCCTTGGAGTAGCATTAGAAATGTCAAGAATTGTCTTAGAATCTTTTAGAGCACCCTTTTTGCCATGCATATCCATGATTGAGCTTTGAAAATCCTCATTCATCCACTTTGTTCTTGACCATCGCTTTGGACCACCGATTCCTCGTTAAAGCTCACGTGAATACTTGCTTTGTTGTACTTGATTAGTGCTTTCTTCGCCATCATTAGTAGTTTGATTAATCATAATTGCATTGACATTAATTTTGTCTAAATTTTTTCAAGGTAAACACGAATCAACAGCAACAAATACTATGGAATTGGTACAAAACCCACACTTCCTAACATCAAAGGGAACTTACGACAGGTTAACTAGTGGATTCTGTTTATAAGCCTAAATGAACATAATATGTTGACTATTCTTACATGTACATTTGGCATAAATAAAAATTAATCTTCCCGAAACAAAATAAATTAGACATTTTATACTACATAGAAACTAGATGAAGACATTCCTTGGGTTCATCATACCACTTGGACTTATGTCGTCGGCTTGATGAGTTGTTGTTTAAGTTCAAAGGCTTGTTCATCTTTCTACACATAAAGATATGTTTTTATCCTTGGAGTAGCATTGGAAATGTCTAGAATTGTCTTAGAATCTTTTAGAGCACCCTCTTTGTCATGCATATGCATGATTAAGCTTTGAAAATCTTCATTCATCCACTTTGTTCTTGACCATCGCTTTGGAGCACCGATTCGTCGTTAAAGCTCACGTGAATACTTGCTTTGTTGTACTTGATTAGTGCTTTGTTCGCCATCATTAGTAGTTTGTTTAATCATAATTCCATTGACATTAATTTTGTCTAAATGATTTCATGGTCAACTCGAAACAAAAGCAACGAATACTATTGAATTGGTACAAAACTCACACTTCCTAACGTCAAAGGGATCTTATGACAGGTTAACTTATGGGTTCTATTTATAAGCCTAAATGAACACAATATGTTGACTCATCTTACATGTACATTTGGCATTAACTGAAAATTAATCTTCCCGAAACAAAAGAAATTAGACATTTTGTGCAACTAAGAAAGCAGATCAAGACCACCCGTGGGTTCGTCATACCACTTGGACTTATAACGTGGGCTTGATGAGTTGTTCTTCAAGTTCAAAGCCTCGTTCATCTTTTTACACATAAGGATATGTGTTTATCCTTGGAGTAGCATTGGAAATGTCTAGAATTGTCTTAGTATCTTCTAAAGCACCCTCTTTTTCATGGATATCTATGATTAAGCTTTGAAAATCCTCATTCATCCACTTTGTTCTTGACCAACGCTTTGGACCACCGACTCCTCGTAGACGCTCACGTGAATATGCTTTGTTGTACTAGATTAGTTCTTTGTTTGCCATCATTAGTAGTTTGATTAATCATAATTGCATTGACTTTAATTTTGTCTAAATGATTTCATGGTAAACTCGAATCATAACCAACGAATACTATTGCATTGGTACAAAACTTACACTTCCTAACATCAAAGGAATGTTATGACAGGTTAACTAGTGGGTTCTGTTTATAATCCTAAATGAACACAATATGTTGACTCATCTTACCTGTACATTTGGCATTAACTGAAAATTAATCTTCCCGAAAAAAAAGAAATTAGACATTTTATACAACTAAGAAAGCAGATCAAGACCTCCCGTGGGTTGGTCATACCACTAGGACTTATATCGTGGGCTTGATGAGGTGTTCCTCAAGTTCAAAGCCTTCTTCATTCTTTTACACATAAAGATATGTCTTTATCCTTCGAGTAGCATTGGAGATGTCTAGAATTGTCTTAGAATCTTCTCGAGGACCCTCTTTGTCATGGATATCCATGATTAAGCTTTGAAAATCCACATTCATCCACTTTGTTCTTGACCATCACTTTGGACAACTGATTCCTTGCTCCAGCTCTCGTGAATACTTGCTTTGTTGTACTAGATTCGTTCCTTGTTCGCCATCATTAGTAGTTTGATTAATTACAATTGCATTGACATTAATTTTGACTAAATCTTTTCATGGTCAACTCGAATCAAAAGCAACGAATACTATTGAATTGGTACAAAACTCACACTTCCTAACATTAGAGGGTCTTATGACAGGTTAACTAGTGGGTTCCGTATATAATCCTAAATGAACAAAATATGTTGACTCATCTTACATGTACATTTGCCATTAACTGAAAATTAATCTTCTCGAAACAAAAGAAATTAGACATTTTGTGCAACTAAGAAAGCAGATCAAGACCTCCCGTGGATTCGTCATACCACTTGGACTTATGTCGTCGGCTTGATGAGTTGTTCTTCAAGTTTAAAGCCTTGTTCATCTTTTTACACATAAAGATATGTCTTTATCCTTGGAGTAGCATTGGAAATGTCTAGAATTGTCTTAGTATCTTCTAGAGCACCCTCTTTGTCAAGGATATCCATGATTAAGCTTTGAAAATCCACATTCATCCACTTTGTTCTCGACCATCACTTTGGACCACCGATTCCTTGTTAACGCTCACGTGAATATTTGCTTCGTTGTACTTGATTAGATCTTTGTTCACCATCATTAGTCGTTTGATTAATCATAATTGCATTGACATTAATTTTGACTAACGTTTTTCAAGGTGAACTCGAATCAAAAGCAACGATTACTATGGATTTGGTACAAAACTCACACTTCCTAACATCAAAGGGATCTTATGACAGGTTAACTAATGGGTTCTGTTTATAAGCCTAAATGAACATAATATGTTGACTATTCTTACATGTACATTTGGCATTAACTAAAAATTAATCTTCCCAAAACAAAATAAATTAGACATTTTATACTTCATAGAAACCAGTTGAAGACATTCCTTGGGTTCATCATACCAGTTGGACTTATGTCGTCGGCCTGATGAGTTGTTGTTTAAGTTCAAAGCCTTGTTCATCTTTCTACACATAAAGATATGTTTTTATCCTTGGAGTAGCATTTGAAATGTCTAGAATTGTCTTAGAATCTTTTAGAGCACACTCTTTGTAATGGATATCCATGATTAAGCTTTGAACATCCTCATTCATCCACTTTGTTCTTGACCATCGCTTTGGACCACCGATTCCTCATTAAAGCTCACTTGAATACTTGCTTTATTGTACATGATTAGTGCTTTGTTCACCATCATTAGTTGTTTGATTAATCATAATTGCATTGACATTAATTTTGTCTAAATGTTTTCATGGTAAACTCGAATCAAAAGCAACGAATACTATTGAATTGGTACAAAACTAACACTTCTTAACATTAATGGGATCTTATGACAGGTTAACTAGTGGGTTCTGGTTATAAGCCAAAATGAACACAATATGTTGACTCATCTTACATGTACATTTGGCATTAACTGAAAATTAATCTTCCCAAAACAAAAGAAATTAGACATTTTGTCCAACTAAGAAAGAATATCAAGACCTTCCTTGGGTTCGTCATACCATTAGGACATATATCGAGGGTTGGATGAGTTGTTCTTCGAGTTCAAAGCGTTGTTCATCTTTTTACACATAAAGATATGTCTTTATGCTTGGAGTAGCATTAGAAATGTCTAGAATTGTCTTAGTATCTTCTAGAGCACCCTCTTTGTCATCGATATCCATGATTAAGCTTTGAAAATCCTCATTCATCGACTTTGTTCTTGACCATCGCTTTGGACCACGGATTCCTCGTTAAAGTTCACGTGAATACTTGCTTTGTTGTACTTGATTAGTGCTTTGTTCGCCATCATTAGTAGTTTGATTAATCGTAATTGGATTGACATTAATTTTCTCTAAATTCTTTCAAGGTAAACTCGATTCAAAAGCAACGAATACTATGGATTTGGTAGAAAACTCACACTTCCTAACATTAAAGGGATCTTACGACAGGTTAACTAGTGGGTTCTGTTTATAAGCCTAAATGAACATAATATGTTGACTATTCTTACATGTACATTTGGCATTAACTAAAAATTAATCTTCCCAAAACAAAATAAATTAGACATTTTATACTACATAGAAGCCAGTTGAAGACATTCCTTGGGTTCATCATAGCACTTGGACTTATGTCGTCAGCTTGATGAGTTGTTTAAATTCAAAGCGTTGTTCATCTTTCTACACATGAAGATATGTTTTTATCCTTGGCGTAGCATTGGAAATGTCTAGAATTGTCTTAGAATCTTCTAGAGCACCCTCTTTGTCATTGATATCCATCATTTGGCTTTGCAAATCCTCATTCATCCACATTGTTCTTGACCATCGCTTTGGAGCACCGATTCCTCGTTAAAGCTCACGTGAATACTTGCTTTGTTGTACTTGATTAGTGCTTTGTTTGCCATCATTAGTAGTTTGATTAATCATAATTGCATTGACATTAATTTTGTCTAAATTTGTTCATGGTAAATTCGATTTGATACAAAACTCATACTTCTTAAGATCAAAGGGATCTTATGACAGGTTAACTGGTGGGTTCTATTTATAAGCCTAAATGACCACAATATGTTGACTCATCTTACATGTACATTTCGCATTAACTGAAAATTACACTTCCCGAAACAAAAGAAATTAGACATTTTGTGCAACTAAGAAAGCATAACAAGACCTTCCTTGGGTTCGTCATACCACTTGGACTTATATCCTGGGCTGGATGAGTTGTTCTTCGAGTTCAAAGCGTTGTTCATCTTTTTACACATAAAGATATGTCTTTATACTTGGAGTAGCATTCAAAATGTCTAGAATTGTCTTAGAATCTTCTAGAGCATCCTCTTTGTCATCGATATCCATGATTAAGCTTTGAAAATCCTCATTCATCCACTTCGTTCTCGACCATCTCTGTGGACCACTGATTCCTCATTAAAGCTGACGTGAATACTTGCTTTGTTGTACTTGATTAGTGCTTTGTTTGCCATCATTAGTAGTTTGATTAATCGTAATTGCATTGACATTAATTTTGTCTAAATTTGTTCATGGTAAATTCGAATCAAAAGCAACGAATACTATCGATTTGATACAAAACTCATACTTCTTAAGATCAAAGGGATCTTATGACAGGATAACTAGTGGGTTCTGTTTATAAGCCTAAATCAACACAATATGTTGACTCATCTTACATGTACATTTGGCATTAACTGAAAATTAATCTTCCCAAACCAAAAGAAATTAGACATTTTGTGCAGCTAAGAAAGAATATCAAGACCTTCCTTGGGTTCGTCATACCATTTGGACATGTGTTTGTGCTTGGAGTAGCATTGGAAATGTCTAGAATTGTGTTAGAATCTTCTAGAGCCCCCTCTTTGTCATCGATATCCATGATTAAGCTTTGAAAATCCTCATTCATCTACTTTGTTCTTGACCAACGCTTTGGACCACCGATTCCTCTTTACAGCTAACATGAATACTTGCTTTGTTGTACTTGATTAGTGCTTTGTTCGCCATCATTAGTAGTTTGATTAATCGTAATTGGATTGACATTAATTTTCTCTCAATTATTTCAAGGTAAACTCGATTCAAAAGCAATGAATACTATGGAATTGGTACAAAACCCACACTTCCTAACATCAAAGGGATCTTATGACAGGTTAAATAATGGGTTCTGTTTATAAGGCTAAACGAACATAATATGTTGACTATTCTTACATGTACATTTGGCATTAACTAAAAATTAATCTTCCCGAAAGAAAATAAATTAGACATTTTATACTACATAGAAACTAGATGAAGACATTCCTTGGGTTCATCATACCACTTGGACTTATGTCGTCGGCTTGATGAGCTGTTGTTTAAGTTCAAAGGCTTGTTCATCTTTCTACACAAAAAGATATGTTTTTATCCTTGGAGTAGCATTGGAAATGTCTAGAATTGTCTTAGAATCTTTTAGAGCACCCTCTTTGTCATGGATATGCATGATTAAGCTTTGAAAATCCTCATTCATCCACTTTGATCTTGCCCATCGCTTTGGAGCACCGATTCCTCGTTAAAGTTCACGTGAATACTTGCTTTGTTGTACTTGATTAGTGCTTTGTTCGCCATCATTAGTAGTTTGATTAATCGTAATTGCATTGACATTAATTTTGTCTAAATGATTTCATGGTCATCTCAAAACAAAAGCAACGAATACTATTGAATTGGTACAAAACTCACACCTCCTAACGTCAAAGGGATCTTATGATAGGTTAACTAGTGGGTTTTGTTTATAAGCCTAAATGAACACAATATGTTGACTCATCTTACATGTACATTTGGCATTAACTGAAAATTAATCTTCCCGAAACAAAAGAAATTAGACATTTTGTGGAACTAAGAAAGCAGATCAAGACCTCCCGTAGGTTCGTCGTACCACTTGGAATTATAACGTGGGCTTGATGAGTTGTTCTTCAAGTTCAAATCCTCGTTCATCTTTTTACACATAAGGATATGTCTTTATCCTTGGAGTAGCATTGGAAATGTCTAGAATTGTCTTAGTATCTTCTAGAGCACCCTCTTTTTCATGGATATCGATGATTAAGCTTTGAAAATCCTCATTCATCCACTTTGTTCTTGACCAACGCTTTGGACCACCGATTCCTCGTAGACGCTCACGTGAATATTTGCTTTGTTGTACTAGATTAGTTCTTTCTTTGCCATCATTAGTAGTTTGATTAATCATAATTGCATTGACATTAATTTTGTCTAAATGATTTCATGGCAATCTCAAATCATAACCAACGAATACTATTGCATTGGTACAAAACTGACAGTTCCTAACATCAAAGGAATCTTATGACAGGTTAACTAGTGGGTTCTGTTTATAAGCCTAAATGAACACAATATGTTGACTCATCTTACCTGTACATTTGGCATTAACTGAAAATTAATCTTCCCGAAACAAAAGAAATTAGACATTTTGTACAACTAAGAAAGCAGATCAAGACCTCCCGTGGGTTCGTCATACCAGTTGGTCTTATATCGTGGTCTTGATGAGGAGTTCCTCAAGTTCAAAGCCTTGTTCATTCTTTTACACATAAAGATATGTCTTTATCCTTCGAGTAGCATTGGAGATGTCTAGAATTGTCTTAGAATCTTCTCGAGCACCCTCTTTGTCATGGATATCCATGATTAAGCTTTGAAAATCCACATTCATCCACTTTGTTCTTGACCATCACTTTGGACAACTGATTCCTTGTTCCAGCTCACGTGAATACTTGCTTTGTTGTACTTGATTCATTCCTTGTTCGCCATCATTAGTAGTTTGATTAATTATAATTGCATTGACATTAATTTTGTCTAAATCTTTTCATGGTCTACTCGAATCAAAAGCAAGGAATACTATTGAATTGGTACAAAACTCACACTTCCTAACATTAGAGGGATCTTATGACAGGTTAACTAGTCGGTTCTGTTTATAATCCTAAATGAACACAATATGTTGACTCATCTTACATGTACATTTCGCATTAACTGAAAATTAATCTTCTCGAAATAAAAGAAATTAGACATTTTGTGGAACTAAGAAAGCAGATCAAGACCTCCCGTGGATTCGTCATACCACTTGGACTTATATCGTGGGCTTGATGAGTTGTTCTTCAAGTTTAAAGCCTTGTTCATCTTTTTACACATAAAGATATGTCTTTATCCTTGGAGTAGCATTGGAAATGTCTAGAATTGTCTTAGTATCTTCTAGAGCACCCTCTTTGTCATGGATATCCATGATTAAGCTTTGAAAATCCACATTCATCCACTTTGTTCTTGACCATCGCTTTGGACTACCGATTCCTTGTTAACGCTCACGTGAATATTTGCTTCGTTGCACTAGATTAGATCTTTGTTCACCATCATTAGTCGTTTGATTAATCATAATTGCATTGACATTAATTTTGACTAAATTTTTTCAAGGTGAACTCGAATCAAAAGCAATGATTACTATGGATTTGGTACACAACTCACACTTCCTAACATCAAAGGGATCTTATGACAGGTTAACTAATGGGTTCTGTTTATAAGCCTAAATGAACATGATATGTTGACTATTCTTACATGTACATTTGGCATTAACTAAAAATTAATCTTCCCAAAACAAAATAAATTAGACATTTTATACTTCATAGAAACCAGTTGAAGACATTCCTTGGGTTCATCATACCACATGGACTTATGTTGTCGGCCTGATGAGTTGTTGTTTATGTTCAAAGCCTTGTTCATCTTTCTACACATAAAGATATGTTTTTATCCTTGGCGTAGCATTGGAAATGTCTAGAATTGTCTTAGAATCTTCTAGAGCACCCTCTTTGTCATTGATATCCATCATTTAGCTTTGCAAATCCTCATTCATCCACATTGTTCTTGACCATCGCTTTGGTGCACCGATTCCTCGTTAAAGCTCACGTGAATACTTGCCTTGTTCTACTAGATTAGTGCTTTGTTCGCCATCATTAGTAGTTTCATTAATCATAATTGCATTGACATTAATTTTGTCTAAATTTTTTCATGGTAAACTCGAATGAAAAGCAACGAATACTATGGAATTGGTACAAAACCCACACTTCCTAACATCAAAGAGATCTTACGACAAGTTAACTAGTGGGTTCTGTTTATAAGCCTAAATGAACATAATATGTTGACTATTCTTACATGTACATTTGGCATTAACTAAAAATTAATGTTCCCAAAACAAAATAAATTAGACATTTTATACTACATAGAAACCAATTGAAGACATTCCTTGGGTTCATCATACCACTTGGACTTATGTCGTCGGCTTGATGAGTTGTTGTTGAAGTTCAAAGCGTTGTTCATCTTTCTACACATAAAGATATGTTTTTATCCTTGGCGTAGCATTGGAAATGTCTAGAATTGTCTTAGAATCTTCTAGAGCACCCTCCTTGTCATTGATATCCATCATTAAGCTTTGAAAATCCTCATTAATCCACTTTGTTCTTGACCATCGCTTTGGAGCACCGATTCCTCTTTAAAGCTCCCGTGAATACTTGCTTTGTTGTACTTGATTAGTAATTTGTTCGCCATCATTAGTAGTTTGATTAATCATAATTGCATTGACATTAATTTTGTCTAAATTTGTTCATGGTAAATTCGAATCAAAAGCAACGAATACTATCGATTTGATACAAAACTCATACTTCTTAAGATCAAAGGGATCTTATGACAGGATAACTCGTGGGTTCTGTTTATAAGCCAAAATCAACACAATATGTTGACTCATCTTACATGTACATTTGGCATTAACTGAAAATTAATCTTCCCGAAACAAAAGAAATTAGACATTTTGTGCAGCTAAGAAAGAATATCAAGACCTTCCTTGGGTTCGTCATACCATTTGGACATATATCGTGGGCTGGATGAGTTGTTCTTCGAGTTCAAAGCGTTATTCATCTTTTTGCACATAAAGATATGTCTTTATGCTTGGAGTAGCATTGGAAATGTCTAGAATTGTCTTCGAATCTTCTAGAGCACCCTCTTTGTCATCGATATCCATGATTAAGCTTTGAAAATCCTCATTCATTGACTTTGTTCTTGACCATCGCTTTGGACCACAGATTCCTCTTTACAGCTCACGTGAATACTTGCTTTGTTGTACTTGATTAGTGGTTTGTTCGCCATCATTAGTAGTTTGATCAATCGTAATTGGATTGACATTAATTTTCTCTAAATTTTTTCAAGGCAATCTCGATTCAAAAGCAACGAATACTATGGATTTGGTACAAAACTCAAACTTCCTAACATCAAAGGGATCTTATGACAGGTTAACTACTGGGTTCTGTTTATAAGCCTAAATGAACATAATATGTTCACTATTCTAACATCTACATTTGGTATTAACAGAAAATTAATCTTCCCGAAACAAAAGAAATTAGACATTTTATACTACTTAGAAACCAGATGAAGGCATTCATTGGGTTCGTAATACCACTTGGACTTATGTCGTGGGCTTGATGAGTTGTTCTTCAAGTTCAAAGCCTTGTTCATCTTTCTACACATAAAGATATGTTTTTATCCTTGGAGTAGCATTGGTAATGTCTAGAATTGTCTTAGAATCTTTTAGAGCACCCTCTTTGTCATGGATATCCATGATTAAGCTTTGAAAATCCTCATTCATCCACTTTGTTCTTGACCATCGCTTTGGACCACTGATTTCTCGTTAAAGCTCACGACAATACTTGCTTTGTTGTACTTGATTAGTGCTTTCTTCGCCATCATTAGTAGTTTGATCAATCATAATTGCATTGACATTAATTTTGTCTAAATTTGTTCATGGTAAATTCAAATCAAAAGCAACGAATACTATCGATTTGATACAAAAATCATACTTCATAAGATCAAAGGGATCTTATTGGTTAACTAGTGGGTTCTGTTTATAAGCCTAAATGAACACAATATGTTGACTCATCTTACATGTACATTTGGCATTAACTGAAAATTAATCTTCCTGAAACAAAAGAAATTAGATATTTTGTCCAACTAAGAAAGCAGATCAAGACATCCCGTGGGTTCGTCATACCACTTGGACTGATATCGTTGGCTTGATGAGTTGTTCTTCATGTTCAAAGCCTTGTTCATCTTTCTACACATAAAGATATGCCTTTGTGCTTGGAGTAGGGTTGGAAATGTCTAGAATTGTCTTAGAATCTCCTAGAGCACCCTCTTTGTCATCGATATCCATGATTAAGCTTTGAAAATCCTCATTCATCGACTTTGTTCTTGACCATCGCTTTGGACCACCGATTCCTCGTTAAAGCTCACGTGAATACTTGCTTTGTTGTACTTGATTAGTGCTTTGTTAGCCATCATTAGTAATTTGATTAATCGTAATTGCATTGACATTAATTTTCTCTAAATTTTTCCAAGGTAAACTCGATTCAAAAGCAACGAATACTATCGATATGGTACAAAACTCACACTTCCTAACATCAAAGGGATCTTACGACAGGTTAACTAGTGCGTTCTGTTTATAAGCCTAAATGCACATAATATGTTGACTATTCTTACATTTACATTTGGCATTAACTAAAAATTCATCTTCCCGAAACAAAATAAATTAGACATTTTATACTACAAAGAAATCAGATGGGGTTCATCATACCACTTGGACTTAGAATTGGAAATGTATAGAATTGTCTTCGAATCTTTTAGAGCACCCTCTTTGTCATGGATATCCATGATTAAGCTTTCACAATCCTCATTCATCGACTTTGTTCTTGACCATCGCTTTGGACCACCGATTCCTCGTTAAAGCTCACGTGAATACTTGCTTTGTTGCACTTGATTAGTGGTTTGTTCACCATCATTAGTAGTTTGATTAATCATAATTGCATTGACATTAAATTTGTCTAAATTTTTTCAAGGTCAACTCGAATCAAAAGCACCGAATACTATGGAATTGGTTCAAAACTCAAACTTCCTAACATCAAAGTGATCTTATGACAGGTTAACTAGTGGGTTCTGTTTATAAGCCTAAATGAACACAATATGTTGACTCATCTTACATGTACATTTGGCATTAATTGAAAATTAATCTTCCTGAAACAAAAGAAATTAGACATTTTGTGCAACTAAGAAAGCATATCAAGACTTTCATTGGGTTCGTCATACCACTTGGACTTATATCGTGGGCTGGATGAGTTGTTCTTCGAGTTCAAAGCCTTGTTCATCTTTTTACACATAAAGATATGTCTTTATGCTTGTAGTAGCATTGGAAATGTCTTGAAATGTCTTAGAATCTTCTAGAGCACCCTCTTTGTCATCGATATCCATGATTAAGCTTTGAAAATCCTCATTCATCGACTATGTTCTTGACTATCGCTTTGGACCATCGATTCCTCGTTAAAGCTCACGTGAATACTTGCGTTGTTGAGCTACATTAGTGCTTTGTTCGCCATGATTAGTAGTTTCATTAATCATAATTGCATTGACAATAATTTTGTCTAAATATTTTCATGGTAAACTCGAATCAAAAGCAACGAATACTATGGAATTGGTACAAAACCCACATTTTCTAACATCAAAGGGATCTTATGACAAGTTATCTAGTGGGTTCTGTTTATAAGCCTAAATGAACATAATATGTTGACTATTCTTACATGTACATTTGGCATTAACTAAAAATTAATCTTCCCGAAACAAAATAAATTAGGCATTTTATACTACATAGAAACCAAAGGAAGACATTCCTTGGGTTCATTATACCAGTTGGACTTATGTTGTCCGCCTGATGAGTTGTTGTTTAAGTTCAAAGCCTTGTTCATCTTTCTACACATAAAGATATGTTTTTGTCCATGGAGTAGCATTGGAAATGTCTAGAATTGTCTTATAATCTTTTAGAGCACCTTCTTTGTCATGAATATCCATGATTAAGCTTTCAAAATCCTCATTCATCGACTTGGTTCTTGACCATCGCTTTGGAGCACCGATTCCTCTTTAAAGCTCACGTGAATACTTGCTTTGTTGCACTTGATTAGTGCTTTGTTCGCCATCATTAGTAGTTTGATTAATCATAGTTGCATTGACATTAATTTTGTCTAAATTTTCTCAAGGTGAACTCGAATCAAAAGCACCGAATACTATGGAATTGGTACAAAACTCAAACTTCCTAACATCAAAGGGATCTTATGATAGGTTAACTAGTGCGTTCTGTTTATAAGCCTAAATGAAAATAATATGTTAACTATTCTTACATGTACATTTGGCATTAATAGAAAATTAATCTTCCCGAAACAAAAGAAATTAGACATTTTATACTACTTAGAAACCAGATGAAGACATTCCTTGGGTTCGTCAAACCACTTGGACGTATGTGGTGGACTTGTTGAGTTGTTTTTCAAGTTCAAAGCCTTGTTCATCTTTCTACACATAAAGATGTGTCTTTATCCTTTGAGTAGCATTGGAAATGTCTAGAATTGTCTTAGAATCTTCTAGAGCACCCTCTTTGTCAAGGATATCCATGATTAAGCTTTGAAAATCCTCATTCATCCACTTTGTTCTTAACCATCACCTTGGTGCACCGATTCCTCGTTAAAGCTCACGTGAATACTTGCTTTGTTGTACTTGATTAGTGCTTTGTTCACCATCATTAGTAGTTTGATTAATCATAATTGCATTGACATTAATTTTGTCTAAATGTTTTCATGGTAAACTCGAATCAAAAGCAACAAATACTATGGATTTGGTACAAAACTCACACTTCCTAACATCAAAGGGATCTTACGACAGGTTAACTAGTGGGTTCTGTTTATAAGCCTAAATGAACACAATATGTTGACTCATCTTACATGTACAATTGGCATCAACTGAAAATTAATCTTCCCGAAACAAAAGAAATTAGACATTTTGTGCAACTAAGAAAGCAGATCAAGACCTCCCGTGGGTTCTTCATACCACTTGGACTTATATCGTGGTCTTGATGTGTTGTTCATCAAGTTCAAAGCCTTGTTCATCTTTCTACACATAAAGATATGTCTTTATCCTCGGAGTAGCATTGGAAATGTCAAGAATTGTCTTAGTATCTTCTAGAGCACCCTATTTGTCATGGATATCCATGATTAAGTAAAATCCACATTCATCCACTTTGTTCTTGACCATCGGTTTGGACCACCGATTCCTCGTTACCGCTCACATGAATATTTGCTTTGTTGTACTAGATTAGTTCTTTGTTCGCCATAATTAGTCATTTGATTAATCATAATTGCATTGACATTAATTTTGTCTAAATTCTTTCAAGCTAAACTCGAATCAAAAGCAACGGATACTATGGATTTGGTACAAAACTCACACTTCCTAACATCAAAGGGATCTTATGACAAGTTATATAATGGGTTCTGTTTATAAGCCTAAATGAACATAATATGTTGACTATTCTTACATGTACATTTGGCATTAACTAAAAATTAATGTTCCCAAAACAAAATAAATTAGACATTTTAAACAACATAGAAACCAGTTGAAGACTTTCCTTGGGTTCATCATACCACTTGGACTTATGTCGTCGGCTTGATGAGTTGTTGTTTAAGTTCAAAGCGTTGTTCATCTTTCTACACATAAAGATATGTTTTTCTCCTTGGCGTAGCATTGGAAATGTCTAGAATTGTCTTAGAATCTTTTAGAGCACCCTCTTTGTCATTGATATCCATCATTAAGCTTGGAAAATCCTCATTCTTCGACTTTGTTCTTGACCATCGCTTTGGAGCACCGATTCCTCGTTAAAGCTCACGTGAATACTTGCTTTGTTGTACTTGATTAGTACTTTGTTCGCCATCATTGGTAGTTTGATTAATCGTAATTGCATTGACATTAATTTTCCCTAAATGTTTTCATGGTAAACTCGAATCAAAAGCAACGAATACTATTGAAGTGGTACAAAACTCAGACTTCCTAATATCAAAGGGATCTTATGACAGGTTAACTAGTGGGTTCTATTTATAAGCCTAAATGAACACAATATGTTGACTCATCTTACATGTACATTGGGCATTAACTGAAAATTAATCTTCCCGAAACAAAAGAAATTAGACATTTTGTGCATCTAAGAAAGCATATCAAGACCATCCTTGGGTTCGTCATACCACTTGGACTTATATCGTGGGCTGGATGAGTTATTCTTTGAGTTCAAAGCCTTGTTCATCTTTTTACACATAAAGATATGTCTTTATGCTTGGAGTAGCATTGGAAATGTCTAGAATTGTCTTAGAATCTTCTAGAGCACCCTCTTTGTCATCAATATCCATGATTAAGCTTTGAAAATCCTCATTCATTGACTATGTTCTTGACCATCGCTTTGGACCACCGATTCCTCGTTATAGCTCACGTGAATACTTGCCTTGTTGTACTAGATTAGTGCTTTGTTCGCCATCATTAGTAGTTTTATTAAGCATAATTGCATTGACATTAATTTTGTCTAAATTTTTTCATGGTAAACTCGAATCAAAAGAAACGAATACTATGGAATTGGTACAAAACCCACACTTCCTAACATCAAAGGGATCTTATGACAGGTTAACTAGTGGGTTCTGTTTATAAGCCTAAATGAACATAATATGTTGAATACTCTTACATGTACATTTGGCATTAAATAAAAATTAATCTTCCCGAAACAAAATAAATTAGACATTTTGTACTACATAGAAACCAGATGAAGACATTCCTTGGGTTCATCATACCACTTGGACTTACGTCGTCGGCTTGATGAGTTGTTGTTGAAGTTCCAAGCCTTGTTCATCTTTCTACACATAAAGATATGTTTTTATCCATGGAGTAGCATTGGAAATGTCTAGAATTGTCTTAGAATCTTTTAGAGCACCCTCTTTGTCATGGATATCCATGATTAAGCTTTGAAAATCCTCATTCATCCACTTTGTTCTTCACCATCGCTTTCAAGCACTGATTCCTTGTTAAAGCTCACGTGAATACTTGCTTTGTTGTACTTCATTAGTGCTTTGTTCGCCATCATTAGTAGTTTGATTAATCATAATTGCATTGACATTAATTTTCTCTAAATTTTTTCAAGGTGAACTTGAATCAAAAGCACCGAATACTATGGAATTGGTACAAAACTCAAACTTCCTAACATCAAAGGGATCTTATGACAGGTTAACTAGTGGGTTCTGTTTATAAGCCTAAATGAAGACAATATGTTGACTCATCTTATATGTACATTTGGCATTAATTGAAAATTAATCTTCCCGAAACAAAAGAAATTAGATATTTTGTGCATCTAAGAAAGCATATCAAGACCGTCCTTGGGTTTGTCAAACCACTTGGACTTATATCGTGGGCTAGATGAGTTTTTCTTCGAGTTGAAAGCCTTGTTCATCTTTTTACACATAAAGATATGTCTTTATGCTTGGAGTAGCATTGGAAATGTCTAGAATTGTCATAGAATCATCTAGAACACCCCCTTTGTCATCGATATCCTTGATTAAGCTTTGAAATTCCTCATTCATCGACATTGTTCTTGACCATCGCGTTGGACCACCGATTCCTCATTAAAGCTCATGTGAATATTAGCTTTGTTGTACTTGATTAGTGCTTTGTTCGCCATCATCAGTAGTTTGATTAATCATAGTTGCATTGACATTAATTTTGTCTAAATGTTTTCACGGTAAACTCTAATCAAAAGCAACAAATACTATGGATTTGGTACAAAACTCACACTTCCTAACATCAAAGGGATCTTACGACAGGTTAACTAGTGGGATCTGTTTATAAGCCTAAATGAACATAATATGTTGACTATTCTTACATGTACATTTGGCATTAACTAAAAATTCATCTTCCCGAAACAAAATAAATTAGACATTTTATACTACATAGAAATAAGATGAAGACATTCCTTGGGTTCATCATACCACATGGACTTATGTCTTCAGCTTGATGAGTTGTTGTTTATGTTCAAAGCCTTGTACATCTTTCTACACATAAAGATATGTTTTTATCCTTGGAGTAGCATTGGAAATGTCTAGAGTTGTCTTAGAATCTTTTAGAGCACCCTCTTTGTCATGGATATGCATGATTAAGCTTTGAAATTCCTCATTCATCCACATTGCTCTTGACCATCGCTTTGGAGCACCGATTCCTCGTTAAAGCTCACATGAATACTTTCTTTGTTCTACTTGATTAGTGCTTTGTTCGCCATCATTAGTATTTTGATTAATCATAATTGCATTGACATTAATTTTGTCTAAATTTGTTCATGGTAAATTCGAATCAAAAGCAACGAATACTATCAATTCGATACAAAACTCATACTTCTTAAGATCAAAGGGATCTTATGACATGTTAACTAGTGGGTTCTGTTTATAAGCCTAAATGAACATAATATGTTGACTCATCTTACATGTACATTTGGCATTAACAGAAAATTAATCTTCCTGAAAAAAAAGAAATTAGACATTTTGTGCAACTAAGAAAGCATATCAAGACCTTCCTTGGGTTCGACATACCACTTGGACTTATATCGTGTGGTGGATGAGTTGTTCTTCGAGTTCAAAGCCTTGTTCATCTTTTTACACATAAAGATATGTCTTTATGCTAGGAGTACCATTGGAAATGTCTAGAATTGTCTTAGAATCATCTAGAACACCCCCTTTGTCATCGATATCCATGATTAAGCTTTGAAAATCCTCATTCATTGACTTTGTTGTTGACCATCACGTTGGACCACCGATTCTTCGATAAAGCTCCCGTGAATACTTGCTTTGTTGTACTTGATTAGTGCTTTGTTCGCCATCATTAGTAGTTTTGATTAATCATAATTGCATTGACATTAATTTTGTCTAAATGTTTTCATGGTAAACTAGAATCAAAAGCTACGAATACTATTGAATTGGTACAAAACTCACACTTCCTAACATCAAAGGGATCTTATGACAGGTTAACTAGTGGGTTCTGTTTATAAGGCTAAATGAACACAATATGTTGACTATTCTTACATATACATTTGGCATTAACTGAAAATTAATCTTCCGGAAACAAAAGAAATTAGTCATTTTGTGCAACTGAGAAAGCAGATCAAGACCTCCCATGGGTTCGTCATCCCACTTCGATTTATATCGTGGGCTGGATGAGTTGTTGTTTGAGTTCAAAGCCTTGTTCATCTTTCTACACATAAAGATGTGTCTTTATCCTTGGAGTAGCATTGGAAATGTCTAGAATTGTCTTTGACTCTTCTAGAGCACCCTCTTTGTCTTGGATATCCACGATTAAGCTTTGAAAATCCTCATTCATCGACTATGTTCTTGACCATCGCTTTGGACCACCGATTCCACGTTAAAGCTCACGTGAATACTTGCCTTGTTGTACTAGATTAGTGCTTTGTTAGCCATAATTAGTAGTTTCATTAATCATAATTGCATTGAGATTAATTTTGTCTAATTGTTTTCATGGTAAACTCGAATCAAAAGCAACGAATTCTATGGAATTGGTACAAAACCCACACTTCCTAACATCAAAGGGATCTTATGACAGGTTAACTAGTGGGTTCTGTTTATAAGCCTAAATCAACATAATATGTTGACTATTCTTACATGTACATTTGGCATTAACAGAAAATTAATCTTCCGAAAAAAAAAGAAATTAGACATTCTATACTACTTAGAAACTAGATGAAGACATTCATTGGGTTCGTAATACCACTTGGACTTATGTCATGGGCTTGATGAGTTGTTCTTCAAGTTCAAAGCCTTGTTCATCTTTTTACACATAAAGATATGTCTTTATCCTTGGTGTAGCATTGGAAATGGCTAGAATTGTCTTAGAATCTTTTCGAGCACCCTCTTTGTCGAGGATATCCATCATTAAGCTTTCAAAATCCTCATTCATCTACTTTGTTCTTGACCATCGGTTTGGACCACCAATTCCTCGTTACAGCTCACGTGAATACTTGCTTTGTTGTACTTGATTAGTGCTTTGTTTGATATCATTAGAAGTTTGATTAATCATAATTGCATTAACATTAATTTTTTCTAAATGTTTTCATGGTAAACTCGAATCAAAAGCAACGAATACTATCGATTTGATACAAAACTCATACTTCATAGATCAAAGGGATCTTATGATAGGTTAACTAGTGGGTTCTGTTTATAAGCCTAAATGAACATAATATGTTGACTATTCTTACATGTACATTTGGCATCAACTAAAAATTAATCTTCCCGAAACAAAATAAATTAGACATTTTATACTACATAGAAACCAGACGAAGACATTCCTTGGGTTCATCATACCACTTGGACTTATGTCATCGGCTTGACGAGTTGTTGTTTAAGTTCAAAGCCTTGTTCATCTTTCTACACATAAAGATATGTTTTTATCCTTGGAGTAGGATTGGAAATGTCTAGAATTGTCTTAGAATCTTTTAGAGCGCCCTCTTTGTCATGGTTATCCATGATTAAGCTTTGAAAATCCTCATTCATCCACTTTGTTCTTGACCATCGCTTTCGACCACTGATTCCATGTTAAAGCTCACATGAATACTTGCTTTGTTGTACTTGATAAGAGCTTTGTTCGCCTTCACTAGTAGTTTGATTAATTATAATTGCTTTGACATTAATTTTGTCCAAATTTGTTCATGGTAAATTGGAATCAAAAGCAACGAATACTATAGATTTGATACATAACTCATACTTCTTAAGATCAAAGGGATCTTATGATAGGTTAACTAGTGGGTTCTGTTGATAAGCCTAAATCAACACAATATGTTGACTCAACTTACAATTACATTTGGCATTAACTGAAAATTACTCTTCCTGATACAAAAGAAATTAGACATTTTGTGCAACTAAGAAAGCAGATCAAGACATCCCGTGGGTTCGTCATACCACTTTGACTTTTATCATGGGCTTGATGAGATGTTCTTCATGTTCAAAGCCTTGTTCATCTTTCTACACATAAAGATATGTTTTTATCCTTCGAGTATCATTGAAAATGTCTAGAGTTGTCTTAGAATCTTTTAGAGCACCCTCTTTGACATGGATATCCATGATTAAGCTTTGAAAATCCTCATTCATCGACTTTGTTCTTCACCATCGCTTTGGACCACCGATTCCTCTTTAAAGCTCACCTGAATACATGCTTTCTTGTATTTGATTAGTGCTTTGTTCGCCATCTTTAGTAATTTCATTAATCGTAATTGCATTGACATTAATTTTGTCTAAATTTGTTCATGGTAAATTCGAATCAAAAGCAACGAATACTATCGATTTGATACAAAACTCATACTTCTTAACATCAAAGGGATCTTATGACAGGTTAACTAGTGGGTTCTGTTTATAAGCCTAAATGAAGACAACATGTTGACTCATCTTACATGTACATTTGGCATTAACAGAAAATTAATCTTCCTGAAACAAAAGAAATTAGACATTTTGTGCAACTAAGAAAGCATATCAAGACCTTCCTTGGGTTCGTCATACCCCTTCGACTTATATCGTGGGCTGGATGAGTTGTTCTTCGAGTTCAAAGCCTTGTTCATCTTTTTACACATAAAGATATGTCTTTATGCTTGGAGTACCATTGAAAATGTCTAGAATTGTCTTAGAATCATCTAGAGCACCCCCTTTGTCATCGATATCCATGATTAAGCTTTGAAAATCCTCATTCATCGACTTTGTTCTTGACCATCGCGTTGGACCACCGATTCCTCATTAAAGCTCACGTGAATATTAGCTTTGTTGTACTTGATTAGTGCTTTGTTCGCCATCATTAGTAGTTTGATTAATCATAATTGCATTGACATTAATTTTGTGTAAATGTATTCATGGTAAACTCGAATCAAAAGCTACGAATACTATTGAATTGGTACAAAAGTCACACTTCCCAACATCAAAGGGATCTTATGACAGGTTAACTTGTGGGTTCTGTTTTTAAGCCTAAATGAACACAATATGTTGACTCATCTTACATGTACTTTTGGCATTAACTGAAAATTAATCTTCCCGAAACAAAAGAAATTAGACATTTTGTGCAACTAAGAAAGCAGATCAAGACCTCCCGTGGGTTCGTCATACCACTTCGACTTATATTGTGGGCTGGATGAGTTGTTCTTCGAGTTCAAAGCCTTGTTCATCTTTCTACACATAAAGATGTGTCTTTATCCTTGGAGTAGCATTGGAAATGTC
Source organism: Ceriops decandra (assembly GCA_020615895.1). NCBI lineage: Eukaryota > Viridiplantae > Streptophyta > Magnoliopsida > Malpighiales > Rhizophoraceae > Ceriops > Ceriops decandra. Next base: position 4,871,309 of record JAHLGO010000169.1, on the reverse strand, counting down.
TAGAATTGTCTTAGAATCTTCTAGAGCACCCTCTTTATCATCGATATCAATGATTAAGCTTTGAAAATTTTCATTCATCGACTTTGTTCTTGACCATCGCTTTGGACCACCAATTCCTCGTTAAAGCTCACGTGAACACTTGCTTTTTTGTACTAGATTAGTTCTTTGTTCGCCATCATTAGTAGTTCGATTAATCATGATTGCATTGATATTAATTTTGCCTAAATTTTTTGAAGGTAAACTCGAATCAAAAGCAACGGATACTATGGAGTTGGTAAAAAACCCACACTTCCTAACATCAATGGGATCTTATGACAGGTTAACTAGTGGGTTCTGTTTATAAGCCGAAAAGAACATAATATGTTGACTATTCTTACATGTAGATTTGGTATTAACAAAAAATTAATCCTCCCGAAACAAAGGAAATTAGACATTTTATACTACTTAGAAACTAGATGAAGGCATTCATTGGGTTCGTCATACCACTTGGGCTTATGTCGTTGGCTTGACGAGTTGTTCTTCAAGTTCAAAGCCTTGTTCATCTTTTAACACATAAAGATATGTCTTTACCCATGGTGTAGCATTGGAAATGTCTATAATTGTCTTAGAATCTTCTAGAGCACCTTCTTTGTCGAGGATATCACTGATTAAGCTTTCAAAATGCTCATTCATCTACTTTGTTCTTGACCATCGCTTTGGAGCACCGATTCCTCGTTAAAGATCACGTGAATACTTGTTTTGTTGTACTTGATTAGTGCTATGTTCGCCATCATTAGTAGGTTGATTAATCATAATTGCATTGACATTAATTTTGTCTAAATGTTTTCATGGTAAACTCGAATCAAAAGCAACGAATACTATGGAATTGGTACAAAACCCACACTTCCTAACATCAAAGGGATCTTATGACAGGTTAACTATTGGGTTCTGTTTATAAGCCGAAAAGAACATAATATGTTGACTATTCTTACATGTAGATTTGGCATTAACAGAAAATTAATCTTCCTGAAACAAAAGAAATTAGACATTTTATACTACTTAGAAACCAGATGAAGGCATTCATTGGGTTCGTCATACCACTTGGACTTATGTCGTGGGCTTGATGAGTTGTTCTTCAAGTTCAAAGCCTTGTTCATCTTTTTACACATAAAGATATGTCTTTATCCATGGTGTAGCATTGGAAATGTCTAGAATTGTCTTAGAATCTTCTAGAGCACCTTCTTTGTCATGGATATCCATGATGAAGCTTTGAAAATCCTCATTCATCCACTTTGTTCTTGACCATCGCTTTGGACCACCGATTCCTCGTTAAAGCTCATGTGAATACTTGCTTTCTTGCACTTGATTAGTGCTTTGTTCGCCATCATTAGTAGTTTGATTAATCATAATTGCATTGACATTAATTTTGTCTAAATGTTTTCATGGTAAACTCGAATCAAAAGCAACGAATACTATTGAATTGGTACAAAACTCACATTTCCTAACATCAAAGTGCTCTTATGACAGGTTAACTAGTGGGTTCTGTTTATAACCCTAAATCAACACAATATGTTGACTCATCTTACATGTACATTTGGCATTAAATGAAAATTAATCTTCTCGAAACAAAAGAAATTAGACATTCTATGCAACTAAGAAAGCAGATCAGGACCTCGCGTGGGTTCGTCGTACCACTTGGACTTATATCGTGGGTTTCATGAGTTGTTCTTCAAGTTCAAAGCCTTGTTCATCTTTCTACGCATAAAGATATGTCTTTATGCTTGGAGTAGCATTGGAAATGTCTAGAATTGTCTTAGAATCTTCTACAACACCCTCTTTGTCATCGATATCCATGATTAAGCTTTGAAAATCCACATTGATCCGCTTTGTTCTTGACCATCGCTTTGGATCACCGATTCCTCGTTAACGCTCACGTGAATATTTGCTTTGTTGTACTAGACTACTTCCTTGTTCGCCATCATTAGTAGTTTGATTAATCATAATTGCATTCACATTGATTTTGTCTAAATTTTTTCATGGTAAACTCGAATCAAAAGCAACGAATACTATGGAATTGGTACAAAACCCACACTTCCTAACATCAAAGGGATCTTATGACAGGTTAACTAGTGGGTTCTGTTTATAAGCCTAAATGAACATAATATGTTGACTCATCTTACATGTACATTTGGCATTAAATGAAAATTAATCTTCTCGAAACAAAAGAAATTAGACATTCTGTGCAACTAAGAAAGCAGATCAGGACCTCGCGTGGGTTCGTCGTACCACTTGGACTTATATCGTGGGCTTCATGAGTTGTTCTTGAAGTTCAAAGCCTTGTTCATCTTTCTACGCATAAAGATATGTCTTTATGCTTGGAGTAGCATTGGAAATGTCTAGAATTGTCTTAGAATCTTCTAGAGCACCCTCTTTGTCATCGATATCCATGATTAAGCTTTGAAAATCCACATTGATCCGCTTTGTTCTTGACCATCGCTTTGGACCACCGATTCCTCGTTAACGCTCACGTGAATATTTGCTTTGTTGTACTAGACTAGTTCCTTGTTCGCCATCATTAGTAGTTTGATTAATCATAATTGCATTCACATTAATTTTGTCTAAATTTTTTCATGGTAAACTCGAATCAAAAGCAACGAATACTATGGAATTGGTACAAAACCCACACTTCCTAACATCAAAGGGATCTTATGACAGGTTAACTAATGGGTTCTGTTTATAAGCCTAAATGAACATAATATGTTGACTATTCTTACATGTACATTTGGCATTAACTAAAAATTAATCTTCCTGAAACAAAATAAATTAGACTTTTTGTGCAACTAAGAAAGTAGATCAAGACCTCGCGTGGGTTCGACATACCACTTGGACTTATATTGTGGGCTTGATGAGTTGTTCTTCAAGTTCAAAGCCTTTTTCATCCTTTTACACATAAAGATATGTCTCTATCGTTGGAGTAGCATTGGAGATGTCTACAATTGTCTTAGAATCTTCTAGAGCACCCTCTTCGTCATGGATATCCATGATTAAGCTTTGATAATCCTCATTCATCCAATTTGTTCTTGACCATCGCTTTGGACCACTGATTCCTCATTAAAGCTCACGTGAATACTTGCTTTGTTGTACTTGATTAATCATAATTGCATTGACATTAATTTTCTCTAGATGTTTTCATGGCAAACTAGAATCAAAAGCAACGAATACTATTGAATTGGTACAAAACTCACACTTCCTAACATCAAAGGGATCTTATGACAAGTTAACTAGTGGGTTCTGTTTATAAGCCGAAATCAACACAATATGTTGACTCATCTTACATGTACATTTGGCATTAACTGAAAATTAATCTTCCTGAAACAAAAGAAATTAGACATTTTGTGCAACTAAGAAAGCATATCAAGAGCTTCCTTGGGTTCATCATACCAGTTGGACTTATATCGTGGGTTGGAAGAGTTGTTCTTCGAGTTCAAAGCCTTGTTCATCTTTTTACACATAAAGATATGCCTTTATGCTTGGAGTAGCATTGTAAATGCCTAGAATTGACTTAGAATCTTTTAGAGCACACTCTTTGTCATGGATATCCATGATTAAGCTTTGAAAATCCTCAATCATCGACTTTGTTCTTGACCATCGCTTTGGACCACCGATTCCTCGTTAAAGCTCATGTGAATACTTGCTTTCTTGTACTTGATTAGTGCTTTGTTCGCCATCATTAGTAGTTTGATTAATCATAATTGCATTGACGTTAATTTTGTCTAAATGTTTTCATGGTAAACTCGAATCAAAAGCAACGAATACTATGGAATTGGTACAAAACCCACACTTCCTAACATCAAAGGGATCTTATGACAGGTTAACTAGTGGGTTTTGTTTATAAGCCTAAATCTACACAATATGTTGACTCATCTTACATGTATATTTGGCATTAAATGAAAATTAATCTTCCGAAAACAAAAGAAATTAGACATTTTACGCAACTAAGAAAGTAGATCAAGACCTCGCGTGGGTTCGTCATACCACTTGGACTTATGTCGTGGGCTTGATGAGTTGTTCTTCAAGTTCAAAGCCTTGTTCATCTTTTTACACATAAAGATATGTCCTTATCCTTGGAGTAGCATTGGAGATGTCTAGAATTGTCTTAGAATCTTCTCGAGCACCCTCTTTGTCATGGATACCCATGATGAAGCTTTGAAAATCCACATTCATCCACTTTGTTCTTGACCATCGCTTTGGACAACCGATTCCTTGTTAAAGCTAACGTGAATAATTGCTTTGTTGTACTAGATTAGTGCTTTGTTCGCCATGATTAGTAGTTTGATTAATCATAATTGCATTGACATTAATTTTGTCTAAATTTTTTCATGGTAAACTCAAATCAAAAGCAACGAATACTATGGAATTGGTACAAAACCCACACTTCCTAACATCAAAGGGATCTGATGACAGTTTAACTAGTGGGTTCTGTTTATAAGCCTAAATGAACATAATATGTTGACTATTCTTACATGTACATTTGGCATTAACTCACAATTAATCTTCCCGAAACAAAATAAATTAGACTTTTTGCGCAACTAAGAAAGTAGATCAAGACCTCGCGTGGGTTCGACATTCCACTTGGACTTATATCGTGGGCTTGATGAGTTGTTCTTTGAGTTCAAAGCCATGTTAATCTTTTTACACATAAAGATATGTCTTTATGCTTGGAGTAGCATTGTAAATGTCTAGAATTGACTTAGAATCTTCTAGAGCACACTCTTTGTCATGGATATCCATGATTAAGCTTTAAAAATCCTCATTCATCGACTTTGTTCTTGACCATCGCTTTGGACCACTGATTCCTCGTTAAAGCTCTTGTGAATACTTGCTTTCTTGAACTTGATTAGTGCTTTGTTCGCCATCATTAGTAGTTTGATTAATCATAATTGCATTGACTTTAATTTTGACTAAATTTTTTCATGGTAAACTCGAATCAAAAGCAACGAATACTATGGAATTGGTACAAAACCCACACTTCCTAACATCAAAGGGATCTTATGACAGGTTAACTAGTGGGTTCTGTTTATAAGCCTAAATGAACATAATATGTAGACTATTCTTACATGTACATTTCGCATTAACTAAAAATTAATCTTCCCGAAACAAAATAAATTAGACATTTTATACTACATAGAAACTAGGTGAAGACAATCCTTGGGTTCATCACACCACTCGGACTTATGCTGTCGGCTTGATGAGTTGTTGTTTGAGTTCAAAGCCTTGTTCATCTTTCTACACATAAAGATATGTGTTTATCCTTGGAGTAGCATTGGAAATGTCTAGAATTGTCTTAGAATCTTTTAGAGCACCCTCTTTGTCATGAAAATCCATGATTAAGCTTTGAAAATCCTCATTCATCCACTTTGTTCTTGACCATCGCTTTGGAACACCGAATCCTCGTTAAAGCTCATGTGAATACTTGCTTTGTTGTACTTGATTAGTGCTTTGTACACAATGATTAGTAGTTTGATTAATCATAATTGCATTGACATTAATTTTGTCTAAATTTTTTCATGGTAAACTCAAATCGAAAGCAACGAATACTATGGAATTGGTACAAAACCCACACTTCCTAACATCAAAGGGATCTGATGACAGTTTAACTAGTGGGTTCTGTTTATAAGCCTAAATGAACATGATATGTTGACTATTCTTACATGTACATTTGGCATTAACTCAAAATTAATCTTCCCGAAACAAAATAAATTAGACTTTTTGTGCAGCTAAGAAAGTAGATCAAGACCTCGCGTGGGTTCGACATACCACTTGGACTTATATCGTGGGCTTGATGAGTTGTTCTTTGAGTTCAAAGCCATGTTAATCTTTTTACACATAAAGATATGTCTTGATGCTTGGAGTAGCATTGTAAATGTCTAGAATTGACTTAGAATCTTCTAGAGCACACTCTTTGTCATGGATATCCATGATTAAGCTTTCAAAATCCTCATTCATCGACTTTGTTCTTGACCATCACTTTGGACCACCGATTCCTCATTAAAGCTCATGTGAATACTTGCTTTCTTGTACTTGATTAGTGCTTTGTTCACCATCATTAGTAGTTTGATTAATCATAATTGCATTGACATTAATTTTGTCTAAATGTTTTCATGGTAAACTCGAATCAAAAGCAACGAATACTATGGAATTGGTACAAAACCCACACTTCCTAACATCAAAGGGATCTTATGACAGGTTAACTAGTGGGTTCTGTTTATAAGGCTAAATGAACATAATATGTCGACTATTCTTACATGTAGATTTGGCATTAACAAAAAATTAATCTTCCCGAAACAAAATAAATTAGACATTTTATACTACTTAGAAACCAGATGAAGGCATTCCTTGGGTTCGTCATACCACTTGGACTTATGTCATGGGCTTGATGAGTTGTTTTTCAAGACCAAAGCCTTGTTCATCTTTTTACACATAAAGATGTGTCTTTATCCTTGGAGTAGCATTGGAAATGTCTAGAATTGTCTTAGAATCTTCTAGAGCACACTCTTCGTCATGGATATCCATGATTAAGCTTGGAAAATCCTCATTCATCCACTTTGTTCTTGACCATCGCTTTGGACCACTGATTCCTCGTTAAAGCTCACGTGAATACTTGCTTTGTTGTACTTGATTAGTGCTTTGTTCGCCATCATTAGTAGTTTGATTAATCATAATTGCTTTGACAATAATTTTGTCTAAATTTTTTCATGGTAAACTCGAATCAAAAGCAACAAATACTATGGAATTGGTACAAAACCCACATTTCCTAACATCAAAGGAATCTTATGACAGGTTAACTAGTGTGTTCTGTTTGTAAGGCTAAATGAACAGAAAATGTTGAGTATTCTTACATGTACATTTGGCTTTAACTGAAAATTAATCTTCTCGAAAGAAAAGAAATTAGACATTTTATACTACTTAGAAACCAGATGAAGACATTCCTTGGGTTCGTCAAACCACTTGGACTTACGTCGTCGGCTTGTTGAGTTGTTTTTCAAGTTCAAAGCCTTGTTCATCTTTCTACACATAAAGATGTGTCTTTATCCTTGGAGTAGAATTGGAAATGTCTAGAATTGACTTAGAATCTTTTAGAGCACCCTCTTTGTCATGGATCTCCATGATTAAGCTTTGAAAATCCTCTTTCATCCACTTTGTTCTTGACAATCACTTTGGAGCACCGATTCCTCGTTAAGGCTCACGTGAATACTTGCTTTGTTGTACTTGATTAATGCTTTGTTCTCCATCATTTGTTGTTTGATTCATCATAATTGCATTGACATTAATTTTCTCTAAATGTTTTCATGGTAAACTCGAATCAAAAGCAACAAATACTATTGAATCGGTACAAAACTCACACTTCCTAACATCAAAGGGATCTTATGACAGGTTAACGAGTGGGTTCTGTTTATAAGCCTAAATCAACACAATATGTTGACTCATCGTACATGTACATTTGGCATTAAATGAAAATTAATCTTCCCAAAACAAAAGAAATTAGACATTCTGTGCAACTAAGAAAGCAGATCAAGACCTCGCGTGGGTTTATCATACCACTTGGACTTATATCGTCGGCTTGATGAGTTGTTCTTCAAGTTCAAAGCCTTGTTCATCTTTCTACACATAAAGATATGTCTTTATGCTTGGAGTAGCATTGGAAATGTCTAGAATTGTCTTAGAATCTTCTAGAGCACACTCTTTGTCATGGATATCCATGATTAAGCTTTGAAAATCCACATGCATCCACTTTGTTCTTGACCATTGCTTTTTATCAACAATTCCTCGTTAATGCTCACGTGAATATTTGCTTTGTTGTACTAGATTAGTTCCTTGTTCGCCATCATTAGTAGTTTTATTAATCATAATTGCATTGACATTAATTTTGTCTAAATGTTTTCATGGTAAACTCGAATCAAAAGCAACGAACGCTATTGAATTGGTACAAAACTCACACTTCCTAACATCAAAGGGATCTTATGACAGGTTAACTAGTGGGTTCTGTTTATAAGCCTAAATGAACATAATATGTTGACTATTCTTACATGTACATTTGGCATTAACTGAAAATCAATCTTCCCGAAACAAAATAAAGTCGACTTTTTGTGCAACTAAGAAAGTAGATCAAGACCTCGCGTGGGTTCGACATACCACTTGGACTTATCTCGTGGGCTTGATGAGTTGTTCTTCGAGTTCAAAGCCATGTTAATCTTTTTACACATAAAGATGTCTTTATGCTTGGAGTAGCATTGTAACTGTCTAGAATTGACTTAGAATCTTCAAGAGCACACTCTTTGTGATGGATATCCATGATTAAGCTTTCAAAATCCTCATTCATCGACTTTGTTCTTGACCATCGCTTTGGACCACCGATTCCTCGTTAAAGCTCATGTGAATACTTGCTTTCTTGTACTTGATTAGTGCTTTGTTCACCATCATTAGTAGGGTGATTAATCATAATTGCATTGACATTAATTTTGACTAAATGTTTTTATGGTAAACTCCAGTCAAAAGCAACGAATACTATTGAATTGGTACAAAACTCACATTTCCTAACATCAAAGTGCTCTTATGACAGGTTAACTAGTGGGTTCTGTTTATAAGCCTAAATGAACATAATATGTTGACTATTCTTACATGTACATTTGGCTTTAACTCAAAATTAATCTTCCCGAAACAAAATAAATTAGACTTTTTGTGCAACTAAGAAAGTAGATCAAGACCTCGCGTGGGTTCGACATACCACTTGGACTTATATCGTGGGCTTCATGAGTTGTTCTTCAAGTTCAAAGCCTTGTTCATCTTTCTACACATAAAGATATGTCTTTATGCTTGGAGTAGCATTGGAAATGTTTAGAATTGTCTTAGAATCTTCTAGAGCACCCTCTTTGTCATCGATATCCATGATTAAGCTTTGAAAATCCACATTGATCCACTATGTTCTTGACCATCGCTTTGGATCACCGATTCCTCGTTAACACTCACGTGAATATTTGCTTTGTTGTACTAGACTAGTTCCTTGTTCGCCATCATTAGTAGTTTGATTAATCATAATTGCATTCACATTAATTTTGTCTAAATTTTTTCATGGTAAACTCGAATCAAAAGCAACGAATACTATGGAATTGGTACAAAACCCACACTTCCTAACATCAAAGGGATCTTATGACAGGTTAACTAGTGGGTTCTGTTTATAATCCTCAATGAACATAATATGTAGACTATTCTTACATGTGCATTTCGCATTAACTAAAAATTAATCTTCCCGAAACAAAATAAATTAGACATTTTATACTACATAGAAACCAGATGAAGACATTCCTTGGGTTCATCATACCACTTGGACTTATGTTGTCAGCTTGATGAGTTGTTGTTTGAGTTCAAAGCCTTGTTCATCTTTCTACACATAAAGAAATGTTTTTATCCTTGGAGTAGCATTGGAAATGTCTAGAATTGCCTTAGAATCTTTTAGAGCACCCTCTTTGTCAAGAATATCCATGATTAAGCTTTGAAAATCCTCATTCATCCACTTTGTTCCTGACCATCGCTTTGGAGCACCAAATCCTCGTTAAAGCTCATGTGAATACTTGCTTTGTTGTACTTGATTAGTGCTTTGTTCGCCATCATTAGTAGTTTGATTAATCATCATTGCATTGACATTAATTTTGTCTAAATTTGTTCATGCTAAATTCGAATCACAAGCAACGAATACTATCCATTTGATACAAAACTCATACTTCTTAAGATCAAAGGGATCTTATGACAGGTTAACTAGTGGGTTCTGTTTATAAGCCTAAATGAACACAATATGTTGACTCATCTTACATGTACATTTGGCATTAACTGAAAATTAATCTTCCCGAAACAAAAGAAGTTAGACATTTTGTGCAACTAAGAAAGCATATCAAGACCATCCTTGGGCTCGTCATACCACTTGGACTTATATCGTGGGATGGAAGAGTTTTATGCTTATATCGTAGGACTTGTTTGAGTTCAAAGCCTTGTTCATCTTTTTACTCATAAAGATGTGTCTTTATGCTTGTAGTTGCATTGGAAATGTCTAGAATTGTCTTAGAATCATCTAGAGCACCCTCTTTGTCATCGATATCCATGATTAAGCTTTGAAACTCCACATTCATCAACGTTTTTCTTGACCATCGCTTTGGACCACCGATTCCACATTAAAACTCACGTGAATACTTGCTTTGTTGTAGTAGATTTGTGCTTTGTTCACCATCATTAGGAGTTTGATTAATCATAATTGCATTGACATTAATTTTGTCTAAATTTTTTCATGGTAAACTTGAATCAAAAGCAACGAATACTATGGAATTGGTACAAAACCCACACTTCCTAACATCAAAGGGTTCTTATGACAGGTTAACTAGTGGGTTCTGTTTATAAGCCTAAATCAACATAATATGTTGACTATTCTTACATGTACATTTGGCTTTAACTGAAAATTAATCTTGCCGAAACAAAAGAAATTAGACATTTTATACTACTTAGAAACCAGATGAAGACATTCCTTGGGTTCGTCAAACTTCGTGGACTTATGTCTTGGGCTTGATGAGTTGTTGTTCAAGTTCAAAGCCTTGTTCATCTTTCTACACATAAAGATGTGTCTTTATCCTTGGAGTAGCATTGGAAATGTCTAGAATTGTCTTAGAATCTTCTAGAGCACCCTCTTCGTCATGGATATCCATGATTAAGCTTTGAAAATCCTCATTCATCCACTTTGTTATTGACCATCGCTTTGGACCATCGATTCACGTTAAAGCTCACGTGAATACATTCTTTGTTGTACTTGATTAGTGCTTTGTTCTCCATCATTAGTACTTTGATTAATCATAATTGCATTGACATTAATTTTCTCTCAATGTTTTCATGGCAAACTCGAATCAAAAGCAACGAATACTATTGAATTGGTACAAACTCACACTTCCTAACTTCAAAGGGATCTTATGACAGCTTAATTAGTGGGTTCTGTTTATAAGCCTAAATCAACACAATATGTTGACTGATATTACATGTACATTTGGCATTAAATGAAAATTAATCTTCCTGAAACAAAAGAAATTAGACATTTTGTGCAACTAAGAAAGTAGATCAAGACCTCGCGTGGGTTCGTCATACCACTTGGACTTATATCGTTGGCTTGATGAGTTGTTCTTCGAGTTCAAAGCCACGTTAATCTTTTTACACATAAAGATATGTCTTTATGCTAGGAGTAGCATTGTAAATGTCTAGAATTGACTTAGAATCTTCTAGAGCAAACTCTTTGTCATCGATATCCATGATTAAGCTTTGAAAATCCACATTCATCCACTTTGTTCTTGACCATCGCTTTGGACAACCGATTCCTTGTTAATGCTCACGTGAATAATTGCTTTGTTGTACTTGATTAGTGCTTTGTTCGCCATGATTAGTAGTTTGATTAATCACAATTGCATTGACATTCATTTTGTCTAAATGTTTTCATGGTAATCTCGAATGAAAAGCAACAAATACTGTTGAATTGGTACAACACTCACACTTCCTAACATCAAATGGATCTTATGACTGGTTAACTAGTGGGTTCTGTTTATAAGCCTAAATCAACACAATATGTTGACTCATCTTACATGTACATTTGGCATTAAATGAAAATTAATCTTCCCGAAACAAAAGAAATTGGACATTTTGTGCAACTAAGAAAGCTGATCAAGACCTCGCGTGGGTTCGTCATACCACTTGGACTTATATCGTGGGCTTGATGAGTTGTTCTTCGAGTTCAAAGCCACGTTAATCTTTTTACACATAAAGATATGTCTTTATGCTTGGACTAGCATTGTAAATTTCTAGAATTGACTTAGAATCTTCTTGAGCACACTCTTTGTCATGGATATCCATGATTAAGTTTGAAAATCCTCATTCATCGACTTTGTTCTTGACCATCGCTTTAGACCACCGATTCCTCGTTAAAGATCACGTGAATACTTGCTTTGTTGTACTTGATTAGTGCTTTGCTCGCCATCATTAGTCGTTTGATTAATCACAATTGCATTGACATTCATTTTGTCTAAATGTTTTCATGGTAAACTCGAATCAAAAGCAACGAAAACTATTGAATTGGTACAAAACTCACACTTGTTAACATCAAAGGGATCTTATGACAGGTTAACTAGTGGGTTCTGTTTATAAGCCTAAATCAACACAATATGTTGACTCATCTTACACGTACATTTGGCATTAAATGAAAATTAATCTTCTCGAAACAAAAGAAATTAGACATTTTGTGCAACTAAGAAAGCAGATCAAGACCTCGTGTGGGTTCGTCATACCACTTGGACTTCTATCGTGGGCTTGATGAGTTGTTCTTCAAGTTCGAAGCCTTGTTCATCCTTTTACACATAAAAATTTGTCTTTATCCTTGGAGTAGCATTGGAGATGTCTAGAATTGTCTTAGAATCTTCTCGATCACACTCTTTGCCATGGATATCCATGATTAAGCTTTGAAAACCCACATTCATCCCCTTTGTTCTTGACCATCGCTTTGGACAACCGATTCCTTGTTAATGCTCACGTGAATAATTGCTTTGTTGTACTAGATTAGTGCTTTGTTTGCCATGATTAGTAGTTTCATTAATCATTATTGCATTGACATTAATTTTGTATAAATTTTTTCATGGTAAACTCGAATGAAAAGCAACGAATAGTATGGAATTGGTACAAAACCAACACTTCCTAACATCGAAGGGATCTTATGACAGGTTACCTAGTGGGTTCTGTTTATAAGCCTAAATGAACATAATATGTTGACTATTCTTACATGTACATTTGGCATTAACTGAAAATTAATCTTCCCGAAACAAAAGAAATTAGAAATTTTGTGCAACTAAGAAAGCAGATCAAGACCTCCCGTGGGTTCGTCATACCACTTGGACTTATGCCGTGGGCTAGTAGTTCTTCAAGTTCAAAGCCTTGTTCATCTTTCTACACATAAAGATATGTCTTTATGCTTGGAGTAGCATTGGAAATGTCTAGAATTGTCTTAGAATCTTCTAGAGCACACTCTTTCTCATCGATATCCATGATTAAGCTTTCAAAATCCTCATTCATCGACTTTGTCCTTGACCATCGCTTTGGACCACCGATTCCTCGTTAAAGCTCACGTGAATACTAGCTTTGTTGTACTTGATTAGTGCTTTGTTCGCCATCATTAGTAGTTTGATTAATCATAATTGCATTGACATTAATTTTCTCTAAATGTTTTCATGGTAAGCTCGAATCAAAAGCAACGAATACTACTGAATTGGTACAAAACTCACACTTCCTAACATCAAAGGGATCTTATAACTAGTTAACTAGTGGGTTCTGTTTATAAGCCTAAATCAACACAATATGTTGACTCATCTTACATGTACATTTGGCATTAAATGAAAATTAATCTTCCCAAAACAAAAGAAATTAGACATTTTCTGAGACTAGGAAAGCAGATCAAGACCTCGCGTGGGTTCGTCATACCACTTGGACTTATAACGTGGGCTTGATCAGTTGTTCTTCAAGCTCAAAGCCTTGTTCATCCTTTTACACATAAAGATATGTCTTTATCCTTGGAGTAGCATTGGAGATGTCTAGAATTGTCTTAGAATCTTCTCGAGCACCCTCTTTGTCATGGATATCCATGATTATGCTTTGAAAATCCACATTCATCCACTTTGTTCTTGACCATCGCTTTGGACAACCGATTCTTTGTTACCGCTCACGTGAATAATTGCTTTGTTGTACTAGATTAGTGCTTTGTTCGCCATGATTAGTAGTTTGATTAAACATAATTGCATTGACATTAATTTTGTCTAAATTTTATCAATGAAAACTCGAATCAAAAGCAACGAATACTATGGATTTGGTACAAAACACACACGTCGTAACATCAAAGGGATCTTATGACAGGTTAACTAGTGGGTTCTGTTTATAAGCCTAAATGAACATAATATGTTGACTATTCTTACATGTAAATTTGGCTTTAACCAAAAATTAATCTTCCCGAAACAAAATAAATTAGACATTTTATACTACATAGAAACCAGATGAAGACATCCCTTGGGTTCATCATACCACTTGGACTTTTGTCGTGGCCTTGATAATTTGTTGTTCAAGTTCAAAGCCTTGTTCATCTTTCTACACATAAAGATGTGTCTTTATCCTTGGAGTAGCATTGGAAATGTCTAGAATTGTCTTAGAATCTTCTAGAGCACCCTTATTGTCTTGGATATCCATGATGACGCTTTGAAAATCCTCAATCATCCACTTTGTTCTTGACCATCGCTTGGGACCACCGATTCCTCGTTAAAGCTCACTTGCATACTTGCTTTGTTGTACTTGAATAGTGCTTTGTTCTCCATCATTATTAGTTTGATTATTCATAATTGCATTGACATTAATTTTCACTAAATGTTTTCATGGTAAACTCGAATCAAAAGCAACGAATACTATTGAATTGGTAAAAAACTCACACTTCCTACCATCAAATGGATCGTATGATAGGTTAACTAGTGGGTTCTTTTTATAAGCCTAAATGAACATAATATGTTGACTATTCTTACATGTACATTTGGCATTAACTAAAAATTTATCCTCCTGAAACAAAATAAATTAGACATTTTATACTACATAGAAACCAGA
>JAHLGO010000169.1:4837601-4856521 GCA_020615895.1 Ceriops decandra | reverse complement strand
GACTTATATCATGGGCGTCAGGAGTTGGTCTTCAAGTTGAAAGCCTTGTTCATCTTTTTACACATAAAGATAAGTGATTATCCTTGTTGTAGCATTGGAAATGTCTAGAATTGTATTAGAATCATCTAGAGCACCCTTTTTGTCATGGATAGCCATGATTAAGCTTTGAAAATCCTCCTTCATCCACCTTGTTCTTAACCATCTCGGTGGACCACCCATTCCTTGTAAAAACTCACGCGAATACTTGCTTTGTTGTACTTGATTAGTGCTTTGTTTGCCATGATTAGTAGTTTGATTAATCATAATTGCATTGACATTAATTTTGCCTAAATTTCTTTAGGGTAAATTCGAAAAAATACCAATGAATACTATGGATTTGATACAAAACTCACACTTCTTAAGATCAAAGGGTTCTCATGACAGGTTACCTTGTGGGTTATGTTTATTAGCCTAAAAAGAACACAATATGTTGACTCTTCTTACATGTACATTTGGCATTAAATGAAAATTAATCTTCCCAAAACAAAAAAAATTAGATATTTTGTACAACTCAGAAAGTAGATCAAGACCTTTCTTGGGTTGGTCTTATGACTTGGACGTATATCATGGGCGTCAGGAGTTGGTCTTCAAGTTGAAAGCCTTGTTCATCTTTTTACACATAAAGATAAGTGATTATCCTTATTGTTGGATTGGAAATGTCTAGAATTGTATTAGAATCATCTAGAGCACCCTTTTTGTCATGGATATCCATGATTAAGCTTTGAAAATCCTCCTTCATCCACCTTGTTCTTAACCATCTCGGTGGACCACCCATTCCTTGTAAAAACTCACGCGAATACTTGCTTTGTTGTACTTGATTAATGCTTTGTTTGCCATCATTAGTAGTCTCATTAATCATAATTGCATTGACATTTATTTTGTCTAAATTTCTTCAAGATAAAAGTGTTGTTTGGCATGTTACCTAGTTGGTTCGTTTTTCATGCCCAAATGAACCTAAAACGTTGAGCCTTCTTACATATACATTTGACATTAACATAAAATCAATTTACCCAAAACAAAACAAATTGGACATTTTGTACAACACAGTAAGCGAATGAAGACCATTCTTGGGTTCGTCAGACAACTTGGACATATATCATGGGCTTCATGAGTTGTTCTTCAAGTTCTAAGCCTTGTTCATCTTTTTACACATAAAGATAAGTGATTATCATTGGTGTACCATTGGAAATGTCTAGAATTGTCTTAAAATCTTCTAGAGCCCCCTTTTTGTCATGGATATCCATGATTAGGCATTGAAAATCCTCATTCATCCACTTTGTTCTTGACCATCTCATGGAACCACCGATTCATCGTAAAAAGTCACGCGAATAGTTGCTTTGTTGTACTTGATTAGTGCTTTGTTTGCCATCACTTGTAGTTTGATTAATAATAATTGTGTTGACATTAATTTTGTCTAAATTTCTTCAAGGTAAACTCAAGAGAAAACCAACGATTACTATGGATTTGATACAAAACTCACACTTTTAAAGATCAAAGGGATCTTAAGACAGGTTACCTAGTGGGTTCTGTTTATAAGCCTAAATGAACACAATATGTTGACTCTTCTTACATGTTCTAGAGCACCCTTTTTGTCTTGGATATCCACGATTAAGCTTTGAAAATCTTCATTCATCCACTTCGTTCTTGACCATCTCATTGGATTGCCAATTACTCGTAAAAGCTCACGTGAATACTTGCTTTGTTGTACATGATTAGTGCTTTGTTTGCCATCATTAGTAGTTTGATTAATCATAATTGCATTGACATTAATTGCATTAAAGTTAAACACGAAAAAAAACCAACGAATACTATGGATTTGATACAAAACTCACAATTCTTAAGATCAAAGGGATCTGATGACCGATTTCCTAGTGGGTTATGTTTATAAGCCTAAATGAACACAATATGTTGGCTCTTCTTACATCTACATTTTGCCTTAACTGAAAATCAGTCTTCCCAAAACAATAGAAATTTGACATTTTGTACAACTCAGAAAGCAGATCAAGACCTTCCTTGGGTTGGTCATACGACTTGGACTTATATCCTGGGCTTCATGAGATGTTCATCAAGTTCAAAGCCTTGTTCATCTTTTCACACATATAGATAAGTGATTATCCTTGGTGTAGCATTGGAAATGCCTAGAATTATCATAGAATCTTGTAGAGCACCCTTTTTGTCGTGGATATCCATGATTAAGCTTTGAAAATCCTCTTTCATCCACTTTGTTCTTGACCATCTCATTGGACTACAGATTCTAATAGCTCACGTGAATACTTTCTTTGTTGTACATGATTAGTGCTTTGTTCGCGCCATCATCAGTAGTTTGATTAATCATAATTGCATTGACGTTAATTTTGTCTAAATTTCTTCATCGTAAATTCAAAAAACAATTCAATGAATACTATGGATTTGATACAAAAGTCACACTTCTTAAGATCAAAGGGATCTTATGACAGGTTACATAGTGGGTTCTATTTATGAACCTAAATGAACTCAATATGTTGGCTATTCTTAAATGTACATTTGGCATTGACTAAAAATCAATCTCCCAAAAAAAAAAAGAAATTAGACATTTGGTACAACTCAAAAAGTAGATCAAGACCTTCCTTGGGTTGGTCATACTTGCACTTATATCATGGGCTTCATGAGTTGTTCTTCAAGTTCAAATCATTGTTCATCTTTTTACACATAATGATAAGTGATTATCCTTGGTTTAGCATTGGAAATGTCTATAATTGTCTTAGAATCTTCTAGAGCACCCTTTTTGTCTTGGATATCCATGATTAAGCTTTGAAAATCCTCATTCATCCACTTGGTTCTTGACCATCTCATTAGACTATCGATTCCTAGTAAAAGCTCATAGCAATACTTTCTTTGTTGTACTTGATTAGTGCTTTGCTCGCCATCATTAGTAGTTTGATTAATCATCATTGCATTGACATTAATTTTGGCTAAATTTCTTCAAGGTAAACACGTAAAAAAAAACCAAAGAATACTGTAGAGTTGATACAAAACTCAAGCTTCTTAAGATCAAAGGGATATGATGATAGGTTACCTAGTGGGTTCTGTTTATAAGCCTAAACGAACACAATATGTTGGCTCTTCTTACATGTACATTTGGCATTAACTGAAAATCATTCTTCCCAAAACAAAGAAATTGGACATTTTGTACAACTCAGAAAGTAGATCAAGACCTTCCTTGGGTTGGTCATACGACTTCGACTTATATCCTGGGCTTCGTGAGTTGTTCTTTAAGTTCAAAGCCTTGTTCATTTTTTCACATATAATGATAAGTGATTATCCATGGTGTAGCATTGGAAATGTCTAGAATTGTCATAGAATCTTGTAGAGCACACTTTTTGTCATGGATATCCATGATTAAGCTTTGAAAATCCTCATTCATCCACTTTGTTCTTGACCATCTCATTGGAATACCGATTCCTCGTAAAAGCTCATATGAATACTTACTTTGTTGTACTTGATTAGTGCTTTGTTCGCCATCATTGGTATTTTGATTACTCATAATTGCATTGACATTATTTTTGTCTAAATTTCTTCAACGTAAACGCGAAAAAAAAAAGGAATGAATACTATGGATTTGATACAAAACTCACGCTTCTTAAGATCAAAGAGATCTGATGATTGGTTACCTGGTGGGTTCTGTTTATAAACCTAAATGAACATAATATGTTGGCTCTTCTTTCATATACATTTGGCATTAACTGAAAATCAATCTTTCCAAAACAAAAGAAAACATTTTGTACAACTCAGAAAGTAGATCTAGACCTTCCTTTGGTTGGTCGTACCACTTGGACTTATATCCTGGGCTTCATGAGTCGTTCTTCAAGTTCTAAGCCTTGTTCATCTTGTCACACATAATGATAAGTGATTATCCTTTTTGTAACTTTGGAAATGTCTAGAATTGTCTTAGAATCTTGTAAAGCACCCTTTTTGCCCTGGAGATCCATGATTAAGCTTTAAAAATCCTCATTGATCCACTTGGTTCTTGACCATCTCATTAGACTACCTATTCCTCATAAAGGCTGACGTGAATACTCGCTTTGTTGTACTTGATTAGTGCTTTGTTCGCACCATCATTAGTAGTTTGATTAAATTCAATATGTTGACTTTAATTTTATCCAAATTTCTTCAAGGTAAACTCGAAAAAAAAATCAATGATTATTATGGTTTTGATACAAAACTCACACTTTTAAAGATCAAAGGGAGCTTATGACAGGTTACCTAGTCGGTTTTATTTATAAGCCTAAATGGACACAACATGTTAGCTTTCCTGGCATGTACATTTGGCATTAACTGAAAATCAGTCTTCCCAAAACAAAAGAAATTCGATATTTTGTACAACTCAGAAAGCAGATCAAGACCTCCCTTGGGTTGGTCATACGACTTGGACTTATATCCTGGTCTTCATGAGTTGTTCTTCAAGTTCAATGCCTTGCTCATCTTTTCACACATAATAATAAGTGATTATCCTTGGTGTAGCATTGGAAATGTCTTGAATTGTCTTAGAATCTTGTAGAGCACCCTTTTTGTCGTGGATATCCATGATTAAGCTTTGAAAATCCTCATTCATCCACTTTGTTCTTGACCATCTCTTTGGACTACCGATTTCTCGTAAAAGCTCATGTGAATACTTGCTTTGTTGTACTTGGTTAGTGCTTTGTTCACTATCAGAAGTAGTTTGATTGATCATAATTGCATTGACATTAATTTTGTCTAAATTGCTTCTAGGTAAATTCGAAAAAAAAAAAACCAACGAATACTATGGATTTGATACAAAACTCACACTTTTTAAGATCCATGGAATCTTAAGATAGGTTACCTTGTGGGTTCTGTTTATAAGCCTAAGTGAACTCAATATGTTGGCTTTTGTTACATGTATATTTGGCATTAACTTAAAATCAATCTTCCAAAAAAAAAAAAGAAATTCGACATTTTGTACAACTCAGAAAGCAGATTAAGACCTTCATTGGGTTGGTCATACGACTTAGACTTATATCCTGGGCTTCATGAGTTATTCTTCAAGTTCAAAGCCTTGTTCATTTTTTCACACATAAAGATAAGTGATTATCCATGGTTTAGCATTAGAAATGTCTAAAATTTTCATAGAATCTTGTAGAGCACCCTTTTTGTCGTGGATATCTGATGCGAAAAACCCCAAAAAGACGTGGTTTAAGGACCTAATGCACACAAGGAATCAAAGAACAACCAGGAAAGCTAAACCAGGGTTTAATATCACAAACCCTAGACCCACCCTTCAAAGGAACACAAATCTAGAGCATTTAAGAAGGATATGGATGCCACACTCCAGAAAAGATAGGAATTGGGAGTGATAAGTCGATTAGAATGTCATAAGAAGAAATACCTCTTGATAAGTTCCTTAGTCCTTAAAAGAACCGAGAGGAAAAAACCCTTACCTTCTATTTCACTTAAAGCTATCTGCCTCCAGAGCTTACAAGGGGTGCCTATTTATAGGCTAAGATAGCAATCCTAAAGAGGCATAAATTCCTACATAGGACAAATCCTTATTTTGGAAGAATTCTTAATTGTGGACAAATTCCAACATAAATAATAAATTCTTATTTAGGAAGAAATGCTATTACTTATTCTTCCCTATTAAGTATTCTAATTATAATAATTGTGCTTAGACTCCTTGTCAAACTTGAATTCACACCATTTGAAGCTGGGTTGGCCTAAATGTCCTGAATCAGCCCATTTAAGGCTTCTTTAATCTTTTTGCTCTAGCTCGTGTTATTGGGCCTTCTGGAATGTGCAATGGACCTTTTGCAACCATTGAAGCCTTCCACCCATCATCTCTATGGTTCTCATCATTCCCCCTTTCCTCAAAAGGATTCGTCCCCGAATCATCACCTATATCAAAAGTGGAAAGATTAGAAACATTAAATGTTGCACTCACATTATACTCTCCAGGAAGGTCCAACTTATAAGCATTTTCATTAATTTGGGCAACAACTTGAAAGGGACCATCTCCTCTGGGTTGTAGCATAGAATGCCTTTGAGCTGGGAACCGTTCCTTACGCATATGCACCCAAACCCAATCACCAGGTTCAAACACTATCTTCTTTTGTCCCTTGTTGACATGGGATGCGTGTTGCTCAGCTTTTTTTTTTCAATATGTTGTCACACCTTCTCATGCAATTTTTTTATCATGTTTGCTTTGTGTTCCCCATCTAAGTTGGCATACTCATTGACAAGTATAGGTGCCAAATCCAAACGAGTCAATGGATTAAAACCATATACGATTTCAAAGGGGGAGTAACTAGTAGTAGAATGAACACTCCTATTATACGCAAACTCGACATGTGGTAAACAATCTTCCCATGTTTTCAAATTTGTTCGAATAATAGCACGCAAAAGAGTAGAAAGAGTTCGATTAACTACCTCAGTCTGCCCATCAGTTTGTGGATGACAAGTAGTTGAAAACAATAGCTTAGTACCTAACTTACCCCACAAAGTCTTCCAGAAGTAGCTTAAGAACTTTGTATCTCGATCTGAAACAATGCTTCGTGGCATGCCATGCAAACGTACTACTTCTCTAAAGAATAAGTCAGCCACGTTGTTTACATCATCAGTTTTATGACATGGGATGAAGTGTTCCATCTTTGAAAATCTATCAACAACAACAAATATAGAATCCCTACCCTTTTTTGTTTGTGGCAATCCTAGTATAAAGTCCATAGTTAGGTATGAGTAGAGGGGTATACAAGCCATCAGGTAAAACTCTAGATTTAGCTTGTTTGCATATTATGCATTTTGCACATATCCACTTAACATCTCGTTTCATTCGTGGCCAAAAAAAATCTTCATTTAGGACATCTAGGGTTTTCCTAACTCCGAAATGACCCATTAGACCACCCTCATGAGCTTCTCTTACAACCAACTCCCTCAAAGAACTCATAGGCATGCATAAGCGATTTTCCCTAAATAAGAAACCCTTATGCCTATAAAACTTCTCAAAGGTTGACACCTCACATGCTCTATACACATTAGCAAAGTCAGGATCATTCACATATAAATCCTTAATGTGTTCAAATCCTAATAAGTTTGCAGTAAGTGTAGAGATAAGGGCGTACCTGCGAGATAATGCATCAGCTACCACATTTTCCTTACCTTTTTTATATTGGATGATGTAGGGTAAGGTCTCAATAAATTCAACCCACTTAGCATGTCTTTTGTTCAACTTTCCTTGTCCCTTCAAGTGCTTTAAAGATTCATGGTCAGTATGGATGATAAACTCTTTAGGCCAAAGGTAATGTTGCCATGTCTCCAAAGCCTATACCAATGCATACATCTCTTTATCATAAGTAGGATAATTAAGGCTTACTCCACTTAATTTTTCACTAAAGTAAGCATTTGGGCACCTTTCCTACATCAAAATAGCTCCAATGCATCCTGAAGCATCACACTCAATCTCGAAAGCTTTTGCAAAGTTAGGTAAAGCAAGTAAGGGTGCAGAACTTAATTTATCCTTGATGCAATTAAAAGCTTTGTCTTGGTCACTACCCCACTTAAAACTTATGTTCTTTTTGATAAGCTCAGTGAGTGGTGCTGCAATGGTGCTAAAGTCTTTAATAAAGCGTTTATAAAAACTAGCTAAACCATGAAAGCTACGCATGTCACTAGTTGACTTAGGTGTAGGCCAATCACGAATTGCCTTAACTTTTTCCTCGTCAACTTCAACACCTTTAGCACTGACAACATAACCAAGAAATGTGATCTGATCAGTACAAAAGGAACATTTATGTAAGTTAGCATACAATTTCTCAGAACGTAAAACACTTACAACGGAATGTAAATGATCAAGATGATCTTTTAGGGTTTTACTATAGACCAAGATATCATCAAAATACACAACTACAAATTTACCAATGAATGCACGTAAAACATGATTCATTAGTCGCATAAAAGTGCTTGGTGCATTAGTGAGACCAAATGGCATAACTAGCCACTCATACAACCCGTACTTAGTTTTGAAAGCTGTTTTCCACTCATCTCCCTCTCTCATCCTAATCTGATGATATCCACTTTTCAAATCAATTTTAGAAAAGACACATGATCCATGCAATTTGTCTAACATGTCATCTAATCTAGGTATGGGGTGACGATACTTTACAGTGATTTTGTTGATTACTCGACAGTCAACACACATCCTCCAAGTCCCATCTTTTTTTAGTACAAGTAGGATAGGAACAGCACATGGACCCATGCTTTGTCTCACATATCCTTTGGACATAAGCTCCTCAACTTGCCTTTGAAGCTCCTTTGTCTCCTCAAGATTACTCTTATATGCTGGGCGGTTAGGGATGGATGCACTTGGGATGAAATCAATTTGATTCTCAATTTCTCTATTAGGTGGCAATCCACTTGGGTTATCGTTAGGGAATACATCTTCAAATTTCTGCAATAGTGCAACAACAACACTAGGCAAAGATTGGTCAAACTTGTTAGTGTTAAAATAAGCCTCCTTGTATAAAAGTACAATCATAGGCTGTTTGACATAAAATGCTCTTTTGACATCACTTCCTTTTGCAAAGAGATTTTCTCTTTTCTTCTCTTTCTCTTGTGTCCTCAGGTTTTCTTCTCCTTTTTCTCTTTTATCAATCTCTTTTTTCTGTTCACTCTCATTTTTAATCCGTAATTGATCCTCATATGCTTGTTGAGGTGATAATGGTACAAGAATGACAGGTTTTCCATTCATTACAAAGGAATATCGATTCTTGAAGCCATCATGCATAACTCGCCTATCAAATTGCCATGGTCTTCCTAATAGAATATGTGCCGCATGCATAGGTACAACATCACATAAAACTTCATCATGGTACCTTCCGATAGAAAATGATACAAGCACTTGCTGATTTACCTTCACTTCACCACTGTCATTCAACCACTGAAGTTTATATGGTCTAGGATGTGTTATAATAAGTAAATCCAGCTTCTCAACCATAGTTGTGCTAGTAATGTCAGTGCAACTCCCACCATCAATAATCATACTACATACCTTATCTTTGATGAAACACCTTGTCTGAAAGATGTTATCTCATTGCACCTCATTTTCTTCTTTTACTTGCATATTCAATGCACGCCTTGTAATGAGAGCTACTCCATTAACCGGATACTCCTCTCCATCACATTCACCCTCTGATGGTGGCATAGAATCATCATCCGATTCACTTTTAGTTTCAACATCACCATTACTTCTCAGGATCATTGCATGCTTATTTGGACATTGAGATGCAATGTGACCCTTGCCCAAACACTTAAAACATTTAACATCTCTATTTCTACTCAGTTGGGATTCAAATTTACCTGTCTCTTTGTTAGAACAAACATTCTTGTGCTTGGGTAGCTCGGCTTTGGACTTGTAATTGGCCATCTCGTCCCTTTTACTCCAGTTTGGCTTCCATGATAAGGTAGAACCTGAATTCTGCCCAACTTGTGTGGAGCCCTTTCGTTTAAGTTGCCTTTCAACTTTCATGGCCATGTGTATCATGTCTTCTAATTCTACATAGTGCTGCAATTCAACCACATTTGCTATATCCTTATTTAGCCCTTGCAAAATTCGAGCCATGGTTGCCTTTCTATCTTTTTTTACATTGGCCCGAATCATGGTAATCTCCATCTCCTTGTGGTAGTCCTCCACACTTTTGGTGCCCTGAG
Organism: Ceriops decandra; assembly: GCA_020615895.1. NCBI lineage: Eukaryota > Viridiplantae > Streptophyta > Magnoliopsida > Malpighiales > Rhizophoraceae > Ceriops > Ceriops decandra. Next base: position 4,846,786 of record JAHLGO010000169.1, on the reverse strand, counting down.
TGAGCCTTTGCAGCCTTTGGTACAACTCCCCGTAATAGTGATTAGGGACAAACCTCCTCCTCATGATAGCCTTCATCTCCTCCCATGTATCAATAGGCCGCTCATGATTCCTTCTCCTAGTCAAAATAACTTGATCCCACCAAATAATAGCATAATTAGTAAATTCAATAGCAGCAAGCTTTACCTTTTTCTCCTCGGAATAGTTATGACAATCAAAAACCAATTCAACCTTTTTTTCCCATTCTAGGTATGCATCAGGATCATTCTTACCTTGGAATGAAGGAATTGTCATTTTAATACTACCCAAATTACGGTCGTAAGTGCCTTGTCTCCCAAATTCTCTTCGATCCCTTCTATTGTCACAAGTTCTAACCATTGTAGTTTGATGGTCAAATTCATCATCTTCTACATCATCTTCATGGTCATAGGCACGTGTCAACTGCCTTCTTGCTTTAGGAGCCTCATATTCCCTATGTCTCCTTTGCAACTCTGCTATTGTATTAGCTTGCTCCTCCATCCTCTCCCTCATATCATCAAATCTGGTATTCATGCGATCAAATTGTTGTTGCATAGCTTTGATCATGAAGGACACATCACCAGCTCCCTCTTGAGCTACACCTTTGACTTTAGACGTCATAGTCTGACTTTTGCACAAAACAAATGGGATACCTCACAAAACACTCCCTCACATGTGTCACTCAAAAGATAATGTCACAATCCCTCGTGTTTACACTCTTTATGGTTTTTTTCTTTATATGAACTTTCACTCTTACCTTATACCACTTAGATTTTCCCTTTCAGCTTTCTAAAGAACTAAACAACGTAAATCAAGGGTATTGATTTTGAACAGAATAAGCTAAATGGTGTAGAATTGAACAAATTGGAGAACAAAGAATCAAGTGAAAAAGGATGTCAACACAAATAGATTTAATGAACTAAACTCACAAAAATCAGGATAGGGGTATTATAACCTAGAGGAAAACTTGGGTAACAAACTAGGAAAAACAGATGGTAGAATTGGAGTTGAACAAGAAAACTTTATTATTATTGTGGCTAATATGACCAAACTGTTAACCTTATCAATAACTTTGAATTTGATGTTTTCTTTCTTTTGTTCTTTTCTTTTTTTCCTTTTTTTTTTTTGCTTTTTTTTTTCTCAACACAAAACAATATTAAGATACTTAGACATACCAATTGGAATTGAAATTAGTATGTTTATGAGCTTTAAACAAATAAGCAAAGAGAGAATGATTACAAATAAATAGATTTGTGCATTTGAATGATAATGCACATAATAGAAAAACTAAACAACAATAGATAAATCAAAGATTCAAAATTAAAGTGTGAGTGGATTCAACCTGATTTAGAACCTAGCTCTGATAACAATTGATGCAGAAAACCCCAAAAAGACGTGGCTTAGGGACCTAATGCACACAAGGAATCAAAGAACAACCAGGAAAGATAAACTAGGGTTTAATATCACAAACCCTAAACCCACCCTTCAAAGGAACATGAATCTAGAGCATTTAAGAAGCATATGGACGCCACACTCCAAAAAAGAAAGGAATTGGGAGTGATAAGTTGATTAGAATGTCACAAGAAGAAATACCTCTTGATTAGTTCCTTAGTCCTTAAAAGAACCGAGAGGAAAAAAACCTTACTTTCTATTTCACTCAAAGTTGTCTGCTTCCAGAGCTTACAAGGGGAGAGGCATAAATTCCTACTTAGGACAAATCCTTATTTTGGAAGAATTCTTTATTGTGGACAAATTCCAACATAAATAATAAATTCTTATTTAGGAAGAAATAATATTACTTATTCTTCCTTATTAAGTATTCTAATTATATTAATTATATTACTTATTCGCACCATTTGAAGCTAGGTTTGGCCTGAATGTCCTGAATTAGCCCATTTAAGGCTTCTTCAATCTTTTTGGCTCTAGCTCGTGTTATTGGGCCTTCTGGAATGTGCAATGGACCTTTTGCAACCATTGAAGCCTTCCACCCATCATCTCCATGGTTCTCATCAATATCCATGATTAAGCTTTGAAAATCGTCATTCATCCACTTTGTTCTTGACCATCTCCTTGGACTACCGATTCCTCATAAAAGCTCACGTGAATACTAGCTTAGTTGCACTTGATTAGTGCTTTGTTCGACATCATTGGTAGTTTGATTAATCATAATTGCATTGACATTAATTTTGACCAAATTTCTTCAAGGTAAACAAGTAAAAAAAGCAACGAATACTATGGATTTGATACAAAACTCACGCATCTTAAGATCAAAGGGATATGATGATAGGCTACCTAGTGGGTTCTGTTTATAAGCCAAAATGAAAACAATATGTTGGCCCTTCTTACATGTACATCTGGCATTTACTGAAAATCAATCTTCCGAAAACAAAAGAAATTTGACATTTTGTACAACTCAGAAAGGAGATCAAGACCTTCCTTAGGTTGGTCTTATGACTTGGACTTCTATACTGGGCTTCACGAGTTGTTCTTCATGTTCAAAGCCTTGTTCATTTTTCACACATAATGATAAGTGATTATCCTTGGTGTAGCATTGGAAATGTTTAAAATTGTCTTAGAATCTTCTAGAGCACCCTTTTTGTCGTGGATATCCATGATTAAGCTTTGAAAATCCTCATTCATCCACTTTGTTCTAGACCATCTCATTGGACTATCGATTCCTCGTAAAAGCTCAAATGAATACTTTCTCTATTGTACTTGATTAGTGCTTTTCTCGCCATCATTAGTAGTTTGATTAATCATCATTGCATTAAAATCAATTTTGTCTAAATTTCTTTAAGGTAAACACGAAAAAATAACCAACGAATACAGTGGATTTGATACAAAACTCACGTTTTTTAAGATCAAAGAGATCTGATGATAGGTTACCTTGTGGGTTCGGTTTATAACCCTAAATGAACACAATATGTTGGTTCTTCTTACATATACATTTGGCATTAATAGAAAATCAATCTTCCCAAAACAAAAGAAATTAGACATTTAGTAAAACTCAGAAAGCAGATCAAGACATTCCTTGGGTTGGTCATACCACTTGGACTTATATACTGGGCTTCATGAGTTGTTCTTCAAGTTCAAAGCCTTGTTCACCTTTTCACACATAATGATAAGTGATTATCCTTGGTGTAGCATTGGAAATGTCTAGAATCATCTTAGAATCTTCTAGAGCACCTTTTTTGTCATGGATATCCATGATTAACCTTTGAAAATCATCATTCATCCACTTTGTTCTTGACCATCTCATTGGATTACCGATTCCTCATAAAAGCTCACGTGAAAACTTGCTTTGTTATACTTGATTAGTGCTTTGTTCACACCATCATTAGTAGTTTGATTAAACTCAATATTTTGGCACTAATTTTGTCCAAATTTCTTCAAGGTAAACCCAAAAAAAAAAACAAATCAATGATTACTATGGTTTTGATACAAAACTCACACTTCTAAAGATCAAATGGATGTTATGAGAGGTTACCTTGTCAGTTCTGTTTATAAGCCAAGATGAACACAACATGTTGGCACTTCTTACATGTACATTTGGCATTAACTGAAAATCAGTCTTCCTAAATCAAAAGAAATTCGACATTTTGTACAACTCAGAAAGCAGATCAAGACCTTCCTTGGGTTGGTCTTACGACTTGGACTTATATACTAGGCTTCATGAGTTGTTCTTCAAGTTTGAAGCTTTGTTCATCTTTTCACACATAATAATAAGTGATTATCCTTGGTGTAGCATTGGAAATGTCTAGAATTGTCTTAGAATCTTCTAGAGCACCCTTTTTGTCATGGATATCCATGATTAAGCTTCGAAAATCCTCATTCATCCACTTTTTTCTTGACCATCTCATTGGACTATCGATTCCTTGTAAAAGCTCACATGAATACTTTCTTTGTTGTACTTGATTAGTGCTTCGCTGGCCATCATTAGTAGTTTGATTAATCATCATTGCATTGACATTAATTTGGGCTAAATTACTTCAAGGTAAACACGTAAGAAAAACCAAAGCATATTGTGGAGTTGATACAAAACTCAAGCTTCTTAAGATCAAAGGGATATGATGATAGGTTACCTAGTGGGTTCTGTTTATAAGCTAAATTGAACACAACATGTTGGCACTTCTTACATGTACATTTGGCATTAACTGAAAATTAGTCTTCCCAAATCAAAAGAAATTTGACATTTTTTACAGCTCATAAAGCAGATCAAGGCCTTCCTTTTGTTGGTCTTACGACTTGGACTTATATACTGGGCTTCGCGGGTTGTTCTTTATGTTCAAAGCCTTGTTCATTTTTCACACATAATGATAAGTGATTATCCTTGGAGTGGCATTGGAAATGTCTAAAATTGTCTTAGAATCTTCTAGAGCACCCTTTTTGTCGTGGATATCCATGATTAAGCTTTGAAATTCCTTATTCATCCACTTTGTTCTTGACCATCTCATTGGACTATCGATTCCTCCTAAAAGCTCACATGAATACTTTCTTTGTTGTACTTGATTAGTGCTTTGCTCACCATCATTAGTAGTTTGATTAATCATCATTGCATTGACATTAATTTTGTCTAAATTTCGTCATGGTAAACACGTAAAAAAACCAACAAATACTGTGGATTTGATACAAAACTCAAGCTTCTTAACATCAAAGGGATATGATAATAGGTTACCTAGTGGATTCTATTTATAAGCTTAAACGAACACAATATGTTGGCTCTTCTTACATATACATTTGGCTTTAACTAAAAATCAATCTTCCCAAAACAAAAGAAATTTGACATTTTGTACAACTCAGTTAGCAGTTCAAGACCTTCCTAGGGTTGGTCATATGACTTGGACTTATATCCTAGGCTTCATGAGTTGTTCTTCAAGTTCAAAGCCTTATTCATTTTTTCACACATAATGATAAGTGATTATCCATGGTGTAGCATTGGAAATGTCTAGAATTGTCATAGAATCTTGTAGAGCACCCTTTTTGTCGTGGATATCCATGATTAAGCTTCGAAAATCCTCATTGATCCACTTTGTTCTTGACCTTCACATTGGACTACCGATTCGTCGTAAAAGCTAACGAGAATACTTACTTTGTTGTACTTGATTGGTGCTTTGTTCACCATCATTGGTAGTTTCATTAATCATAATTGCATTGACATTAATTTTGTATAAATTTTTTCAAGGAAAACACAAAAAAATAACCAATGAATACTATGGATTAGATACAAAACTCACGTTTTTTAAGAGCAAAGACATCTGATGATAGGTTACCTAGTGGGTTCTGTTTATAAGCCTAAATGGACACAATATGTTGGCTCTTCTTACATATACATTTGGCATTAACAGAAAATCAATCTTCCCAAGACAAAAGAAATTAGACGTTTGGTAAAACTCAGAAAGCAGATCAAGACATTCCTTGGGTTGGTCATACCACTTGGACTTATATTCTGGGCTTCATGAGTTGTTCTTCAAGTTCAAAGCCTTGTTCACCTTTTCACACATAAACATAAGAGATTATCCTTGGTGTAGCTTTGGAAATGTCTAGAATCGTCTTACAATCTTCTAGAGCACGCTTTTTGTCGTGGAGATCCTTGATGAAGCTTTGAAAATCCTCATTCATCCACTTTGTTCTTGACCATCTCATTGGACTACCGATTCCTCGTAAAAGCTCACGTGAAAACCTGCTTTGTTAAACTTGATTAGTGCTTTGTTCACACCATCATTAGTAGTTTGATTAAACTCAATATGTTGAAACTAATTTTGTCCAAATTTCTTCAAGGTAAACACAAAAAAAAAAAAAAATCAACGATTACTATGGTTTTGATACAAAACTCACACTTCTAAAGATCAAATGGATCTTATGAGAGGTTACTTAGTCAGTTCTGTTTATAAGCCAAGATGAACACAACATGTTGGCAGTTCTTACATGTACATTTGGCATTAACTGAAAATCATTCTTCCCAAATCAAAAGAAATTCGACATTTTGTACAACTCAGAAAGTAGATCAAGACCTTCCTTGGGTTGGTCATACGACTTGGACTTATATCCTGGGCTTCATGAATTGTTCTTCAAGTTCAAAGCCTTGTTCATTTTTTCACACATAATGATAAGTGATTATCCATGGTGTAGCATTGGAAATGTCTAGAATTGTCATAAAATCTTGTAGAGCACCCTTTTTGTCATGGATACCCATGATTAAGCTTTGAAAATCCTCATTCATCCACTTTGTTCTTGACCATCACATTGGACTACCGATTCCTCGTAAAAGCTCACGTGAATACTTAATTTGTTGTACTTGATTAGTGCTTTGTACACCATCATGGGTAGTTTGATTAATCAGAATTGCATTGACATTAATTTTGTCTACATTTTTTGAAGGTAAACACAAAAAAAAAACCAACGAATACTTCCTTGGGTTGGTCTTAGGACTTGGACTTATATACTAGGCTTCACGAGTTGTTCTTCAAGTTTAAAGCCTTGTTCATCTTTTCACACATAATAATAAGTGATTATCCAAGGTGTAGCATTGGAAATGTCTAGAATTGTCTTAGAATCTTCTAGAGCACCCATTTTGTCGTGGATATCCATGATTAAGCTTTGAAAATCCTCATTCATCCACTTTGTTCTTGACCATCTCATTGGACTATCAATTCCTCGTAAAAGCTCACATAAATACTTTCTTTGATGTACTTGATTAGTGCTTTGCGCGCCATCATTAGTAGTTTGATTAATCATCATTGCATTGACATTAATTTTGTCTAAATTTCTTTAAGGTAAACACGAAAGAAATAACCAACAAATACTGTGGATTTGATACAAAACTCACTTTTTTTAAGATCAAAGCGATCTGATGATACGTTACCTTGTGGGTTCTGTTTATAACCCTAAATGAACACAATATGTTGGCTATTCTTACATATACATTCGGCATTAACAGAAAATCAATCTTTCCAAAACAAAAGAAATTAGACATTTGGTACAACTCAGAAAGCAAATCAAGACCTTCCTTGGGTTGGTCATACCACTTGGACTTATATACTGGGCTTCATGAGTTGTTCTTCAAGTTCAAAGCCTTGTTCACTTTTCCACACATAATGATAAGTGATTATCCTTGGTGTAGCATTGGAAATTTCTAGAATCATCTTAGAATCTTCTAGAGCACCCTTTTTGTCACGTAGATCCATGATTAACCTTTGAAAATCCTCATTCATCCACTTTGTTCTTGACCATCTCATTGGACTACCGATTCCTCGTAAAAGCTCACATAAAAACTTGCTTTGTTATACTTGATTAGTGCTTTGTTCACACCATCATTAGTGGTTTGATTAAACTCAATACGTTAACACTAATTTTGTCCAAATTTCTTCAAGGTAAACCCAAAAAAAAAAATCAACGATTACTATGGTTTTGATACAAAACTCACACTTCTAAAGATCAAATGGATCTTATGAAAGGTTACCTAGTCAGTTCTGTTTATAAGCCAAGATGAACACAACATGTTGGCACTTCTTACATGTACATTTGGCATTAACTAAAAATCAGTCTTCCCAAATCAAAAAAAATTCGACATTTTGTACAACTCAGAAAGCAGATCAAGACCTTCCTTGGGTTGGTCTTATGACTTGGACTTATATACTGGGCTTCACGAGTTGTTCTTCAAGTTTAAAGCCTTGTTCACCTTTTGGCACATAATAATAAGTGATTATCCTTGGTGTAGCATTGGAAATGTCTAAAATTGTCTTAGAATCTTCTAGAGCACCCTTTTTGTCGTGGATATCCATGATTATGGTTTGAAAATCCTCATTCATCCACTTTTTTCTTGACCATCTCATTGGACTATCGATTCTTTGTAAAAGCTCACATGAATACTTTCTTTGTTGTACTTGATTAGTGCTTCGCTAGCCATCATTAGTTGTTTGATTGATCATCATTGCATTGACATTAATTTTGTCTAAATTTCCTCAAGGTAAACACGTAAAAAAATCAATGAATACTATGGATTTCATACAAAACTCAAGCTTCTTAAGATCAAAGGGATATGATAATAGGTTACCTAGAGGATTCTATTTATAAGCCTAAACGGACACAATATGTTGGCTCTTCTTACATATACATTTGGCATTAACTAAAAATCAATCATCCCAAATCAAAAGAAATTCGACATTTTGTACAACTCAGATAGCAGATCAAGACCTTCCTAGGGTTGGTCATATGACTTGGACTTATATCCTGGGCTTCATGAGTTGTTCTTCAAGTTCAAAGCCTTGTTCATTTCTTCACACATAATGATAAGTGATTATCCATGGTGTAGCATTGGAAATGTCAAGAATTGTCATAGAATCTTGTAGAGCAAACTTTTTGTCGTGGATATCCATGATTAAGCTTCAAAAATCCTCACACATCCACTTTGTTGTTGACCATCACATTGGAATACCGATTCCTCGTACAAGCTCATGTGAATACTTACTTTGTTGTACTTGATTAGTGCTTTGTTCACCATCATTGGTAGTTTGATTAATCATAATTGCATTGACATTAATTTTGTCTAAATTTCTTCAAGGTAAACACAAAAAAATAACCAACGAATACTATGGATTTGATACAAAACTCATGTTTTTGAATATCAAAGAGATCTAATGATAGGTTACCTAGTGGGTTCTGTTTATAACCCTAAATGAGCACAATATGTTGGCTCTTCTTACATATACATTTGGCATTAACAGAAAATCAATCTTCCGAAAACAAAAGAAATTTGACATTTTTTACATCTCAGAAAGCAGATCAAGACCTTCCTTGGGTTCGTCATACCACTTGGACTTATATCCTAGGCTTCATGAGTTGTTCTTGAAGTTCAAAGCCTTGTTCACCTTTTCACACATAATGATAAGTGATTATCCTTGGTGTAGCTTTGGAAATGTCTACAATTGTCTTAGAATCTTCTACAGCACACTTTTTGTCGTGGAGATCCATGATTAACCTTTGAAAATCCTCATTCATCCACTTTGTTCTTGACATCTCATTGGACTACCGATTCCTTGTAAAAGCTCACGTGAAAACTTGCTTTGTTACACTTGATTAGTGCTTTGTTCACACCATCATTAGTAGTTTGATTAAACTCAATATTTTGACACTAATTTTATCCAAATTTCTTCAAGGTAAACCCCAAAAA
>JAHLGO010000169.1:4666308-4821181 GCA_020615895.1 Ceriops decandra | reverse complement strand
AAGGCTCTTGCTTTTGTTAGAAGCACTCCCTTTCACGTAATGACCATGAAAGTATCTTTTGTGTGATTCCTAACAACTATTTTCATTGTGAAAACAATGTCCATCAACCGTCTATACCATGAATTCATTCAATTCCAACAGGGAATGGAGTCTTTGATCTTGATTAGCATTTCTTATTGGTAATTATTAGTTGAATTGAAAAATAAAGAGTCGTTCCCATGAATTTTAGTTAGCAAAGTTCCACTTTTCGGTCAAATACACATTTAAATGCATTGATCATCAAATTCACATTTATGCCTAAACTACCTTGAATATGGCAAATGAGACTGCACCCGTCTCCGACACTGATTCTCGCTGCCCGACATTCTATAGGCATGGCACGCGACAATACGTTGGCAACCGTCAATATGATAGTTCACTTGTGTCTTCTTTATCGTGGGTACAATTCTGTTTTTTTTTTTTTTTTAACTTCGAAATAACGTATGCTGTTACAAGTGCCCAAAGAAGCATAGACACGACCAAAAATAAGAGGATTGTCCTGTGTTTGACGAGTGCCCAACACGTGCTTCACACGACAAGAAGTGTGCCCAAAATTTTTTTCCAAAGAAAATTAGGACGCGCGTGTTAGGCATTAGGAAACGAACACATTTTGTTTTTTTTTTTTCTTTTCAATTTGGCTAAAAATTAAAAGTTATTGAGCTAATCCCTATGATCTTAAACAGCCAAAAAAAAAAAAAATCATAAATCGCCCTGAACCTGAATCTCGAAATTTTCTTTTGCCAGTACCGCTCACTCGTGCTCTGCTTCCTCTGCTTCAGATCCTCCCTTGGTGCTCTGGTTCATGCTTTATCTTCCCTCCACTCCTTCAGTTCTTCCCAGTGCCATCTAAGCACAAAAAACACAACCATGGTGGAGAAGGCTAAGCAAGGGAGGGGTCCAGTCTTTTGTTATTAATTAGGAATTGCCTTGGGTAAAATTGCAAATTGATTGGGGTACTGCACGGTAGGCAGGCTAGGGTCTTTTATTAGCTTAGGTTCCCGAAAAAAGGTCAGACTACAGGAGAAACTTTCTGAAAACAAAAGTCTTGGTCGTGGTCGTAGGTGCATCCATGACAAGTATGGACATTTAGCAGTAAAATAGATGTGGGTTCGCTCCCACTTTGAATAATAATGAAAGTTTGTACTTGAGAGTTTACATTGAGAGTCAAATTCACAAACTGCGTGAATGTTTTAAGAATACAAATTGGTTGTAATAAATGAGTTGGACTCTATCAAGTTGCATGCATGCTTAAAGAAAGTTCATGTGAATACAATGATATCTTTATCATCTTGAATGTGGTGATCTCTAGAGAGCCTATTTGATTATCCCTCGAAGTGAAATTTTAGACAATTGTAAAACTATATCCTTGATCATAATATTTTAATTCATTAAATATTTTCTCCTCTCTAACATATTAGTCTGTCAAACTTTACTTTACAATTCTATCAATTATACATAACTCTCTCTATTAAGTAATTATAAATTACAATTTAACCAACTATCTAAATCATTTTGTCAATTATCATAAATTACAATTTTATTAATTTTTAAATCTTTCTAAATAGTAGATAAAGTCTACGTAAAATTAATATAACCCGCCAACAAATTTTTTTCTTTTTTTTTTTTTTTTTTTGGTAAAGGAGAAAGAAGCAACGTTATTATACTTTAAATCATTTTTTTTTTTGTGGGTTTTTTTAAGGATAACTTATCATTCCACTTGAAACATAAAGATGTCATACATAATCATTACAATATTTAACACTAACGGATAGTATTAATCTAATTAAATTCTATAAAAATTTTTTATTTGTTAAAAAAAAAACAGTAACAACAATGAAGAAGAATGAATAAACTTAAGGGGCTCTGAATCTTTTCGACTTTTTTTTTTTTTATTTTTCTTTTTTCAAGGTTTAAACTTGATCTGCTTTTTTACATTTAATTAAACAATAATAATAATAATAATAAAGCACAATTAAAGGACAGTTGATGCACGTGGCCCCTATCTTCGCTCGAGATAAAGCCCGACCTGTTGGATTTTTGTTAACGCAAAGACCGTTTCTTTTCCCTTCGATTTGTTTTTTTTTTTTTTTTGGGGTGGAGGATGAACGGGGCTCATTTAATTTAATTTAAGTTTTTTTTACTCCCACGACTCAATCTCTCGCGCCATGGACGAGGCAGCGGCAAATGGCAACAACAGAAGCGCTGCCGATGGCATTGAAAACAATGTTGGTGGCGTCGTCCTCGGCGGGTTTTTGGAGACGAGCAAGGCAGACAGAGCAGTGTGGTTAATGAAATGCCCTTCCTTGGTGTCCCGCTCTCTCGAGGCCTCGTCCTTGCCTGAACACCCGTACCGCCCCGTGGCCAAGGTGGTTCTCTCTATCGACCCTCTTAACTCCAATGACGACAACTCTTCACCTCAGGTTCTTCATGTCAATCTCTCTCTCTCTCTCTCTCACACACACACACACACTCACTAGCCATCTCTGTCCTTGTTTTCTTGTTTTTAAGGGGTTTTATTTTTCTTTCTTTATCTTTATATATAATTTATCTCTGTTTTTATTTATTATTTTAAATTGGTAATTCTTTTTTTATTGTTGGCCGTGTTGTGTTTTGGCTAACGGGGAAAAAGAAAAAGCTCTATGACTGCTTTTGGCTTTTTGGATTGCTTCTCCAAGGCAAATGGCCTTAGCTTTTACTATTTTTCTTGAATTCTTGCAGTGCCACTATATTTATTGGTTTGTTTTTTTTTTTGGGCTGGGGGGGGGTGTTGGGTTGTAAGATGGATTCCACGTCGGCAGACCATGAGCATCCTTCCTTATCCAACAAGAATTAAACGTCCTCGTTGCCCAATAAAACTGGCCCCCCCCCCCCCCCCCTCCCCTTCGCAGCGTACGAATAAAAAAAAAAATCCTTAGTGTGGGAAAGAAAGGGAATGAGGAGAAGGAAGGAAGTTATGGGTAGCCTAATAATAATATAGAGAACAGCCACCAAATATAGCAAAAGGCGGTAATCAGGGCCCCCCCCGCATCAATCCATAAATTAGAAATGCGCTGTCAGGCTAAAAATGGCTGATAAAAAGTACTTGTTGCAGGGTGAGTTGCAAAATGTTTGAATCGCTACCAGTTGTTACGTGGAAAAAATGGTGCATAATTAGGATTCATTTTGCAGAAACCGTACTTAAACTTTCAATCTCTCCAAGTATAAATGATGCACGAAATGGAAGTTATTGATGGTTTTAGTTGGCATTCTTTCTTTTCTGGATAATTCTCCGTGGCCTGCTTTAATAACCCAGAAATAAAGGCAGTAGGACGGACTAATTTATAATTTTGGTCAAAAGGAGGACTGAATGGAGGCGTACAAGGTTCCTTTTTTTTTTTTGGATCGGTCATGGGGTAGGCTTTCTTTTGCAGGGGACTACTTTCTTGGCCATGCACATGGAACAAATTTGGATGATGATGGACTAGCTGTTTCTCAACTTTTTTCCTTTCCCTTTTTACCCCCGGGGATGATACTGTTATTCTTTCGACGTGATGCCCATCCTTCTTTTGTCTTCACTTACGAGTCATTTGAATTATTTCCAGTTCACCATGGAACTGACTGGTATTGATTATGGCAACGTACCCAAGTCCTACTCCATGGAGATGTCTGAAGACTTCATCCCAATGTCTGTGTTTTCCGAATCAGCTCAAGGTCAGTCTGCATCTCGCCATAGCACTCATGGCATTTATTTGTGCATTCTTTCTTTCTATTTTACTTTGTCCCTGTTTGTATTTGAGGATATTCTCAAGGTCAGTCAACTTGCTTCATTCTTCTTTCTTGTTAATACTCGTCCATTTCTTTCCTTTCCTTTTCCTGCTTTTGTTATTCTGAAGTTGTTCTAAAGCAGGCTGCTTTGTGTTATGCAGGAAAGATTTCTGTGGAGGGAAAAATACTAAACAAATTTGACATGAGACCTCATAATGAAAACCTTGAGAACTATGGAAAACTCTGCCGTGAAAGGACAAACAAATGCATGACCAAGAATAGACGAGTACAGGTTGCCTAAATTTACTGAATATTTTTACCTCCTTACCTCCTGGGATAATTTGATTTTTTCTGATCCTCAACATTTTTCACTTGCAGGTCATTGATGATGGCAAGGGAACCCATATGAGGCCTATGCCAGGGATGATTGCTTCTGGAGTTGTACTTATCACTAACGTTTTTCTGCCAATGTTTTTCAGCATTTTGTAAATGAGCAACTGATTATGTATTGATATTTATATGGGACTGATTTTGCATTGATATTTATGTGGGACTCTCTGTGCTAGTTTTGGATGTATTGATAGGTCATATTCAAGATGATCTGTTGCAATGTATGCTATTTGCAGATCCTATCATCTTGATAGATAGTACTAGGGAGGGATTAAGTTGTGAATTAGAAGTATGAAGGGATACCTTAGAATTTAAGTATTTTAGGATGAATTGCACAAAAACAAAATATATGCATTGTAATTTTAGTAATGTGGGAGAGAGCCTAGGACATACCATTAGATTAGATTAGATGTTGTAGAAGTCCCCCGATGTGAGCAATGTTTTATTATTTAGGCTTTTATTATTTAGAGGGATGATAATCTAGAGGAGAATGTTCTTTGTAGGACAAGGGCTGGATGGCTAAACCAGAAAATGTCCCAGCAGAGTTTCCTGAGATCACAAAATTCCCTTTAATTTCAAGGGTAAATTCAAACAAACGACATTTAGGCCAACAATGCTCTATGATAGTGAATGCTGGGCTGTAAATAAGCAACATGCCTAAAAAATGAGTATGACAGAGATGAAAATACTTGGATGGATGTGTTGTCATTTTAGAAAGAACCAAATGAGGAATGATGATATCTACAGTATAGCAGGTGTAATTCCCATTGGAGATAAATCGAGAGAGTGACGATTGTGTTGGTTTAGACATGTCCTATATAGACCAGAAAATGCTTCAATTAAGAAGAGTAATCTAATCTAGATGGATGGAAGGAGGAGAGGGTGAGAAAGACTTGGGTTGACTTGTGAATCTTTTGTGTGGAAAGATTTAAAACAATTAGGTCTTCCTCTTAATTTAGTACATGATAGAGTAGAAGGCTGAGAAAAAATTCATGTAACAGGCCCCAATTAAATTTAAGATTAAGGATTTGTTGTTATATTTATATGGGGCTCACTGCAGTTCTATTCGTCATACTCAATCATATTGGAAAATATAGCGACTATCCAACACTACTGATAATAAAAAGAAATGTGTTTGCAATAGGATAAGAAGAAAGTGCCAGCCAAGGGATCAGACATGAGAAGGACAAGAAGGGACCGAGGGGAGATGGAAGCAATTATGTTTAAGCTTTTCGAAAGGCAACCAAATTGGACATTAAGGCAATTGATTCAAGAGACAGACCAACCTGAGGTGTGTTATTTCATTGCTTAAAATTTCTGCATGATGTTTCAATGCTTACTTCTTGTCTATTACCACATACTGTTATTGCTGTTTTCAAGTAAATCAAAGTTTGAGATCATTGAGTGTTACTTTATAATTCTACCCACTTTCCCTTGTCTCTACTTATCGTAGTCAGCAAACACAGCGGGGTGGTTGAGTGAAGCCTGGTTTCCTCTGAGAGAATAATAAACCTTTTCAAAAGATAGTTTTAAAGGCATGAGCCCTCTTATTTTCGTATCACTATTGCAACATGATTGAAGTAAGCACATGCCGTTATTGCTGTTTTCAAGTAAATCAAAGTTTGATATCATTGAGTGTTACTTGGTCCATTATTCTGTCCGCTTTCCCTTGTCTATACTTATCACAGTCAGCAAACACAGCAGGGTGGTTGGGTGAAGCCCGGTTACGTCTGAGAGGATAATAAACCTTTTCAAAAGATGGTTTTAAAGGCACAAGCCCTATTTTTTCCATATTGCTATTGTAACGTGATTGAAGATGACCTTCCAAACCTTTTTAGTTGAAAAATGCAGATCATAGCTTTGGCGAAACTCAGAAATGCCTTAAATTCAACTGCTAGGGTGTCCAGATCACAAAGACAAAGGCTATGCCTGGATGGATGATTATGCTCAATTGTACCAACACTTTATATCGTGACACTCAAATGTTCTTTTATTCTCAGTCTGCATCCATTATGAGAGTATGCAAAAGCTGTGAACTCTTGAAATTCCATGCTTGGTCGAACATTCAGATTATATGTTTTGGATGACTGCTTAACGTTTATAATCATTTCAACTTGGGACAATTATTGTCGTATAAATTGTCACCGTTGGCATCTTTTAATGGCCCTTTCTGTATCTTCACTTCCCGTTACGTTTTAGTTTGTATATAAGCCACTATGCATATACTCCTAGATGTTCAGAGCCTGCACTAGTCTTTTCTTTTCCTGTTTCATTTGTCTTTCCCTTTTTGTTGGCTATTTTCTGTGGCTAGGTTTCCTTTTACCTTCTTTCCTTCATTACCATCTTGCCTCTCCTTGCAGCAATTTCTGAAAGATATTCTTAAAGAGCTCTGTGTCTACAACAACAAGGGGACTAACCAGGGATCATATGAGTTGAAGCCAGAATACAAGAGGTCAGGCGAGGAACCAGCTCTCATAGAGACAGAAGTCAGAGGTCTTCACTAGCAACTGCAACTGGTGCTGCTTTCATCGTTTGCTGATGCTTTCTTTCTAGATCAAAATCAGATATTCTCGTTTTTTAGAAAGAAGATCCTGAAAGAAACAGCCAGCAATTTTGCTTTATAAACCTCAGTTTCCAGACCACCTTATGGACCAATTTCTGTAAATTCAGACAAGCCAACGTGGCTCAAGAGCAGTTGCTCGTAAGTATGTTTCATTTGGTCCCTGGTGAGCACCACCGCCACTCAATTCACAGCATCTCTGATAATGATAATTAAGCTGGCTGCATCTTTCTATTTACATACATTCTTTTGGTCGTGTGTGAGGTTAATAGATTCTCTTTCCACCTCGAATAGAGCAACACTGGAGGTATTAAAATTGTTACCATGACTTTTATTTTATCAAAAACCCGAGCCGTGAATCTGGGCAGACGTGCGACGAAGTTCACTATGTGCACGCCCCAGGATGTGGGGCCTCTGCTCACTAGTGTTTCGTTCACGTTGCCTGCTTTCTCCAAGCAGTTGCAATTCTTTTCAGCGGTAGAATGAGAAGCCTTTTATGGGTTTCTCAGGTGATGTTTAGTTTACCTTCTTCTTACCGTTACTGATTGCACTTTGTAATTATTGTTTTATTAATTATTATTACTAAGGAATAAAATAAAATTTTAGTGTTTTAGTTAAACTAATGGTAAATGTCACTCTTAAATAGTAAAATAATTTTTTTTGGGCTAATTGATTTTTGTTTCGTTATAATATGTGTGTGTGTGTGTGTGTGTGTGTGTGTGTGTGTGTGTGTGTTGACTAATATACTTATTCTTCTTCTTTATGTGATAAAAAAAATTAAAATAAAGTGTTCCCATTTACATTTGTCATTTCGTAACAAATTTTTAACCATGCAAGCCATAACCTAAAAAAAAAAAAAAAATTAAATAAAAGAACTTAAAGACGTTAAAAGTAAATGATGAAAGAAAAAGACCAAGACAAAGAAAATGGAAAAAGAATGGAGCTGGCAAAATGCAAGGAAAAGGACAATTTGGGTAGTCCGTTATTTTTTCTTTCTTTGCATTTTCAAGAAGCAGCTAATGAAACGAAACCAAAAAAGAAAAAGAACAATTGAAAACGTATTAAATAATTATTAAAAATTAAATTTAAAAAAGTCATGACTAGACATAAAACAGAGTATGATTCCAAATAAGGTTTATGGGTTAATTCAATGAAGACAAAAAATTAGGAGAGATAAGAAGAATTAACATTTTTTTATTTTAAGGAAAAGAAAATAAGTTAGAAATATTGTTAAAAGTAATTTAGTCAAAAAATTTATCTTTTTTTTTTTTAATTTCAAAAAATAACTCAAAACTACTTTTTATACAATCTATTGTTTAAGGTAAACAATAACTCAAAGAATAGAATTAAAAATTTTACCCAACACCTTAGTACTCTATTTTTCAAAAGTGAGTAGCAAGAGCAATCTTCAACAGAAAAAAATAAACACCACTTTAATCGTTTTTCCTTTTTTTTTTTTTTTTAAATGCAATCTTAAATTCCCAATGCCAGTGAGTTATTCTTCCCCGCTCATTATTGTTGCATTGCACACGTGCTAAACTTTGATGTGTGATATAGGATTTGCTTATAAACTCCAAAGTTTGATGTCATTAAGTTATTTATCCTTGCCCTCTTTGTCAGGTATGTAGGAGCAAAGGTCAAATATTTGAAGATGGCCCCAATTTTGACATGGCCTTCAGGTTATTCCATAGGTATGACAGGGTAGCCCCTCTTTCCAAAAGATCATTCTTGCATTATGAGAAATTAGAGGTTCACCCAACACTCCCACAGTTCAATCCTTTAGCAACAAAAGCGGCCACCATAAGTTAGTCTTTCGTCTCCTGGACTTGGTGGACCATTCAGCTTTGATTCATTCTCTCGGCAGTGGAATAATCAGAAGAAAAAAATCTGAAGCATCTAAGAAAGATTTTTCTTCAAAAGTAAGTGAATTAAACTTCTAATCTCCGTAATTAACTTTGTTATAGAGGTCCTGGACAACTGGACAAAGTGTGTATTGATTTTTATTAAAGTAACTTTTGGAGAAACCCAGACCCATTTCCCACGAATGACCTTTCCGATCTCTCTGGCTAGGAGACCTTCTATGTTCCTTACTGCTATTGCATTTCCCCTCTCCTCGTGAAACTGATGGCTGGTAGTTCTCATCCCCTAGCATTTTATCAGTACCATGAGAGAGTGCAAATCCATGACCAGGTTCCTCAGCAAATGGGTGCCAACCACCCTGTCTACCAGGACCTTCAAATAATATTTGGATGAAAAGAAAATTAACACAAGGTAAATATTCTCCCGAGAGAAAAAATTAAAAAAATTTCACAATATAATTAGTAATCTCGGACACAAAATAAGTAGAAATTTTAGATCTTTTACTGAAAAAATGAAAAAGAAAATAAGAGTCTAAAACTTATCATTTATTTTTAAACAAGAATGAAAAACTTTATAAACAATTTGACTCAAATAGAAAATCAGAATTGCAAGTCCATCCTTAAAATAACTGTTGGGGTTATTACATATACATTAATTTGGCTAAAAAAACCAAAAAAAAGGAAAAAGACAAGAGAAAAAAGAAACGAGATCCCTTCATTTTTTATCCACAAAAAACCCTAGATTTGGGATTCCTGTGTTATAATAGCCACCAACTATTGAGAGAGTAAAATACTTTGTCAAATTATTAAAAATTAGATATCATATCATGAATAACAGACAATCAAGATCCAAAACCAAACAAAAGAAAAATAGAGAAGAGTGAAGTAATCACCAAGAGGCCTATGAAACTTGTTAGGTTCATGCCAGTGATACAATGTAAATATAGAAGACACATAGAACAAAGAACATTGTAGGGAAGTAAGGAAATATGGGGGTAAATGATAATTAGGAAGGGTGGGAAAAGTTGTTGGTTGGAAAATTATCCAATAAGAGCAAGAGCATCGTAAATGGCTATAAAAGCTGGAGCAAGAGATGTAAACAAATAACAAAAGTCCTAATAAGAATCCCTATTCTCCTTTTTTGTTTCCTTTGTTCATTTTTCTTCTTCATTGATTCTTTCCCAGAAAATACCTAATCTTGAAATCTTTCTTACTTTTCAAAGACTCCTTAATCTAGGAACTAGCCTTATCAAATTGACATTGACCAAATTGGCATTAAAGCCATTCTTTCCTAGGAAGGTGTTATAATGGTTGCGTGTATAAGATCTTATGATTTTACTTTAATGGACGTCAAGAAATTAGAGGAGATGTTTAAGAATTTCCAAGAAGCACAACGAAGAAAAATGGCTAAGTCAAGAGAGTTTTGTACTGGTATATTAGTTTAGAATCAATTCATGAACCAAAATCAATCTTTTGGGTCTTCAAGTCAAAATAACTATTATGGTTATAGAAAATTTGTTAAAATTGAATTTCCTAACTTTGATGGTACTAATGTGTAAGGGTGGATCTTCAAATGTGAGAATTATTTTGAACTTGATGGAACCCTAAAAGAATAAAAGGTGATAATGGCAGTTGGGTCACTTAATGATATGGCTTTGTAGTGGAACAATAATTTTATGGGGAAAAGAGCTCTAAGGAATTTGCCCTTATGGAATGATTATACCCATTCCCTATCTCTCAGGTTTGGTAACATTGCTTTTGAAAATCCTATTTCTACATTGTTGGTTTTGAAACAAGATGGAATTATAGCTAAATATCAAAATTAGTTTGATATTTTGTTCAGTAAGGTACAATTAATAGAAGACTATGTAGTAAATGTGTTTTTAATGATAAAATACTGTAAAAATGTTCATGCAAAAAACTTTACCTTGTACCTATGCTTTAGCTAAGCTATAAGAAGCTATGAATTTAGCCTTAACATAAAAATGGAGACCCATTAATAAGATTACAAGACTTTTACATAAACCACAATACCCTCTCTGTAATCCTCGAGTAGTGAGCTTGTCCTCTAATAGCCCTATGACTAAAGCTTAGAAGATACCCTAGTGGTTAAGAGTCATTACGATAAATTTTGGGATTAGCCTGAACGAGAAGAGAGCCAAGGGTCTTTGTTATTGGTGTGAAGAGAAATACGAAGTTAGGCATACATGTAAACATAAAAAGCTATATGTAATTAAAGGAAAAAAGGGAGAAGGAAATAGAGGAGTTGATGGCTTTAATCTTAAGTGAGTTATAGAAGATCTAACCTTATAACTCTAGATTTCCCTTTATGCTATTTCAAGCATAGGAAATTAGGATTTTAGAACTATGATGGTAACTTGTTATGTAAGGTCTAAGGCTATGTAAGTCTTGATAGATTTAGACAACACCCATAATTTCTTAGATGATGCAATAACAAAGAAATTAGGGTATAAGATGGAATATACAAAAAAATTGAAGGTTAAGGTGGCTGATGGAAATAGTATTCTTTGTCTTCACATATGCAGAGGGTTTTAATGGAAGTTGTAAGGTGACACTTTCATAATAGATGAGTATATACTTCTTTTGGAAAGTTGTGATATGGTCTTAGGTTTTTAGTGACTTAAGACCTTAAGTAATATTAATTGGAATTTGGATGAGCTTAGGATGGAATTCCAATATAAGGGTTAAAAACATGTATTAAGAGGTTTTTTAAAGCCTATTGTTAAGCAAAGTAGTCATAAAGCTATGATAATGGTCTTAAGGCAATTAGATCAACAAATGGTTATCCAACTTTACAATTTGCACTTGAAGACTGAAGTTCCCAACTTCTCCTTAGGATCTACTAGTTTATGATATTGAGAGGGGGAATGAATCAGTATCACCACAATTTGTAATTCACAGGTAAATGAACAACTTCAACTTCAACTTCTTCTTAAAAGAGAATTCTTCATCAGACTCGACTAAGGTAGATCTATTGCTACTTATTAATTACAATAGTCCCCAAAGTCACATTTCAGACACCTTGCTTAATAGACAATACAAATATTCTTATTTAGGTCTTCGTTAGGTTATGGGCTGGCTAATACTTTAGCTGCGTTCACAACTCAATTCAAAACACAGAATGTAAAGCAAATTAAGGACACACGACATTTACGTGGTTCCGTCAACGTGATGTACATTCATGGTGGTAAGACTCTCCTTTGCCGAGACTATCCACTATACTTGAGAATTCCAGTTACAATGGATGTCTTAATCCTCTGCTCCTTTCAATATTGCAATTACTAAGTAAGTATAATACAAAGAGTGTCACTAACTGTGTTTACCCTTCTTATAACTTGTCTTGCCTCTATTGAATTGAAAGGCTACTCCACTGTCGCTTAGAAGTTCACCATAACACTTTCTAACCTCTCTTGAAGAAATATGGAAATACGTTGAGTTTTTTCTGATGCTTCGCCGAATTTCTTCTCTATGTTGTTTCACACAACTCCTGCTTTCACCATCTCATGATCTCACTCGTCCCCTTGTCTCATGATCTCACTATCCATTTCTTTATCCATCTATTTTAGCTCGGATATGATATTACCAGTTATTGATCTGGTCTCGTCTTACCCGTTTCTCTCTCTTGCGGTGTCGTTCCCTTGTTGACTGTTGGTGTGCTGGTGGTCTGTCATCATGCATGGGTTTCTCTCTCTTTTTTGCCAACGGTCCCTTTTTGACGATTCTCTCTCTTCCATGACGTTTTGCCGTCGCTCCCCTTTTCTGATTTTTGGCTGTCGTCTCTCTTTTTCTCTCTCAATGGGTTCTTGTTCTTCGTTCAGCCTGGCCGTCGACCTCTCCTATTTTCGATAGCCGACCTCTCCTCTTCTCTTTCTCTCCTTCGTCTGAAAACTACTTCGTTCTCTCTCTCTTCTTGTCGATGGCTTCTTTTCTCTCTCTTCCAAGTGTTTTCTCTCTCTTCATCCAACGACTTCAATGTGCAGCTACTATTCACTCAACGACTGCATTGTTCACAATGACTACTTCTTTTCTATTTTGCCTTCCCCTGTTCTGCCGTTCCCTTGCCGTTGGTGTGCTTTGGCCATCCACACACTTTTATGTTTTGCTGTGTATTTAATTGTATTGGCCTTACCCTAGTTTTGTCTTCCAAGGTCTTTATATACTCTCTTCCATAAAACCTTAATAGGGCTTACGTGGTGGATTTTTGTTCTTGCCCTTACACGACGAATTTAGTTTCTTGCCCTTCCATGTGACTTTACTTTCTCACACAGTTAAACCTAGTTGATAACAATTACAACCCATACAAGACTGCGAGAACAACAATCTCCCCCTTTGTAATTGTTAGCAATACTTATAACAAAAGCCATTATGCAACAATTTCAACTCCTTCTGAATATGCACTCCCCCTTTCTTAACATCTCCCCCTGTACTGTTGCTTCTCTCCCCCTTTGCCAACCAATTACAAATATGAAAAACTTGTAAAGTAGAGATGGAGGATTCACTTGATTCTCAGGCTTGAGGAGGCATTCGCATAGATAGACTCATTCTGTGCATTCAAACAGCTCAGTGGACAAGGATTTAATTAGATCTTATGTAGCCTCTTTAATAGATTTACATTCAACTTGTGAGAGTAAAGCAGTAGTTCCCACAATTCTTCTTCTTGTTGTAACTCCTACTGATGGGTCACCTATGATATGCTTTTCTTGATGAGCACTAGTCCACGTTTTCTTGGCTTTCTTTCTTGTATTGTCTTAGATGCAAGAGGATCTTTTTCTTCATCTTTAGACTCACTCTTCCTCGAGTCTAAACTTACTTCTTGTTCCTTTTCTTCGAGTTGGTTTGATTCTTCATCTACATTGAAGTCATCTTCTTCACTGTCCTCAACTTCTCCATTTTGCATTATTTTCCAGTTCTCATCCATTCTCACATCACTGGAAGTGATCACTTTTCCTAGCTTATGCAAGAAAACTCTATAACCTTTTGTCTTTTCTGAGTATCCCATAAATATGCCTTTATCAGACCTAGCATTGAATTTTCCCAAGTTTTGCTCTTTGTTCTTCACAAAACATAGGCTACTAGAAACTCTAAGATACTTGGCTGTTGTCTTCTTCCCACTTCATAGCTCATATGGAGTCTTATTAGTATTGGGCCTTAGTAATACTCTGTTTAGTAGATGCACGGTTGTAAATGTTGCTTCTGTCCAAAATCTTGTGTGAAGTTTGGATTCCAGCAGTAGAGTTCTCGCCATTTCAACCACAGCTCTATTTTTCCTCTCTACCACCCTGTTTTGTTGAGGTGTTCTTGTTACTGCCATTTGATGATGAATTCCATGCTTTTCAAGATAATCTTCAAAGGCTTTATTTGTAAATTTAGTTCCTTGATCTGACCTCAATACTTTGATCTTCCTTCCACTCTCATTTTTAGCCAATCTTCTATATCTCTTGAAGTAATTTAAAACTTCTAACTTGTGTTTGAGGTGCATAAGGTAGGTCCTTCTCAAATAATCATCAACAAATAAAATAAAGTACCTTTTACCTTTTAACCCTTTTTTCCTCATCGATCCACACAAATTAGTATGCACAATGTCAAGCACTGCTTCAGAACTGAACTTTTTGGTGTTGTACTACTTTTTGGCATGTTTTCCTTTAGAGCATGCTGACCAAACATACTCTCTCTCTCTCTCTCTCTCCCCTGTGGTTGGGAATGTCTTTGATTGCATGAGTAGTGGTCAGCTTCCTCATGTTCTTCTGTGATAAGTGTCCCAACCTCCTATGCCAAAGTTGATTTTCTTCTTCTTTGGTGAGTAAACAGCTGCTTGTCTTATCCTCATCAATCACATATAAATTTCTAGTTGTTCTCTTCTCAACTGCAACAGTATTGCCTTCTTTACTCTTTACTCGGCAATCTGTTTTTGTGAATATCATTTTGTGGTTGTTGTTGCATAGTTAGCTGACAGATGCTAAATTATATCTGAGTTCTTCAACGTGTAGAACATCTTTTAACTTTCCTTTTTCAATATTCACTGACCCCTAACCACTGATGTTGAGTGAATCATCATTGCCAAACTTGACTCTGCCTTCTCTTGATTTGTTTAGCTTTGATATTTGTTCTTGTCTCCGGTCATGTGTAAAGTGTATCCATTATCAAGGATCCACTGCTTATCCTTGCAATCAACCTTTAGTGCAATTTCAGCTATATTATCCACCTCCCTTTTTGCTCTAGATTCCTTTTTTTGAACTAGTTGTAAGATAACTTTTTCCTTTTTCTTAGTTTTGACTACACTGCTTATTTTCACTGTGCCATTGAGTGCTTTCTCTTCCTTAAGGAGAAATGTCATGTATCTCTTGGCACTATGGCCATCTTGCCCATACTTTCATACTACTCCAAGTCTGCCAATATAGCAAACTTGTTCTTTGAAACCATTGGTTTGGGCTTCCACTAACAATCCTTGTCAGCATGTCTTTGCCTTTTATAATATGTGCAAGAACTCATGATAGGTGTTTTCTTCTGATTTCTATATTGTCTCCCCTTGTACGTAGCATCAGATCTTCTCAAGTTGGAGACATATACTGGCTTTCTCCACCAACAGTTGCTTGCCTTATAACCCCAAACTCCACGATAAAGATAGTGACCTTGAAACTGCCTCTTCTTGGGTCTACTTATAGCTTGTCTTCTTCTATTCATCACTTGTTGTATAGGCAAAGTAGTTGGCTTCTTTGCTTGTGTGACTTTCATTTTAGTCATCTTTTTCTCCTTCTTATGTTTAGCCATAGCCATATACTAGTTGACTTTATTTTCTTTTTGAGACGTAGTAGCTATGAGCTGCTGCTCTTTAACCACATACATCATTTTTGGCCTTGGCTGTGGTTTGATAACTATCTTCTCTTCAATTATCTTCACCTGAGTCACAGCCTTCTTTTTCAACTTCTAGGGTAAAGTCTCATTCTTCTTTTCTCTTGCAGAGCTTGTTTCTCCTACCATTTCAAACTTTTGCAATTTCTCCTCACTTTTTTTGAGTTATTGCTGAAGTCTCATCAACTCTATCTCTATTTCTTTAATTATTAAAGTCATTGAGCCAAGCTCTATTGTAAGGTCTTCACATATTTTGATATGTTCTTCAAATCTTCTCTTTAAGTCAATATGTTCAGCCCTTATTTCATCATTTTGACTTTCAGCTTCCTTAGACTTTGCTTCAACTTGTTTTATGTGAGCCTCTAACCTTTTTATGGTTCTGCCCCTTCTGATTATCTCCTTTGAAGCTGCTTCAAACTTAGCTTCAAGATCTGGTTCTTCTTCATCAACCTCCTTTTCCTCTTTAGAGGTTGAACTACCACCTTGAGCTAATGTCATAAAGACATGCTCATCTAATGAGTCTTTCTTGT
This sequence comes from Ceriops decandra, assembly GCA_020615895.1. Taxonomy (NCBI): domain Eukaryota; kingdom Viridiplantae; phylum Streptophyta; class Magnoliopsida; order Malpighiales; family Rhizophoraceae; genus Ceriops; species Ceriops decandra. The sequence goes on along the minus strand of JAHLGO010000169.1, from coordinate 4,805,189 downwards.
TCTTCCCATGACTTCTCAGGTCATTTACAGTGTCAATAACCCTAGTGAAAAACTCTTGAACTATCTCATTCTTCTGCATTATGAGAGATTCATATCTTTCCTTGAACACTTGAAGCTTAGCCTCCTTCATTTTTCCATCACCTTTATAGACTTTATGCAATCTATCCCATACCTTTTTGGCAGATTTGCAGTCTATAACTTTAGCATATTCATCATTTATCAATACTGAAATGATGATGTTTGAGGTCTTCCCATTTATCTCAAACTACCTTAATTCCTCTGGGGTTGGATCGTTACCTTCTTCTAGAGCCACAAAACCCTCATGTATGCATTTCATCATGTTCATGCCCATGGTTGCAAATACCACTTGCATTCTTGCTCTCTCTATATATGGTAGTTGGTTCTGTTGAAGATTGGAACCTTCTTGCTGTAAGTAGTGTTAGTGCTGGTACCAGCTTCCATTTTTCAGTATGTTGAACAAGTCAAACTTCTAGATCCCTTCAAACTAGTACACCAAGCTATTAAGTTTCAAACTGGTGCACCTGCGCTCTGATACCAATTGAAGTTCTCAACTTTTCCCTAGGATCTACTAGTTTGTGATATTGAGAGGGAGGGTGAATCAGTATCACCATAATTCCCAATTTGCAAGTAAGTGAATAGCTTCAACCTTTTCTTAAAAGTGAACTCTTTCTCAGACTTGACTGAGGTAGATGTATTGCTACTCACTAATCACAATAGTCCCCAAAGTCACCTTTTAGACATTTTGCCTAATAGATAATACGGATGTTCTTATTTAGGTCTTCATTAAGTTATGCTTGGCTGATACTTTAGCTACGTTGGCAAAACACAAAATGTAAAGTAAATTAAGGACACATGAGATTTACGTGGTTTCGTCAACATGACTTACATCCATGGTGGTAGGGACTCTCCTTTACCGAGACTATCCACTATACTTGAGAATTCCAGTTACAATAGATGTCTTAATCCTCTACTCCTTTCGATATTACAATTGCTAAGCAAGTACAATACAAAGAGTGTCACTTACTATGTCTACCCTTCTTCTAACTTGTCTTGCCTTTGTTGAATTGAAAGGCTGCTCATTGCCACTTAGAAGTTCACTGCAACGCTCTCTAACCTCTCTTAAAGAAATCTAGAAATATGTTGAGTTCTTTCTGATGCTTTGCTGAATTTCTTCTCTACGTTGTTTCACACAACCCTTGCTTTCACCGTCTCACGATCTCACCCATCTCCTTGTCTCACGATCTCATTGTCCGTTTCTCTCTCTCTTTTATCACTGGATTTCTCTCTCTTCATCCACCCGTTTGGGCTCAGATCTGGTCTCATCTCACCTATTTCAGCTCGGATCTAGTGTCCCCGATTCTTGATTTGGTCTCGTCTTACCCATTTCTCTTTTTTGCCATGTCATTTCCTTGCCGACCGTTGGTGTGCCGGTGGTTTGTCATCACGCATGAGTTTCTCTCTCTTTTCTGCCGATGGTCCCTTTTTGACGATTCTCTCTCTTCCATGACGTTCTGCTGTCGCTCTCCTTTTTTGATTTTTGGCTGTCATCTCTTCTTTTCCGATTTTTGGCCATTGTCTCTCTTTTTCTGTCTCAACGGGCTCCTATTCTTCGTTCAGCCCGGCTGTCGTCCTCTCCTATTTCTGATAGCCGACCTCTCCTCTTCCCCCTTTTTTTCTCTCCTTCATCCAACGGCTTCTCTATGCGACTACTATTCACTCTGCACTGTTCATGATGGCTGCTTCTTTTCTATTTTGCCATCCCCTATTCTGCTATTCCCTTGCTATTGGTGTGCTTTGGTCGTATGTTGTGTTTTTCTATTTTCTTTATTTGGCCATCCACATACTTTTGTGTTTTGCCGTGTATTTGATTGTATTGGCCTTATTTTAGTTTTGTCTTCTAAGGTCTTTATATACTTTCTTTCATAAAACTCTAATAGGGCTTACGTGGCAGATTTATGTTCTTGCCCTTACGCGACGGATTTACTTTTTTACCTTTCCATGTGGCTTTACCTTCTTGCCTTTCCATGTAGATTTACTTTCTTGCCCTTCCATGTGACTTTACTTTCTTGCACACTTAAACCTAGTTGACAACAATTACAACCCATACAAGATTGTGGGAACAATAAAGACAACCATGGATGTAGCTTCTGCTGAAATTTCTCTTGTATGAACCACTTTAATGCTAGTGGTCAACACTTTATTGCCCCAATTCTCATATGTTTATAAAGCCTATTAGTCTCCCCCCATATAAACTCCATGATCATAAAATTCCTTTGGCTACTATAACTTAGGGCATCAATATTAGGCCTTACAAGTATCTTGCTCTCTAAAAGGATGTTATAAAGAAGCTTATACAAGAGATGTTATATTCAGGGATTGTATAGCCTAGCTTTAGTCCCTTTGTAGCATTTATGGTTTTGGTAAAGAAACAGAACAATACTTGGAAGTTTTATGTTGATCACAAGAAATTAATCTAGTTTACAATCAAAGATAAATTTCTCATTCCTTTGATTGAAGACTTATTGGATGAATTTGGTAGGGCCTCTTAGTTTTCTAAGTTGGACTTAAGATCAGACTATCACTAATAAAGAACTCGCTAAACGACCTACCCTAAGAATTTTTAAATCAATTTGTTATGCACGCTCTAAAAAGCTAGGAGACAAGTTGGGTTGATTAGATCAGAATCCTAAGGAAATTAAGTTCTAAAAGCCCTAATCTTAATATAGCACAAAGGTTGATCACTCCTTTGATAAGTCAAGACAATGTATTCTTCTAAGAACACAAGAAAGCAGAACAAAGCTTACTGAAAAAAAATACCTCAATCTTGTTGATTTTGTTTTACATAGTTGTAACCTTTATATATATATCTTATAAGGAAAAGGTGTTTCTTAACATACCTATATAAGAAAACGTTAATTATAGGTGATCCCTTTAATTAAAGAATACAATTCTACCTTGATTAGGAATTCTTAAAAAAGACTGCCATTAATGATATAAAGTCAAAGTAAAACCCTAACTAATGTATCAAGACTTAGTTAAACCTATAAGCGTAATTAAACCCAATAAGTTAAGCCTTTTTACATGTAATTCGGCCTTAAGTTCAAATTTAGAAACCTAAAACAAAATTAGGCAAATTAATATAACTTAGTATGCAATTGAGCCTTTTTATAGCTTGGTCATACAGCTTAGACTTATATCATAAGCTCCAAGTTTTGTTCTTTAAGTTTTAAGCCTTATCTATCATTTTGCACATAAAGATAAGTGATTATCTTTAGTGTACCATTGAAAACTTTTAGAATAGTCTTATAATCTTCGAAAGCACCTTCTTTGTCCTCTAACTTCATGATTAAGCCTTGTAAAGCCTTTTTCATCCTTTTTGTCCTTGCCTTAGTCATTGGACGACTAATTCTTTGCAAGGATCTAGAGAATACTTGCTTTGTTACACTTGAATAGCATCTTGTTCTCCATCATTCCTCCCCTCCTTAAAAGTATTCGTCCTTGAATCACCTACATCAAATAAAGATAAGTTAGCAACATTAAAAGTAGCACTAACATTACCATAGTTGCTCGGTAAATCTTGCTTGTAGGCATTGTCATTAATCCTCTCCAAGACTTGAAAAGGTCCATCTCCTCAAGGATATAATTTGGACTTTCTTTGTATAGGAAAGCATTCCTTCCTTATATGCACCTACACCTAATCATCAGGTTCAAAGACAACCTTCACACGCCTCTTATTAACTTGCTTAGCATATTGGTCATTCTTCCTTTTAATGTTAGCTTGAATCTTGGCATGTAAATCCTTTACAAATTTTGCCTTTTTCTTACCATCAATGTTAGCACGGCCTTTAGTAAGCAAAGATCAAATCTCTAAAGGAGTTAAAGGATTAAAATCACAAGCAACTTGAAAAGGTGATAAGGAAGTAATATCATAAGCAAACTTAACATGTGTTAAACACCATTTCTATTACCTCAAGTTCTTTTAAATGATAACACATAACAAAGTGGTGAGTGTCCTATTAACTATTTTAGTTTGTCCATCTGTTTGAGGATGTGCAACAATAGAAAATAGGAGTTTGGTTCCCAATTTATTCCATAAAGTGTGCTAAAAATGATTTAAGAACTTAACATCCCTATAACTAACAGTAGTTCTTGGCAATCCATGCAAATGCATCACTTCCTTAAAGAATAACTTAGTAACATGTGTTGCATCATTGGTTTTAGAACATGCAATAAAATAAGCCATTTTGCTATCCTTACCACTTTGAGATTTTGGTAATCTTAAGACAAAGTCTATAGAAATATCAGTCTAAGGTTGGTTAGGCACAGGTAAAGGTGTATACAAGCCATATGGTTTAACTCTAACCTCTACTTGCCTAAATGTAATGTACTTGTCATAAATGTAATGCACATCATGCTTTATATTAGGCCAATAAAAATGCTCATGCAATATATCTAGAGTTTTCTGCACACCAAAGTGCCTTATTAAACCACCCTTGTGAGCTTTCTAACAAGCAACTCACGAATAGAACAAATAGGCACACATAATTTATCCCTCTTAAACAAAAACCCTTTATGCCTATAAGTGTTACTAAACACACAATTATCATATGCATTCCATACTTGGTCAAAATCAGAGTCATTCGTATACAAGCCCTTAAGCAATTCAAAACTATATAACTTAGTTTGCATAGAAGTAAGTAACGTGTACCTCTAGGACAATGCATCAGCAATAATGTTTTCCTTTCTATATTTGCACTTGATTACATAAGGAAACGTTTTTATGAACTTTAGCCACTTAGCATGTCTTCAATTAAGCCTACCTTGGGATTTCAAGAACTTTAAGCTCTTATGATTAGAATAAATGATGAATTCCCTCGACCACAAATAATGTTGCCATGTTTAAAAAGTTTGTACCAATGCGTGAAGTTTCTCGTCATAAGTGGGATAATTTAAGATTGCCCCATTTAGCTTTTCACTAAAATAAGTGATCGGTTTGGAATCTTACATCAAAATAGCTTCTATTCCTATTCTAAATGCATCACATTTTACCTCAAAAACTTTATCAAAATTAAGCAAGCATAACAAAGGTGTATTAATAAGCTTTTTTTTCAAAGTACTAAAAGCTTGATCATACATGTCATCTCACTTGAAAACAACATTCTTTTTAACAAGTTCATTTAAAAGTGCAACAATGGAACTAAAATCTTTAACAAATCTTCGATAAAAACTTGCTAACTATGAATGCTTCTTACCTTGTTCATGTTCTTAGGCATAGGCTAGTCCGTTATCGCCTTTACCTTTTCCCCATCCATACTAATACCTTGCGAACTAACAATATAGCCATGAAAAATATGCACTTTTTGAAATTAGCATATAATTGATTCTTTTTTAACACACTAAACACAACATGTAAGTGTTTCATATGTTCATCCAAATTCTTGTTATAAATTAAAATATCATCAAAGTAAAATACTACAAATTTCCTATGAAAGCATGCAAGACATGATTCATTAACCTTATAAATGTACTAGATGCATTAGTTAATCCAAAAGGCATTACTAACCACTCATACAATCCATATTTAGTTTTAAATGCTATTTTCCATTCATTGCCCTCTTTTATGTGAATTCGATAATGGCCATTCTTTAAAACACACATAAACTATGCAACTTATCAAACATATCATCTAATCTAGGTATAGGATGTCTATGCTTTACAATGATCTCATTGATGGCTTAAAAATCAACACATATGTGCCATATTTTATCTTTCTTTGGGACTAAGATAACAAGGACCAAACATGGGCTAAGACTCTCTTTTACAAATCCCTTTTGCACCAACTCATCCACTTGTCTCTATATCTCCTTTGTTTCATTTGGATTAGTTCTATAGGCAGGTCAGTTTGGCACGCTAACACTACGTATGAAGTCTATTTGGTGCTCAATCCCTTTTAAAGGAGATAATCCCTAGGGAATCTCTTTAAGAAATAAATTTTCAAACTCCTACAATAATGGAACAACCATACTAGGCAAAGAGGAATTAAAGTCATTAGATAAAATATAAACATTCTTGTACATAAGTACAAGTAGTTGTTACCTTGTGATCATAGCACTATTAACCTTACTATTTCCAGCAAACACACTTACCTTGTTACTGTTCTTTCCTTTTAGCACACTTTTCTCTTTGCCTTACCTTTTTTGCTTGAATTTTTCCCCTTAGTCTCACTTTCTTTCTTTCCCTTTGACTTGTCACTCTCTTTCTTTGTCTTTTCCCCTTGTTCTATCATTTGTTCTTCTCTTATTTTGCACTCTCATGTTATCTTAATATGATCTTTATATGCTTGAATAGGTTTGAGTGGAGTTAATACAATAGTCTAATTATTAATTACAAAGGAGTATCTATTCTCGTGCATCGTGACTAACATTCCTATCAAATTGCCATGGTCTCCCAAGAAGTATAACCAACATGTATTGGTGCCACATCATAGAGAACCTTATCCTTGTAATTACCAATAGAAAAGGCAACTAAAACATGCTTGGTTACTCTAGTTTCTCCATAATCATTCAACCATTGCAACTTATAAGGCTTAGGATACTTGAAGGTATCCAAAATTCAACTTCCTACTAGCAACATTATTACAATTTCCACTATTAATAATCATGTTACATACCTTGTCTTTAACTTGACATCTTGTATAAAAAATGTGCTCACATTACTCCTCATCATTATTATCTTTAGGCTGAATACTTAGTGCATGCCTTGCAACTAGCATATCTCTATAAACAAGTTCTTCAATTTCAACATTAGAATAATCCTCCAATAGTGGCATGTCATTATCACTAAACTAATGCTTTTTATGTCACCATTCTCCAAAATGATCATAGCTCTTTTATTTGGACATTGAGAAGCAATATATCCATGTCCTTGACACCTAAAGCACTTAATATCATGAATTTAGAAGATTTCATTTCGGTTTTACCTTTAGAAACAGCAACTGATATTTTTGGCCTTTTTATCTTCTTTTGATTTTGAGGTTACTTTGGCATCTTTCCAAGTTGCCTTTCATGTAGAAGTAGAAGTCGATCCAAATTTGGATCCTTTGGACTTGATTTGTTTCTCCATCTTAATAGCCTTATGCAACAGCTCCTCCATATCTAAATAGTGTTGCAAATCCACTACATCTATAATTTCCTTGTTTAAGCCACCAATAAACCTTGCCATGGTAGCCTTTTGGTCTTCCTTTACATGAGCTTTAATAATGGCTATCTTTATCTCCTTGTAATAATCCTTTACACTTATAGACCCTTGCATTAGCCCTTGTAATTTTCTATGTAAGTCTATATGGTAGTGACTAGGTATAAATCTCTTGTGCATTATAGATTTTATCACTTCTCATGATTGAATTGACCTCTCACCATTCCTCCTTTTACTTATCACCAATTGGTCCCACCAAATACTTGCATAATTAGTGAATTCTATAATTGCCAATTTTACTTTCTTCTCTTCAGAATAATTAAAGCAATCAAATACATGCTTAACCTTTCTCTCCCACTCTAAATAATGTTCAGGATCATTTTTCCCTTAAAAAGCTAGAATCTTTATTTTATGCTTCTTAAATTGCTATCTCTTTTGGAAACAGCCTTCCTACCTTTTCTCAAGCTTGATTCTTCATAGTTTGACTTTTTCTCATTTTTTCCTCAATCACACGCCTTTTAGAGGATTTAGATTTAATAAGTGATTGTAACTTACCTAGCCTTGCATTTATCATCTTAAATTGCTTGATGATAACCTTAAGCCAAATCTTCACATCTATATCATGCACTTCTCCTTCTCTACTCATGTTTAAAATCTATAGAGACACGTACTAATTAAAAGAAGTTTGTTCCTTAAACACTCCCTCACATGTTTGTGCTTAAATCAGATTGTTATTACTTGTGTTTCACTTTATTTTGGCTTTTCACAATGATGATCTCACCACTCTTGCCTATTTCCACTTAAGTTAGGCTCTTTTGTGTTATTCAAAGACTTAAGATCAACAAATCACAAGGAGCAATTTGTTAAATGGTGGCAAATCTTAAAATCAAAACTTTTAAAAGAAATTCAAGATATCCTTTTTAGGCTTAGAAAAAAAAAAGATTTGCAACCTTATACACAATAGGTTGAAAGAATTAAGATGCATTACTTAGCTTTAACACAACTTCTTTTTCTTTTTTTTATTATTTTATTATTTTTTCTTCTTTTATTTTTCAACCTTCTTTCTATTTTTTTAAAAAATCTTTTTTCAACTTTTTTTTAATCAAATTAGTCACCCATAGAATTAACACAACTTTAAAAGTAATAAGCTAATTTGAACAAACCAGAAGGACTATGCAAAGAAACATAAGGAATGAATAAGGTACAAAGAAAAGTACTAGACAAAGATAGAAAAAAGATACGTAACTTATTTCTAAAACCACGGTTTTGATACCAATTGATAAATAACCCATTAAGTGACTTACCTTAGGAACCCTTGAATTAATTTGTTATGTACGCCCGAGAAAGCTAGGAAATAAGTTCGGTTGATCAAATCGGAACCTTAAGGAAACTAAGTCCTAAAAGCCCTAATTTTAATATGCCACAAAGGTTAATCACTCTTCTGATAAGTTAAGACAATGTATTTTTCTAAGAACATAAGAAAGCATAGCAAAGCTTGCTGAAAAAAACAAAATACCTCAATCTTGTTGATTCCATTTTACATAATTGTAACCTTCATATAGACTTCTAAATATTACAATCCTATAAGGAAAAGGTGTTTCTTAACATATGTATATAGCAAAACCTTAATTACAGGTGATCCCTTTAATTAAGGAATACAATTCTACCTTGATTAGGAATCCTAAATTTGCTTTGATTAGGAATTCTTAAAAGAATACCACTAATGATATAAAATCAAAGTTAAACCTTAACTAATGTATCAAGACTTAGCTGAACCTATAAGCCCAAATAAACCTAAGAAGTTAAGCCATTTTTTACATGTAATTTGGCCTTAACTTTAAATCCAGCAACCTAAAACAAAACAATGCCCATTAATACAACTTAGCATGCAATTGAGCCTTTTCATAGCTTAGACTGATATCATGGGCTCCAAATATTTTTCTTCAAGTTTTAAGCCTTATCCATCATCTTGTATATAAAGATAAGTGATTATCTTTGGTGTAGTATTGAAAACTTTTAAAATAGTCTTGGAATCTTCTAGAGTGCCCTCTTTGTCATGCAACTTTATGATTAAGCCTTGTAAAGCTTCTTTCATCCTCTTTGTCTTTACTCTAGTTATTAGACCACCGATGCCTTACAAAGAATCTATGGAATACTTGCTTTGTTGCACTTAAATAGCCCTTTGTTCTCCTTCAATCACCAAATAAGAATGTACCTTCCTAATATGCATAAGACAACATTCAAAACCCATGAAGATTGATAAGGACCATTTTAGGTCTCACATTAAGAGTGGGAGGGGGTGCATTAAAGTGAGATGTCTACTTTTTACAAATTTGTCTAGATCAAACCTCTATGACTTGTTAAAGTCTATGATCCATTTTTATCTCGCTTCTTTATGTGAGAATGACTGTATGGATATCAAGCAAGCATAAGTACCCAAGAATACATAGAATTTTTATGTGGTTCACCCACAATGTGTGAGCTACATCCACGGTGTGATAAGATCACTCTTAAATCACATGATCCACTCTTATTATCAAGGGATACAACTGATGTTGTGGAAGGATGACTTCTTAACCATTATGGAAGGATCTCTTTTTAACCACTATAGAAGGATTTGACGAGGACACTTTTAGGTCTCACATTGAGAGGAGGGTAAATCAGTGTGAGATATTCATTTTTACAAACCTATCTAGATTTAACCACTGTGACTTGTTAAAGCCAATGATCCAATTATTTATCTTTTTCCTTTATTTAAGACCAGCTATACGAATATTAATCAAACATGAGCACCAATGAACACATAACAATTTTTATGTAGTTCACCCATAATGTGTGAGTTGTCCATGGTGTTATAAGATCCCTCCTAAATCACATAATCCATTCTTGTTATCAAGGGATACAATTTGGTTGTAGAACCATTTGTGAAAGGATCACTCTTAATCACTTATAATGATCTCTTGATCACTCTAAGGATATTCCACCCTTTTTTAGCAAGTTTATCAAGAGTTTACAGTAAAACCTTTCCTGGAGAATGATCACTCAATGTGTACAAATTACTAGTACAAAATATGGATCTTCTCCTTCCTTTGATGCTGGTGTTGTCTCACTTGCTACCAGTGCTGCTTGCACGTGTTGCTATTGCCGTCTGTACATGCTGTTGTTGCTGTTGTTTGCATGTGTTGTGGGTGTTGTTTGCATGCATTGTTGCTATCGTCCGCACCCGTTGCTTGCATAAACATGAGCTACTACTACTATCTACACACATTGTTGCTTTTGTTTGCACATTGCTTCTAATGTCCACACATGCTGCTTCTGTCTGCATGCATTGCACTTGTTGTCGGCACATGCTGCTACTGTTTGTATGCATTGTTGTTGCTATTCGCACATGTTGCTGTTGTCCATATGTGCTATTGCTGTTTATTTATGCTACTACTGCTATCTGCACGTGCTACTGCTATCCACTCACATCGTTGCTGTTATTGATTTGGTTGCTAAGTGCACTACAATTGCTGGTGTAGCCTCCTGGACGTGCTATTGCCATCTACATGCGCGACTCTCATTGATTTGGTTGCTGGGTGCTCTGCACTTGCTAGTATAGCCTCCTGGATGTGCTGCTGCTATTTGAATGCGTTGCTTTCACTGATTTGGTTGCTAGGTGCACTGCACTTGCTAGGTTAGCCTCTTAGATGTATTGCCACTACTGGTATACCTCATGAGGTGCTGTTGGTTTGCTGGAAGGCCTCTTAATTTGTTGGTTTCTTCCCAGACTTGTTGCTGCATGACCTACTATTGTACAACTTATTATTGCACTTTCTATAAGTGGCTGCTGATTTTTGAATGATGCTGTTACAGCTACTAGTTTGCTGCCTAATGCCCTGACTTGCTGGTTCTTAGACTTGTTGCTGCAATTTGTAGGTGGTTGTTTCGTTCTTGGACCTATTGCTGCAATAGGTGGTTGCTTCATTCTTGGACCTGCTGCTTTGATTTGTAAGTGGCTACTTCATTGTTTGCTAGTATTGGACACGTCCTACTGCTACTGCCTTCATATTTATTGGTGCAGGGACCTCTGGTTGCTGCTACCTTCTTGTTTGTTGGGGCAGGACACCCCTTCTTATTACTGCCTCCTTGATTGTTGGTGTATAACACCTCCTGCTACTGCACCACCTCTTGTTGGACCTACTGCTTCCTTGTTTGTTGGTGTAAGGACCTCTGGTTACTGCTACCTCCTTGTTTATTGGTGTAGGATACCTCTTTTTGCTAATGCCTCCTTGATTACTGGTGCAGAACACCTCCTGTTGCTCCATCACCTTTTGTCAGACCTGCTACCTCCTTATTTGTTAATTCAGGCACCTCCTGGTTTTATTGGTGGAGGTTGCTACCTCCTGGTTTGTCTTCCCTTGATGTTTGATTCACAGGTTGTTGCACCATATTCTGGTTTGTCTCCTTTGGTTGCTAAATTCACAAGTTACTACACCTTTTAGTTTGTCTCCTTTTGCTATTGGATTCATAGGTTGCTACAACACCTTCTAATTTGTCTTCCTTGATTGCTAAATTATTGGTTTAACATTGCTGGTTTCCTGGTTTATTGGTGTAGGCTGCTGGTTTGTTGGTTCAAGGTTAGTTGCTGTAAGTTTTGGTGAGGGCTAGCTACTACAGGTGTTGATGAGGGTCAACTACTACAACTTGGTGAGGGCCAGTTGCTACAGGTGTTGGTAAGGGTGGCTGGTTGCTTCAAGTTTGTTGGTGTGGTGGCGAGTTGCCTTTCTCTCCCTCATAGTTGTCTACCTTGCTGTGTCTCTCTCCCTCTTGACTAGCTATTGCAATTAGGTTTTGTTATATCAAGAAATTCTGCAGCACTCACACCAACAAGCAAGACGTTTATGGATATTTATAGAGCTTTAAAATTAGGATTACACGATCATCAACAATCATTGTTGATTTTCATAGGCTGTCTTACAATTAATGACTAGATTTGAGTCCTAAAATTTAGGGTAAATGGTCAACATTGACTTCCTAAAATTTAAGGTCAACAGTTAAAGGTCAACGGTCAATCTTGATCCCTAAAATTTTGGGTTACGGTCAACATTGACTCCTTAACATCAATGTTGACCTATCATTATCAACTTTTCTCAATGACCACTTTGCATCTTAATGATATTCATAACCTCAAATCAATACATATAATCATGTAAGATAGTGTTGACAACAAATCCAACATTAGCCATCAAAGATGGGCTCAACAAGATCACCTTTTAACCACTTATAATGATCTTCTAATTACTCCAAGGGTTTTCAACCCTTTTTCAAAGAATTACATAAAAAGTTTATAACAAGAACTCCCTTGAGAAAGATCTCATCATGTGCATAAGTTGCTGTTGTAGAAAATTGATTTTCTCCTTCCTCACTACCTGTCTTTTCTCAAGCTTTCTACCATTCTGTCCTTCTTCACTATTGGTCTTTACTCAAGCTTTATCAGTCTCTCATTGTTTAATGTCAGTTTCAGAGCTTTCTTTTTATTGTACTCCTACTCTCTCTTTGTTGTGTTTCACAACTTTGTCTTTGCCTCTATTAGTCTCAACTCTTTACTGGTTCTCTCCTCTGTGGGTTCTCTCATTTGCAGGTTCTCTTCTCTATAGGTTTTCTCTCCTACCTCTATCGAGTTTTTCTCTTTGCCTCACTAGGTTTCTCTCTGCCTATTTTTGTAGTTCTCTCTACTTGTTTGTGCAGCTCTTTGTACCTGTTTTTGTAGCTTTCTCTGCCAGTTCTCTTCTCTACAAGTTCTGCTTTACTCTATTGGTTCTCTTCCTTGTAGGTCTTGCTACATTTTCTTTTTTGTTGTTAGAGACTCTTTCTTTTCTTTTATTGATTTCTTTATCGTTTTCTCTCCCCCTTCTTTTTTCTTTTCTACCACTATCTAATATGCTTTCTGCCACTCCCCTCTTTTCTTTTGGTGGTTGCCTTTTCTCGTTCTCCCACTTTTCACTAGTTTTCTTTTGCTACAATTATCTATATCATTCTTTACTACTGTAATTCTTTGTATCATTCTCTACTGTTGCACTTTTTTTGTTCACCTACTACTATCTTTTTGTTCACCTATTATTGCTCTTTTTTTTTCTTTCTCTTACTAGATGCTCTTTTTTTTTTTTTCTGTTTTTTGGGCACAACTTTTTTGACTATTTTTCTTCATTTGTTCTCTATTGGCCATTTTTCTTTACCTGCCATTCTCTTTGCCTTTCACATTCTTTGTGCTTTTTTTGTCTCTCTCTACCATGCCCTATCTCTCTTTTGGTAGTTGCATAGGTATCTATAAGTCTTGAGTTTAGGATTGCTTTACAATGTATTGATTCCCAAAGGTTGTCTTACAATCAACGGTCAACATTGATTCCTTGAATTTATGGTCAATGGTTGCCATTGATTCCTTGAATTAAAGGTCAACAGTCAGCATTGACTCATTGAATTTAGGGTCAATGATTAGCATTGACTTTGACTTAAGGTTGTTTGCAAAGGCAGTAATACTAGGATTACATCTCTTGGCCTGTCTAAGCAACACGCTACCATTCCTACCAATACTGTCTTCCTTAACCCTTGAATGAATCAATTGCCAACACTTTTTGTAAATGCAATAAACACATCTCAAAGGCACCCATAACATCAAATTAATAAGGGCAAATGTATGGGATGCTATTAACAATAAATCCAACATTAGCTATCAAAGATGTGCTCAATAATCTCCCCTTTTGGATTTGTTGGCAATACTTTAAATCCAAAAATTAGCAATTAAGCACAAGTAGCAGCTTTTGACATTTAAAGCTCTCCCTGAAATATGCATATCCCTTTTTGCATGTAGGTATGATACCACTTGGAAACAACCTTTAACCTCTTTTTTTTTTGCTTCTCCCTTTTTAACAATTTCTCGTTCTTAATTTGACTTTTCCCTTTGGATTTATCAAGTTACTCCTCCTTTTAATTAGTATATACTCTCTTTGGATTTATGCAAAATATCTCCCCTTTTGATAACAAATCCAAAGAATAATAAAATAGGAAAGGGGAAGGGGGGTTAAAGGCATACCTTAGCTTCTAGGGGATGGTTGAATATATAAGTTCAACCTTAACTTTAGGAACATCTCTCTTGATAGAGGTTTGGTGAATATATCTATAACTTGCTCTTCGATAGGCACATACTCCAGCTTTACTTCATTTTATCCACTTTTTCTTTAATAAAGTAGTACTTGATTTCAATATGTTTAAATCTGGAGTGTTGGACAAGATTCTTTGATAAATTGATGGCACTTTGGTTGTTACAACCAATTAGCAACGATATTACACATCCGCCTTCAAATCTTCAAGTTGTTGTTTCATCCAGAGCATTTGAATGCAAGTCTGAGTAGCAGCTGCATATTTAGCCTTTGTAGTGCTTAAAGTCACTGAATTTTGCTTCTTGTTGTGCCATTAAATACATCTATCACTGAAATAAAATGCACCACTTGATGCGGACCTTCCGTCATCACAATTTCCAACACAATTAGCATTTATATACCCAATTAAATTAAGTTATCTAGTTCTATCGTAAAGCAATCCATAATTTGTTGTGCCTTTAATATATTTTAGAATTGTCTTAGCAGCCATGAGGTGAGATTCCTTGGGCTCACTTTGAAATTTAGCATAAAGTATTACAACAAAAACAAGATCAGGCCCTAATGCTATCAAATACAATAAAATTCCAATTAACTTTCTATATTCCTTTTGATAAACCATTTTGCCTTCTTTATTTTTGCTTAACTTTGTTCCAATAGTGATGGAAGTGCTTACTCCTTTAGAGTTCTCCATCCTAAACCTTTTTAATAGCTCACACGCATATTTTTTTTTGAGAGGAAAATTCCAGCTTTGTTTTGCAAAACTTGTAACCCTAAGAAGAATTTCATTTCACCTAACATAAACATCTCAAACTTCTTTTTCATCTAATCGATAAAAGCAGTGCAAAGGGTGTCTTTTTCAACAGTAAAAATTATGATATCAACATAAACCATAATAATTAATTGGCATTATTTATCTTACTTTATGTACAAGTTGTTGTCCACATTCCCTTTTTTGAACTTCATATCTTTAAGGCATGTATCTAGCTTGGAATACCATGCTTTTGGAGCTTACTTTAAGCCATATAAAGTCTTTTTCAATTTGCACACGCTTGAACCATCATGATCAAGTACAAAACCATCAGACTATTAAATAAATACCTCTTTTTCAAACTCTCCATTTAAAAATGTTGATTTCACATCCATATGATAAACTTTGTAATTTTTTTGAGTAATAATAATGGCTATGAATATTTTGATTGCTTCAAGTCTGGCCACAAGAGCAAAGGTTTCTTCAAAATCAATACCTTTTACTTGTAGTAGCCTTTGCAGACAAGTCTTGCCTTATTTCTTACAACTTCATTATTTTCATTGAGCTTATTTTTGAACACCCATTTGGTTCCAATGGTATTTTTATTTTTTAAGTCTTAGAACTAAATATTAATTGTTGTTCTTTTCAATTTGATCAAGATTTTCATTCAGAGCGCACACCTATTCCTTGTGCTTTAATGCTTCTTCCACTAACTTGGGTTCAACTTTAGAGATCAATGAGGTTTCCTTTTAGCCTTCTCTTAGTTTGCACAAAATTCTCTTTGGTGCCAATAATGTTTTTAGCCTCAACATCAACTCTAACTCTTCTATAAGTTTGGGAATGCCTTGATTCATCTTCTTTATCACTTGTAATTTAAGAATGAAGTCTTCCTCATGCTAAATAGCCTTTGATTTATCACTTTTAGATTCCTTTTCATTATCACACACAACATCTTCAACTTCCTCATGTTGTGATTGCATTGTGGAACCATCTTTAATCACTTTAGCATCAAAGCTATCTACATTTTTTGTAGCCTTTTGTTGCAACATCTAAAGTCTCTTCCATTTGGTACATAGCCCAAGAATATGCCTTTATCAGCCTTTTTATCAAAATTTCCAAGATAAGGCATAAGCTTCCAAATACTTTATATTTTACACTTGGTTTCTTTCCATTCTTTAACTAATAAGGTGTCTTTTTTGTATGTAGTCTTATTAAGTATCTATTTTGAATTTGAGTGGTAGTAGTGATAGCCTCTCTTCAATAGCCATATGAGGTACCATGCTCAGCTAACTTGGTCCTTGCTATATCCAGTAGGTTTATATTCTTTCTTTCAACCACTCCATTTTGTCGGGGTGTGTAGGGACTAGCATATTCATACTTCACTTCAAGCTTTTCCAAATAATTTTCAAATTCATTATAAGTGTATTTTATCCTATTGTTTGTCCAGAGTTTTTTAATTCTTCTCCCCAGTTGATTTTTAACTAAACTCTTGTAGCTCTTGAAATTATTAAGAGCATATGATTTATGTTTCAAGAGCACAATACAAGTCATTCTTGTAAAATCATCAATAAAAGAAATAAAGTACCTACCACCCTTTGATCGTTTTTGTCTCATAGGCCCACAGATATCTGAATGAATGAGCTCCAATGGCTTCTTTATTTGAATCTCCACATTTTTGTAGGTAGCATTCACCATCTTCCCTTTTTGACACGTGCTGTAAATTGCATTTCTTTCTCTTCTCAAATTGGGTACATCTTTCACAGCATTTTTGGATAATTTGTTTAGCCCCTTTTGTCTAAGATGTCCTAATCTCCTATACCACAACAAATTCTCATCTTTAGTGCTTACGTAACATGTATTTTTGCTACTTGAAACTTGGTATATGTTTCCATTTGTTCTTTCTCCCTTTGTAAGAACAACACCATCACTTAATCTCTTTATTATGCTACCACACTTGCTAAAAGTAACTTTATACTCATCATCACAAAGTTGGCTAACACTAATTAGATTGTATTTTATCCCTTCAACATAAAGCACTCCCTCAGATTTTAGCTCTTTTGCACTAATTTCAACAATTCTAACACCTTTAATTTTTAAGGTAGCATTATTTCCAAATATGATTGACCCTCTATCATATTTTTCTACTTCCTTCAGTACCTTGGAGTCTTCTGTCATGTGTAAAGAGCAACCACTATTTAGGATCCATGACTTTTCTTTCTTATAAGCTTTTAAGGCTACTTCCACAACCATAACCATTTCCTTTCCTTTTCTTCTTCTTTGACCAAACATTAGAGGATATATAGGTGTCCTCCTTTCCATTCTTTAATCAGGCAACAATGTCAAACATTCCTTAACAATATGTCTAACTTTTTCACATCTTTCATATATTTCTTCCAAATATCAAATTTGTTTTTTAGTGAAATTTGACTTCTTTTCACTTGAGACTATCTCTTTTTTTGATAGAGTCTCTCCTTAGACTCTTACCTCACATTCCTTTTTATTATAGGCCCATTACTTTAGCACACACTAGCCTTGTACCTATACATATTATAGCACTAGCAAAATCCTTTAAATCTGAATTTTCTTCTTTCAACAAGTTCAAATTCCTTCTATTTAGCTCCTATTTGTAGTAATCAGCATTATGATTATTTTTCACACCTTTTGCCACCTTATTTTTTGGTGTGACAACCTTTTTTTTCATCTTTTACAACCTGTCTTCTTTGAATAAGAGTTTTCTTCACATCTTTCCTAACCCATTTGAGCTTGGGTTGGTTTCTATTTTCCATAACATCAACTTTTTTCAATTTTATCTTTTCTTGGTGTTTACTTTTAGGTACAAACACAATTTTCTTCTTTTCTTCTATCCTCTCATTTGGCTTTTCAACATAGCCAAGTCCTTTCTTCCCCATAGAATGACGTCTTTATTTGCTTAGACACTTATCCAACTTTTAGTAGCATCCTCCCTGATAGCATTTGTTGAAGAAGACTCTTCTCTCACTTCCACAGCCTATATAAAGCTCTCTTCATACTTCTTCAATTTAGATTTAGCTTTATGGTGGCAAATTTAACACTTGTTGCTCTTATGTAATCACCTTAGCAATAAGATCTTTATGTATTTTGTCTTGCTCTACCTTAAGTGCATTTAGCTCCTCAATTATTTTCAAGTACTCCTTCTCTTTCACTTTAAACTCCTTTTCTTTCACTTAAAGATCAAATTTATCAATAGCAGAATTTTTATTTAGCTTTTTGAGATTCTTTACCTTTTTTTAACTTTTTTTTGGTGTAAACAAGCTCTTAATTTATTCTCAAATTACTACACCAACTTTTTCTCTTCCTCTTCAATTAATTCTTCATCACTTGAGGATTCTTTTTCATCATTTACCTATGCAACCAACATATTTTTTGCAACATCATCATCAACTTCTTCTTCAGAATCTTCTTCATCTAACTTGATCAAGAAATTTCTTCTTTTGGAATTGAAGAGTTTTTTTTTTTCCCTTTAGCACTTGAATTCCTAACTTTAGAATAGCTGGACTTTTTTGTTCTCCTCCTTAGAGCTAACTCATCATCATCATCATTGTCTATTTCTTTTCTCTTTGGGCAATCCACAGCAAAGTGCCCCATGTCTCTACATGCACTTCAAGGGTAATTTTCCCTTATACTTCCCTTTCCTTTCTTTATATTTTTGGTGAAGTATGCCATTACTTTATCAAATTTAATATCATCATCTTTTAATTCAAAGTTGCTGTTAGATTCTTCTTTTTGTTCTTTAATCTTTAATTTCTTCATTGCCTTGAAGGCTAATTCCTTCTCTATCTTAGGCTTCTTTTCTTTCTTCATTGGGGCTATTCTCATTTCATAAGCTACTAATATGCCATGTAAGTCATCTAGGGGTAGCCTATCTAAATCTATATCTTCTATAGAGGAAACTTTGACATTAAAAGCTTTTGGTAAGGTTTTAAGTATCTTTCTTACTATAGTAACATCGTTGATCTCCTATTTATAACCTTTAATGAAGTATACAATTTCATTTACTCTTGTAAAGAAGGCATCCACAGATTCATCATTCACTATCTTTATATCTTTAAATCTACTCCTCCAAATTTGTAGCTTGACTTCCTTTACAACCTTATCTCCTTCATAAATATTCTTCAATTTGTCCTAAATTTGTTTGGTTGTATTGCACTCCATTACTTTGGTGAATTCTTTGTTTGATAAGGAAGCATATAAGGCATTTCTAGCCTTTCCATCATACTCTAAATTCTTTTTATCAGTAGGTGTCATAGCAGCACCTTCAGTAGTAGGAGTGAAGCCATTGACAGCAGATTCAAATACATCTAGACTAAGTAACAACAGATATTAGAGCATTCTATTCTTTTATAACTGATAATTTTATCCATCAAATGTGGAAATACCTTTACTGTTAACATTTTTTATGGCCTCCATGATATTAACCAGTAGTAGATGTAATCATTCACAGCAACAACAAAACTTTTAGATCTAAGTAGAATGGATCAACAGAGGAACTACACTTTAATACCAATTGATAAGGTCCATCTTATGTCTCACATTGAGAGGAGAAAGGGGTGAATTAGTGTGAGATGTTTACTTTTTACAAATCTATCCATATTAAACCTTTATGAATTTTTAAAGTTTATGATCTATTTTTTTCTTGCTTCTTTATGTGAGAATGGTCATATGGATATCAAGTAAGTGTAAGCACTCGAGAATACAGAAATTTTACGTGGTTCATCCATAATATGTGAGCTATGTCTACGGTGTGATAAGATCACTCCTAGATCATAAGATCAACTCTTATTATCAGGGGATACGATTAATGTTATAGAAGGATCTCTCCTTAACCATTGTGGAAGGATCATTCTTTAACTACTTACAATGATCTCCTGATCACTCTAAGGATTTCCCACCCTTTTTTAAAGAATTACATAAAAATTTATAGTAAGAATTCCCCTGAGAAAAATCTCCTTATGTCCATAGGTTACTATTGTAGAAAACTAATTTTCTCCTTCCTTACTGTCAGTCTTTGCTCAAATTTTACTAGTCGCTTATTCTTCATTGTTAGTTTCATAGTTTTCACTTAGCTATACTCTTTGCTCTCTCTTTACTATATTTTATAGTTTTTTCTTTGCATTTAATGGTCTCAACTCTTTACTGGTTCTCTTCTTTACAAGTTCTCTCTATTGCAGGTTCTCTCCTCAGCCTCTGTAGGGTTTCTCTTATGCCTTTGTCAAGTTTCTTTCTACCTCTCTTAGGTTTCTCTCTTTGCTTATTTTTGCAGCTCTCACCACTTATTTTTGTAGCTCTTTCTGCCTATTTCTATAGATCTCTTTGCCTGTCTCTATAACTCTCTCTGTCTATTTTTGTAGCTTTTTCTACTTGTTTCTGTAGCTCTCTTTATTAGTTTCTCCTATGTAGGTTTTACTCTACTTTATCAGTTTTCTCCTTTTCTTTTTGTCGTTGCTGCTGTCTCTTTTTCTTTTTATTGTTACTGCCTTTTCTTTTCTACTGTTGGAGGCTCTTTCTTTTCTACTGTTGGATTTCTCTGTCGTTTTCTCTATTGTTTTTCTTTTCCCCTTCTTTTTTAATTTCTACTGTTGCTTAGTATGCTTTCTGCCATTCCCTTCCTTTCTTTTGGTTGTTACTCTCTACCATTCTCCCACTCTCTACAATTTTTCTTTTTTTTGCTGCAGTTCTCTGTATTGTTCTTTGTTGCTGAAATTCTCTATATTGTTCTCTACTGCTACATTCTTTTTGTTCACCTATCATTGCTCTTTTTTTTTTTTCTATTTTTTGGGCAGCACAACTCTTTTGGCCATTTTTTTTCAGCTATTCTTTCTTGGCTATTTTTCTCCAGTTGCTCTCTGTTGGTTTTTATCTTCAGTTGTTATTCGTTTTGCCTCTTCCGTTCTCTGCACTTTTTCTATCTCTTTCTGCTGTGCCCTAGTTCTCTTTTGGTAGCTACATAGGTATTTACAAGCCTTGAGTTTAGAATTACCTTACAATTAATAGTTAACATTAATTCCTTAAATTTAAGGTCAACGATAAGCATTGACTTTGACATAAGGTCATTTGCAAAGGCTTTTGCTAGGATTACATCTTTTGGCCTATATAAGTAACACTCCACCATTCCCACCAATATTGTCTTCCTTAATCCTTAAATGAATCAGCTGCCAACACTTTGTAAATTTAGCAAACATATCTCAAAGGCACTCATAACATCAATTTAATAAGGACAAATGTATGAGATGCTGTTGATAACAAATTCAATATTAGCCATTAAAATGGACTTAACAAAGACTATTATGAATTTTTGGTTATGCCATTTGGCCTTACCAATGCCTTAGCTATATTCTACAACCTTACGAATAAAGCCTTTAAACCTTATTTGAGGAAGTTTATTCTAGTTTTCTTTGATGACATATTGGTTTATAGCCTGAATTTGGAGGCCCATCTAAATCATTTATCATTACCATTACAGTTTGTATGCTAAGCCTTCTAAATGCTTTTTTGCAGTACAATAAATGGAATATTTGGGGTATATCTTAGAAAAAAGGGATCTCTATTGATCCAAAAAATAGTCAGTACTATCACTTAGTGGCCTCTACCAACGACATTAAAATAGTTTAGGGGTTTTTTTTTGGAGTTAATAAGTTACTACCATAGGTTTTTTTGTAGCTTTTGAAAAACTTAAGTAGGCTATGTTAACTGCTCTTATTTTGGCATTGCCAAATTTCACCAAAGAGTTTGTGGTTGAGATAGTTGCTTTAGTAGTGGGAACGGGCATTATGTTAATGTAGGAAGGCCACCTTATTGCCTTCATCAACAAGGAATTCTCCCTAAA
Organism: Ceriops decandra; assembly: GCA_020615895.1. Taxonomy (NCBI): domain Eukaryota; kingdom Viridiplantae; phylum Streptophyta; class Magnoliopsida; order Malpighiales; family Rhizophoraceae; genus Ceriops; species Ceriops decandra. The sequence goes on along the minus strand of JAHLGO010000169.1, from coordinate 4,783,225 downwards.
ACACTTAACCTTCTCAGTTTATGAGAAAGAGCTATTAGCAATCATCTTTTTTGTAACCACTTGGAAACACTATCTACGAGATTAACATCTCAAGATCAAGACTAACCATTATAGCCTCAAGCATTTATTAGATCAAAAATTGTCTATTGTCAGTCAACAAACTTAACCCTCTAAGCTTATGTGTTTTGACTATGAAATTTTTTATAAGGAAGGTAAACAAAATGTAATTGTTGATGCATTCTCAAGGAAGTAAAGTTGCTAGATGCAAAGGTGCTATGCTATTTCTTTGCTCTTATTAGATCCTTTTAAATCCATATAGGCCACTTGGTAGTAAGATTCCTAGTTATAGCACTTAATTGCTAGTTTAAAAAGGGGCAACATTCCTATATTACATTATACTTGGACACATAACTAATTATTAAGGGATGGAAGGCTAGTAGTGGCAACAAACCTTGACTTAAAGAGACTTTTGATCTCCTTGTGGCATGAGGGGTTACAAGGGGGTCATAATGGGTTTGTAAGGACAATAAAAAAATTAGGAACCTTATTCTATAGGAAAGGAATGCTTAGGGATGTTTAGGAATATGTCAAATAGTTTGACACTTGTTAAAAATGCAAGTATGATTGTGTAGCTTCCCTTAAATTGTTACAACTTTTCCCTATCCTTGAGGGTCTATGGCAGAGTGTTAGGTTGAATTTCATTAAAGGCCTTCCTAAGTAAGGAAATAAGGAATTCATCTTGGTTGTAGTTTGGATAGTGTGTTCAAACTTCATGGCTTCCTTAAGACATTGATTAATGATAAAGATGTTGTCTTCCTTAGTCAATTTTGGTAGGAACTTTTTTAACTACAAGGTGTGAAGTTACACATATTTACATCTTACCATCCTTAAATAGATGGTCAAACCAAAGTGGTGAATTGATGTTTGAGACATACATAAGGCATGCTATTGTAGTTATACCCCACAAATGGTGTCATTGGCTTTCTCTTACAGAATGATGGTATAATACACACTTCCATTCTGCTATTGGGGTCAATCCTTTTGAAGTTCTCTATGGCTATCCTTCTCCTATCCACCTTCCTTATATTCTAGAGACACTGTCATAGCTACTTTAGACCTATAACTTAGAGAAGCCCTCACTCATTTGCTTAAACATCATCTTTATAGAGCTCAATGTAAAATGACATATCTAGCCCATACTGAAAGGTTTTTTTTTTTTTTTTGTAGGAAACTAGGTCTACTTAAAGTTATAACTCTAGAAACAATATTTTGTCCTTTAAAATAACAATTTCAATCTATCTCCTAAGTTCTTTGATCTATTCCACATCATATCTAAAGTGAGAGCAATAGCTTACAAACTAGCTCTCCCTATTAGCTACAAGATTTACCCTGTACTTCATATTTCTCAACTAAAACTTAAGGTTTGAACCTTATAGTTTATTGCTACAGATTTGATCCTCTCACTTTTAGGTCTTGCTATTACTCCTATTCTTGTGGCTTTTCTAGATTGTTGATTGGTCAAATGAGGTAATGTGTTTGCCACTCAAGTATTAGCCTAATGTTTAGATCACCTTGTTGTTGTAGCCACTTGGAGGCACTATCATGACCTCCAAAAGAAATTTTTAACCATTCCACATGAGGACAAGGGTTTTAGCAAGAAAAGCAATTGATACAATGTAAAGATAAAAGAAACATAAAGCAAAAAATATTGTAGGGAAATAGGGACATGTGGGGGTAAATGATAGGAAGGTAAGAATTTAAGAAGGGTGGGAAAATTTGTTGAAAGGGAAATTATCTAGTAAAAGCAAGAGTGGGAAAAGTTATTAAGAGGAAAACTATCCAATCAGAACAAGAGCATTGTAAATGATTATAAAAGCCATAGTAAGAGATGTAAATAGATAACAAAAATCCTAATAAGAATCCCTATTTGCCTTCTCCTTCCTTTGTTCCTTTTGTTCTTTTTCCTTCATTGATTCTTTCCCAGAGAATATCCAATCTTGGAATTTGTCTTACTTTTCAAAAACTTCTTGGTTTAGGAACTAGTTTGATTAAATTGATACCTACCACCCAATTACCAAAATCTTGGGATGATCCATCATCTCTCCATCTTGGTGGCACTAACCCAAATGAAGAGGACTCAAACCTCTTGTACTTGTTGCCCTTGAACAAATCCTTCCAAACCCATGGAAAAGGCTATAACAGCATCAAAACTAGAAAAATACCTTATCTATAACCCTAATTCATCAACTTATCTAGCAAAACACCCTTTATCTTACAGGCTTAAGCCATAAATAAACAAAACATTGCCTATGCACCTATGCCAACAAAAAGCAAAAAAAAAAAAAAAAAATCATTAAACAAGATTAATTTAATTAGCAAACAAAGTTTTGCTTTATATAATGTACCAAAATTGATTCTACTGCTCACAAAAATTGAAAATTGAAAATTTGGGTTGTCACACCAAATTTATGATTTCTTGAGCTAAGAATCGCCAAAGAGAGGAGGGAAATTTTTCATAAAAAATAATTTATACAATTGATTAGTTAATGAAAATTTAGTGTTGAAAAATAGATTAAAAAATAAATAATATTCTAATCTATCGAGGTAAGGTGAAGATGATTGATGAAGTTATTATATCTTTTACTGAATATTCTAATCTATTGCCAATGATGACTGATGAATATTTTAAAGAGAAAGAAGATCAAGTTATTTTGATTGATTTAAACAAAAGTAATAAGTTTATGGATAAGAAGTTTGCTACACAACTTACTTTAAATATATGCAATAAGCTAAACATGTCAATTCTAGAGGACTGTAAAATTATTTTAGGTAGTGATTGGTCATAAATCCTGAGAGATATTATTTTGAATTTTTTTAAGTTGTCAAATGGACATGCAGTAAAGTTACAATGAAAACATAATGATAAAATTACTATTGTTACAAGTTATCAAATAGAAAAATTTCATAAAAGAAACTCAGAATGAAAAAGATAATTGATTGAGACAAGTTGTTTAATTAGCTTTGAGGACAAGACTAATTTGAAAGATGGGAGAATGATAAGATCCTTTTAATTAGGAAATTATTATTATTAATTTATGGAATTTAATATTTATTTTAGTAGTAGTAAACATAATTTATACAACTAATATTTGTCTTCATAATAGTAGATATAATTATCTTTGTATTCATAAGTAGTCAAGCACTATATATAACAAACTAGTAATGAAATTTCTACTAAATAGTCATGCAATAATGTTATAAGGAAAATGTAATGACAAAATTACTATTGCCATAAGTCATAAAAAAAAAAAAAAGTTACACAAAAGAATAGTGCTTAACTTGACATATTCATATCCCTTTTTTGATTGCTTTGAGGAAATCAACCTCCAATGAATGCTTCAACGCAATTGGCCTCCAAATAGTTAGAAACGTTTTGATATGTTTGTATTTATATATATATATATAGTGCTTAATTGCCTACGAAAATGAAAGTAATTATGCCTACTATTATATAGACAAATATTAAATTTCATAAATTAATAATAATAATTTTTCAAGGCATAATAATTGAATAAATAGGGAAAAAAATTTGATCACTTTGAGGGGATCGACTTGAATTACATAAATTAATAAACATCCCGTAGCCAATCCTTGTTAATCAATTTAGTTCTTCCTTGTTTCCAATCTTGTATGACTTATGTTCTATTCAAATTAGAATGTAATAGTACATTTGATGCACTTGAAAGTAAGGGATTGCCTAAACACTTATGGTTCCAATTTTATCACATAAATTGGAGGCAATTAACACCTTTAGAGGATTCTCTTGATTCTTTTGGTTTATTGGAAGACTTAGATATATTGTTTCTTGACTAATTGTTTACTATGATCAGGATTACTTGTTCAAGCCTTTTAAAAGACTTTTTCATAAGACACATTTAATCTTCAAAATAAGATATTCTATCATTAAAATCCAATGAGTTATGTGAAGATATGGTATAGGATTTCACATCAGTAATGCTAAGATTTTTCTTTTATTGCTGGGTAAGGGGTAAAAGATAAAAGATTTCTTTTTTAATGGTTGTATGGATTAGGAATAGAAGTGAGGCCCCTCAGATCATTACTTTGATATTAGATGATGGGAAACTAAGGATTTGGAAAAAGAAAAATGCGAAAATAGGGAAAGAGGGATTGATCATTTTGAAGGAATCAACCTTTAATGATTGCTTTGAGAGGATTGAGCTCCAATAGCTATAAAAGCTTTGATATGTTTTGTATTACTTGAATTATACCTAATATAATGCTTGACTATTTATGAATACAGAGATAATTATACCTAATATTACATAGACAAACATCAAATTACATAAATAAATTATGTTTTGATTAGCATGTTACCCATTGAGCTATCAGAGACCATAAGTTGTGAACTTACTCCATGTTATGGGGATCTATGAACTTATTAATTTAGAGCAATTGGTGGGTAACTTTTTCCATTTGATAAAATTGTAATATTAGTAATTTTATCATTATGTTTTCACTATAATTTTATTGTATGTCCATTTGGCAACTTGAAAAAATTTAAAGTAATATTTCTTAAGGTTTGCAACCAATCACTGCCAAAAATTATTTTAAAATCCTTTGGAACTGACACATTAAACTTATTACATATACTTGAAGAAGTAAGATATTTAGCAAGCTTCTCATCCATGAACTTGTTATTTTTGTTTGAATTAATCAATACAACTTAATCTTCTCCCTTTTTGAAAGGTTTATCAATCTTCATGGCTAGTAGATTAAAATATTCACTTAAAGATAAAATAACCTCAATTGAATTTTTTTCTTCCACAATTTCATGCTTTAAATTGATAAGTTTATCATTAATGCTTTTTAATTTGGTATCTAATAACTTATTGATAATTTCATCATCAAAGTTGTGAAGAAATTAATTGGCCTTCAATTGAAGATGACATGTAAAAACAATTTGCTTTAGCTTCCTTAAATGCTCTTTACAAAAGGGACATTCAAATAAAAGTGAAGGGATTTGGAATAGAAGCGAGGCCCTTAAAAGCATTGCTTTGATATCAAATGCTAAGAAACTAGGAGTTTGTAAAAAAGAAAATTTTGGAAATAGGAAAATAAGGATTAATTGCTTTGAGGAGATTGACCTCCAATGATCACTTTGAGAGGATTGACTTCCAAATAACTAGAAAGGCTTTGACATGTTTTGTATTACTTAAATTGATAAATCATGAGGCATTACATATATATAATGTTTGACTACCCATGAATACAAAGATAATTATCCTACTATTATGAAGATAAATATTAGATTATATAAATTATGTCTACTACTGTGAAAACAAATACTAAATTTAATAAATTAATGATGATAATTTCCTAATTAAGTTGCCAAATGAATAAGGCAGATTAAAGGCAGGGAAATGATAGGATTCCTTAATTTACTTAATGATAGGATTTCCTCATTTTGTATGAATTTGTTATTCTCATATTAATAAAAGTAATTATTCCTATATTCATAAGTAATTAAGCAATATATATACGTGTAAAACCCATAACTTATGAGTGCGAGCAACACAAAACATATCAAAGCTTTTTTAATTATTTAAAGGTTGATCCCTTTGAAATGATTATTAGAGGCTAATCCTCTTAAAGTGATTAATCCCTTTTTCCCTAATTCTACAATTTTCTTTTTTGTGAATCCTTAGTTTCTCATCATTCGGTATTAAAGAGGTGTTCTTAAGGGCCTCATTTTTGTTTCAAATCCCCATAACCACAAAAAAAAATCATTTATTTTATACCCATTGCTTGACAATAAAAGAAAAATTTTGGCATTACTAATTTGTAGTCCTACACCATGTCTTTACACAACTCATTGAATTCTAGCACTAGAATATATCTAAGGGGTACTAACTTATATGTCATGTTGTAATTAACATTAACTATAGATAATAATGTTAGTTGCATGGTACTTGTATATGAATGATTCTTTCCACTAAAAGGAGAATCCATAATAACAAGGAATTATATGTTGTTCGCTTTTTGTAAAGAAAACAAATGAAGAGCAATAAATCCATTATTTGATGAAATTCAATAGATTTCGACTATCTAAGACATAATAAGTTTCATCTTGCAATGAAATTTGTGATTATTGTTGAAGTTCCCAACTTCACCCTTAGATTTACTAGTTTGTGATACTGAGAGGGGGGTGAATCATTATCACCATAATTCATAGATATGTGAACAACTTCAACCTATTCTTAAAAGTGAACTCTTTCTCAAATTTGACTAAGGTAGATCTATTGCTACCTATTAATTACAATAGTCCCCAAAGTCACCTTTAAGGCACCTTGCCTATTAGGTCTTTGTTAGGTTATGGGTTGGCTGATACTTTTGCTGCGTTCACACAAATCAATTCAAAACACAGAACGTAAAACAAAGTAAGGACACACAAGATTTACGTGGTTCCATCAACGTATATCCACGGTGGTAAGGACTCTCCCTTTACCGAGACAATCCACTATACTTAAGAATACCAGTTACAATGGATGTTTTAATCCTTTGCTCCTTTTATTATTGCAAATACCAAGTATGTACAATACAAAGAGTGTCACTTACTATGTCTACCCTTCTTCTAGCTTGTCTTGCCATTGTTGAATTGAATGGCTGCTTCACTGTGGCTTAGAAGTTCACCACAACGCTCTTTAACCTCTATTAAAGTAATCTATAAATACACTGATTTCTTTCAATTCCTTTCTGAATTCCTTCTTTAATTTGTCTCACACAGCTCCTGCTTTCCTCGTCTTATGGTCTCACCTGTCTCCTATTTCATGATCTCATTGTCTCACGGCTCGCGTTACGTTTCTGATTTGCCATTCCACATCTCATGGCTTGCCTCACGTTTTTGGTTTGGAGTTTTACGTCTCATGCACGTTTCTAGTTTGCACGCTTTGTTGGTTTCACAACTCACGTACATTTCTGTTTTGCACGCCTTGCTGGTCACATGCCTCATGCATGTTTCTGGTTTGTGCTTGTCTGTTTCACACCTTCGGGCAGCTTGGTTTGCTCTCCCGATGGTCTCCTCTTTCACGGTTTCTCCTCTCTTCCCTTATGAACTGTGTGTTGTCTCCTCTTTTACCATTGGTGAGTTTACCTCTCCTTTTATCATGAGTCACACGATTTCCTTCCAGCCATTGCCCGATTTCCCTTGCTGTCCAAGGTCTCTCTTTGTTTGCCATGTGTTCACTCTTGTTGTTCAACCGGTTTACTCTCCTTGTTGTATGGTTTTGAATCACCAAGGTCTCACTTGCCGTTGGTGTGTTGTGACCATGCTCTCCTTATTTTTCCTTGGCCATTATCCTCCTTGTCGTCCATAACGCTTTTGCTGGTTGATTGCTTTGCTACTTAGCTTGTGTTGGCCAGTTTCTCTCTTTGGATCGTTTCTCTTTGTTTTGGCCAAATGGTTGGATGGACGTCCTCTCTCTTTCAGCCAGTGGTGGTTTTTCCGTTTAATCTTTGGTTTTGGCATGGTGTTTTGTGTTTGGCCGTTCCACCTTTTCTAATTTGTGAATTGCCATCCACCTTATCTTGCTGTCTAGCAGTTCCTCCCTTGTTTTCTCTTTGACCGATCACCCACTTTTGTTGTTTATGCTGTTTTTCCATTTAGGGTAGGGTTTTTCTTGATTGTCTCTTTGGTTGGCCGGTTGTATAGGTTTTCTAAATGGTTGAATTACCGACCCCCCCTAACTTTGTCTTTCAAGGTCTTTATATACTCTTTTCCGTGAAACCTTGATATGGCTTACGTGGCGGATTTATGTTCTTGCCCTTACGCGACGAATTTACTTTCTTGCTGTTCCATGTGGCTTTACTTTCTTGCACACTTAGACCTAGTTGACAACAATTACAACCCATATAAGGTTGTGGAAACAACAATCTCCCCCTTTGTAATTGTTAGGCAACAAGTTCAACTCCCCCTAAATATGCTCTCCCCCTTTTTTTAACAGCTCCCTCTGCATTGTTGCTTCTCTCCCCCTTTGCCAACCAATTACAAATCTGAAAAACTCGCAAAGTAGAAATGGAGGATTCACCTAAACTTTAGGCTTGAGGAGGCATTTGCACAGATAGACTCAATTTGTGCTTTTTATATAGTTTTGTGGACAGAGGTTTGGTTAGAATATCTGAAATTTGATCTTTAATGCCAACATACTCCAACTGAATTATACCCTGTTCCACTTGATCTTTGATGAAGTGATACCAGATGGCAATATGCTTGTTCCTTGAATGTTGAACTAGATTCTTGCTAAGATCAATAGCACTTTGACTATCATAAAGTACACTCACTGGTAACTTTACTTTAACACCCAAGTCTATCAATTGTCTTTGCATCTATATCATCTGAGTACATGCTACACAAGTAGCCATATACTCAGCCTCAGCTATGCTCAAAGCAATACTATTTTGCTTTTTACTTAACCATGCAACACACTTTGAACCTAAGTAGAAGCTGTAGTCGTTGGTTGATTTTGTCATCTATACTTCCTACCTAGTCTGCATCAGTGTATGCTCGTAGTTTTACAAGATCCATGGCTGGATACCATAAACCCATTTCTAGTGTCCCCTTAAGGTGTCTTAGGAATCTTTTCTCTGCCAACACATGATATTCCTTAGGATCAGCTTAGAATCTGCTGGCAACGTACACAGCTTGCATATGATCAAGCTTTGATGCTGTAAGGTACAAAAGGCTCCCTATCATCTTCCTGTACTCTATAGGGCTTGTACTCCTTCCCTTTTAATCTTTTGTTAACTTTCAGCCTACTGTCATAGGGGTACTGACAAGTCTATTATCCTCTATGCCAAACTTTTTCAACATCTCTTTGGCATATTTTGTCTGAGAAATAAAAATACCTTCTTCACACTGTTTTATCTGCAATCCAAGAAAGTAATTCATTTCTCCAATCAATGACATCTCAAATTCCTCACTTATCTTTTGTGCAAAATCTTGGCATAGCTCAGAGTGATCCCCTCTAAAGATGATGTCGTCTACATATACTATGGTTATTAGTTGGCCTTTCTCTGAGTTGAACACATACAAGTTATTATCAATTGCACAACTTCTGAAGTTCAACCTTCTTAAATACGCATCCAGCCTGCTGTGCCATGCTCTTAGGGCTTGTGTAAGGCCATACAAGGCTTTTTTCAGCTTGTACACGTGTGTCTCATCCTTATTGATTTGTACTCCATCAAGTTGTTCAATATACACTTCTTCTTTTAGGAGCCCATTCAGAAAGGCTGATTTCACATCCATCTAATAAACTTTATACCTCTTATGTGCTGCCAAAGTTAGGAACATTTTAATAGTTTTTAGCCTTGCCACTGGTGTAAAAGTTTCATCAACATCTACTCCTTCTATCTAAGTGTAGCCTTTACAAACTAGCCTGGCCTTGTTCCTCACCACCTTGCCATCTTCATTGTGTTTATTCCTAAACACCTATTTTGTTTTTATGACATTCTTATTAGTGGGTCTTGGAACTAGCTCCCATGTATCATTCTTCTTGATTTGATCTATCTCCTCATTAATAGCTTTGACCTAGGCTATGTCTTGTGTAGCCTATTCAACAGATTTAGGTTCAACTTGTGAGAGTAAAGCAGTAGCTCCCACAATTTTTCTTCTTATTGTAACTCCTGTTGATGGGTCACCTATGATCTAATTTCCTTGATGAGCACTGGTCTATGTTTTCTTTGTCCTTCCTTCTTGCACAGTCTTAGTTGCAAGAGGATCTCTTTTTTCATCTTTAGACTCACTCTTTTCCAAGTCTAAACTTACTTCTTGTTCTTTTTCTTCAGGTTGGTCTACTTCTTCATTTACATTGAAGTCATCTTCATTGTTCTCAGCTTCTCCATTCTGCATCATTTTCTAGTTCTCATCTATTCTCACATCACTGGACGTGATCACTTTTCCTAGCTTATGTAGGAAAACTCTGTAACCTTTTGTCTTTGTTGAGTATCCCACAAAGATGCCTTCATCAGACCTAACATTGAATTTTCCCAAGTTTTGCTCCTTATTCTTCACAAAACATGGGCTGCTAAAGATTCTGAGATACTTGGCTGTTGTCTTCTTCCCACTTCATAGCTCATATAGAGTCTTTATCAGTATTGGACCTTAGTAGAACTCTGTTCAGTAAGTGCATTGCTGTAAATGTTCCTTCTATCCAAAATCTAGTGTGAAGTTTGGATTCCAGCAGCAGAGTTCTTGCCATTTCAACCACAGCTTTATTTTTCCTCTCTACCATCCCATTCTATTGAGGTGTTCTTGTTGCTGCCATTTGGTGACGAATTCCATGCTTCTCAAGGTAATCTTCAAAAGCTTTATTTGTAAATTTAGTGCCTTGATATGACCTCAATACTTTGATCTTCCTTCCATTCTCATTTTGACTTGTGTTTGAGGTGCATGATGCAAGTCCTTCTCGAATAATCATCAATGAACAAGATGAAGTACCTCTCACCATTCAACCCTTTTGTTCTCATCGGCCCACACAAATCATTATGTACAATGTCAAGCATTACTTTAGAATTGAACTCTTTGGTCTTATAGTGCTTTCTGGCATGTTTTCCTTTAGAGCATGCTGAGCAAACATACTCTCTCTCTCACTCTCTCTCTCTCCTGAGGTCAAGAATGTCTTTGATTGCATGAGTAGTGGTCAGCTTCCTCATGTTCTTCTGTGATAAGTGTCCCAGCTTCTTATGCTAGAGTTGATTTTCTTCTTCTTTGGTGAGTAAAAGCTGCTTGTCTTGTCCTAATCAATCACATACAAATTTTCAATTGTTCTCTTCCTGGCTACAATAGTATTACCTTCTTTACTCTTTACTTGGCAACCTATTTTTGTGAATATCACTTTATGATCTTCATTGCATAGCTGGCTAATAGATGCTAGATTATATCTAAGTCCTTTAATGTTCAAAACATCTTTTAGCTTTCCTTGTTGAATGTTTACTGACCCCTGACCTTGATGTTGAGTGAATCATCATTGCCAAACTTGACTCTGCCTTCTCTTGACTTTTTTAGCTTTGACAATTTACTCTTGTCACCTGTCATATATGAAGTGCATCCACTGTCAAGGATCCATTACTTATCCTTGTAGTCAGCTTTAAGTACAATTTCACTGTGCCATTGAGTGCCTTTTCTTGTTTAGGGAGAAGTGTCATGCATCTCTTGGTATTATGGCCATCCTTCTTGTACCTTTCATACTGTTTCAAGTCTGCCAATATAGCAAACTTGTTCTTTGAAACCACTTGTTTGGGCTTCCACCAACAATCCTTATCAGCGTGTCCTTGCCTTTTATAGTATGTGTAAGAACTCATGACAGGTGTTCTCTTATGAATTCTGTATTGTCTCCCCCTGTATGCAGCATCATATCTTCTCAAGTTGGAGACATATACTAGTCTTCTCTACTCACCTTATAACCCCCACTCTATAATAAAGATAGTGACCTTGAAACTGCCTCTTCTTGGGTCTATTAACAACTTGTTTTCTTCTGTTCATTACTTGTTATGTAGGCAAAGTTGCTAGCTTTTTTGCTTGTGTGATTTTTATTTCAATCACCTTTTTCTCCTTTTTCTGTTGGCTGAATGACCTTCTTTTCTTCATTTTTGTTTGCCACCCTAGGTTGCTTCTTTAGACCTTTTTTATTCTCAGCTATCTTCTCCTGAGTCACAACCTTCTCTTTCAACTTCTATGGCAAATTCTTATTATCTTTAGGTAATGTAGCCTCAAATTGCTACACTTTCTCTTTATTCTTCTTTTCTCTTGCAGAACTTGTTTCTCCTATCATTTCAAGTTTTTGTAAGTTCTCTTCACTCCTTTTGAGTTGTTGCTGAAGTCTCAGCAACTCTTTCTCCATTTCTTCAATTTTTGAAGCCCTTAAGCCAAGCTCTATTGTAAGGTCTTCACATAGTTTGATATGTTCTTCAAATCTTCTCTTCAAGTCAATATGTTCAGCCCTTATGATTATCTCCTTTGAAGCTGCTTCTAACTCAGCTTTAAGATTTGGTTCTTCTTTATCAACCTCCTCTTCCTCTTCAGAGGTTGAACTACCACCTTGAGCTAATGCCATAAAGGCATTCTTATCTGATGAGTCTTCATCTTCCTCCTCATCAGCTTCTTTTATCTGACTCACATAACTCTTGAATGAGTCTCTCTTCTTCTTCTGTGGGTTGGCAGTCTTCTTGCTGGACTTCTTTGATTTGAATGATGGTTTTCTCCATCTTGAATTCTTCTCATCATCACCATCCTCATCTTCATCATCAAGATTCACTTTGCACTGAGAAGCAAAGTGTCCAATCTACCCACAATGATAACATTTCAAGGACAACTGTCCTTTTCCCTTCTTAGACCCCTTTTTGAACTTCCTTATGAAGTTTGCCAACACTTCACCTTCACTTTTTTTCTCATCATCATCATCATCCTCATTGGATGATTTTTCCTCTTCTTTTATCTTCAAGTGTTTCATAGCTTTGAATGCTGCCTCCTTTAATACCTTCGATGTTGAGGAGCTCTCCGTTGACTTTAACCTCATCTTATATGCAATGTGATTGCATTGGAGATCATGTAGAGACATAAAATTGAGATCTCTACTCTTTTTTATGGCTGTTACCATTGAGGCAAACCTCTTATGCAAAATTCTCAGAATTTTCTTCATAATAGATGAGTCTTTCTTGTTTTTTCCATGACTTCTTAGATCGTTTACAGCATCAATAACTCTAGTGAAGAACTCATGGACTGTCTCATTTTTCTGCATTCTAAGATATTCATATCTCTTCTTGAAAACTTAAAGCTTGGACTCCTTCATTCTGCCATCACCTTTATAGACTTTCTGCAATCTATCCCATATCTCTTTAGCAGATTTGTAGTCCATAACTTTAGCATACTCAGCATTTGTTAATGCTGAAATGATGACGTTTGAGGCCTTCCCATTTATCTCAAATTGCCTTAATTCCTCTAGGGTTGGGTTTTTACCTTCTTCTGGATCCACAAAACCCTCTTGTATGGATTTCACCACATTCATGCCCTTGATTGCAAATACCACTTACGTTCTTACTCTCTACATATGGTAGTTGGTTCCATTGAAAATTTGAACCTTCTTGCTATAAGTAGTGCTGCTGCTGGTATCAACTTCCATTTCTTAGTATGCTAAACTAGTTAAAACTTCTAAAACCCTTTAAACTAGTACACTAAGCTATTGAGCTTCAAACTGGTGAACCTATGCTCTGATACCAATTGAAGTTCCTAACTTCACCTTAGGATCTATTAGTTTATGATAGTGAAAAGGGGGTTGAATCAATATCACCACAATTTGCAGATATGTGAACAACTTCAACCTCTTCTTAAAAGCGAATTCTTTCTCAAATTCGACTAAGGTAGATCTATTGTTACCTACTAATCATAATAGTCCTCAAAGTCACCTTTTAGTTAGGTCTTCGTTAAGTTATGGGTTGGTTGATACTTTTGCTGCATTCACTCAACTCAATTCAAAACACAGAACATAAAACAAAATAAGGACACACAAGGTTTATGTAGATCCATCAACATGACGTACATCCACAGTTGAAGGGACTCTCCTTCTACTGAGACAATCCACTATACTTGAGAATACCAGTTACAATGTATGTCTTAATCCTTTGCTCCTTTCACTATTGTAAAAACCAAGTAAGTACAATACAAAGAGTGTCACTTATTGTGTCTACCATTCTTCTAGCTTGTCTTGCCTTTGTTGAATGGAATGACTGCTTCATTGCCGCTTAGAAGTTCACCACAACGCTTTTTAACCTCTCTTGAAGAAATCTGGAAATACGTTGAGTTCTTTCAATGCTTTGCCGAATTCCTTCTTTAGGTTGTCTCACACGGCTCACCTCATGTTTCTAATTTGCCTTTCCATGTCTCATGGCTTGCCTCACATTTTTGGTTTGACATTTCATGTCTTATGCACGTTTTTGGTTTGCACGCTTTACTGGTTTCACCACTCACGTACATTTCTGGTTTGCATGCGTTGCTGGTCACACGCCTCACGCACGTTTCTGGTTTGCCCTTGTCTGTTTCACACCTTTGGGCAGCTTGGTTTGCTCTCCCAATTCTTTCACGGTTTTTCCTCTCTTCCCTTACGGACTAGGTGTTGTCTCCTCTCTTACCACTAATATGTTTGCCTCTCCTCTTACCATGAGTCACATGGTTTCCTTCCAACTGTTGCCCAGTTTCCCTTCTTGTCCTAGGTCTCCCTTGGTTTGCCATGTGTTCACTCTTGCTGTCCAGCCAATTTACTCTTCCTTGTTGTAGGGTTTTGACTCACCAAGTTCTCACTTGCCATTGGTGTGTTGTCACCGTGCTCTCCTTATTGCCATTCACCTTGCCTTGGCCGTTCTGCTCCTTGCTGTCCACACCTTTTTTGCTGGTTGATTGCTTTATCGTTTAGATTGTGTTGGCTGGTTTCTCTCTTTGGATGGTTTCTCTTTGTGTTGGCGGAATGGTTGGTTGGACGTCCTCTCTACTTTATTATTATTGTGGCCAATATGACCAAATTGTTAACCTTATCAATAACTTGAATTTGATGTTCTCTTTCTTTTGTTCTTCTTCCTTCTTATTCATTTTTGTTTCAACACAAAACAATAGTAAAATACTTAGATACAATAATTGAAATTGAAATTAGCACATTTATGAGCTTAAACAAACAAGCAAAGAGAGAAAGATTGCAAACAAATAAGTTCGTAAATTTGAATGGTAATGCACATAATAGACAAACTAAATAGAAATAAATAAATCACAAGATAGAAAATTGAAGAGTGAGTGGAATTAACCCAATTTAAAACCAGGCTTTGATACTAACTGATGTGAAAAACCCCAAAAAGATGTGGTTTAGGGACCCAATGCCCACAAGGAATCAAAGAATAACCAGGAAAGCTAAATAAGAATTTAATAACACTAACCTTAGACCCACCATTTGAAGGAATACGAACCGAGGGCATTTAAGAAGGATATGGATGTCACACTCTAGAAAAGAAAGGAATTAGGAGTGATAAGTTAATTGGAATACCACAAGAAGAAATACCTCTTGATAAGTTCTTTAGTTCTCAAAAAAACCGAGGGAGAAAAACCCTTACTTTCTATTTCACTTAAAGTTGTCTACTTTTTAGAGCTTACAAGGGGTGCCTATTTATAGGCTAAGATAGCAATCCTAAAGAGGCACAAAGTCCTACTTAGGACAAATCCTTATTTTGGACGAATTCCTAACTATGGACATTCCAACACAGATAATAAACTCCTATTTAAGAGTGAATGCTATTACTTAATCTAACCTATTAAGTATTACAATTATATTAAGTTGGCTTGGACTCATTATTAAGGTTAAATTCGCACCATTTAAAGCTTGGTTGGCTCGAATGTCCTTAATCAGCCCACTTAGTACTTCTTTAATTTTTTTGGCTTTAGCTCATGTTATTAGGCCTTCTGGAATGTGCAATGTGATACGAACTCCGATTATATGTAAACGAAACCCAACACCAATGTTGGTATAGGATCATTCTAATAAAGGTTAAGGGATTTTGAGTTTTGAACCAAAACTATAAGATTTAGATGCTACTCCTAACAACAACAACATTGAAGAAGGTAAGTCTATTGAACTAAAACACTCAAGTATGAAAGTTTAGAATTAGTTCTCAAAGAACTAGAGAAAATAGCTCATACACTCATGAAAATGGGTTTGCTTCCTCTAGCCACCCTTTTTGCCCTTTTTATATGCTAACCCACAAAACCCGGCTTATGAAGGAAATTCTTCTAACCCACTAAATAATAATAAAACCCATGAAAATAACCCATTAAGATGCTGAAATTCGTTAAACCCACAACATAACAATATGACCCATGAAAATAATCCATTTAAATGCCCAAACATGGGTTCCCAAATCCAACTTCCTTCCTAAAGCCATAGTTCTCAAATTCCTCCGCAAATGATACATTTGCAAGCCCTAATGAAGCCTCCATCATCCTTAACTTGCACCTAGCAACTTCTTGATAGTAAATGTCACACAACAAGTTGTTGAGAGCTTCCTTTATTTTCTTTGACCTTGCCCTTGTTATTGGTCCTCCAAGGTTTTGCAAAGCATCAACTCTCTTGTAGATTTGAGTTAGTACAATATGGCTTCCATCCTCAAATGAGCACCTACATTATCAAAGAGCAAAGGAGAAAGGTCAGAAACATTAAATGTTGCACTCACATTATACTCACATAGCAAGCAAGTTTATATGTATTATCGTTGACTCTTGCCACCACTTGAAAAGGACCATCTCCCCTTGGTTGCAACTTTGATTTCCTTTGCATAGGAAATCTATCCTTCTGCAAATGTACCCAAACCCAATCACCAGATTCAAAAGTGATATGCCTATGACCTGTTTTTGGCTTGTGTTTCATAGTATTTGGTTTTTCTCTTAATGTTAAGCCTAGCTTTCTTTTGAAGTTGCCTAACCACTTAAACCTTCTTTTTCCCATCTAAATTAACCTTGTCTTGTATAGGCAATGGTACTAAATCCAAAGGAGATAATGGATTAAAACCATTAACAAGCTTGAAAAGAGAATAACTTGCAGCAATATGAACAACAAGATTATTGGCAAACTCCACAAAAGGCAAACATTCTTCCCAGGTTGTAGATTTCTTACCAATAATAGCACATAATAACATACCAAGAGTTTGATTTACTACCTTAGTTTATTCATCATTTTATGGATGGAAAGTTGTAGAAAACAATAACTTTGTTCCAAGCTCACCCCACAATGTCTTCCAAAAATGGCTCAAAAATTTTGGATCACGTTCTGACACAATACTCTTCGGCACTTCATGTAGGCAAACAATCTCTCTAAAAAATGTTTGTAATATGTGTGGCATCATCCGTTTTGGTGCAAGCAATGAAATATGCCATCTTTAAAAACCTATCAACTATAACAAGAATGCAATCTCAGCCTTTCTTAGACCTAGGTAACCTAAGAATAAAATTCATAGAAATGTTGGTCTAAGGTTCACAAGGAATTTCTAAGGGCATATACTTACCATAAGCAAAACCCTCGACTTAGCTTGTCTATACGTAATACACTTTTCAACATCCTTTTTCATATGTGGCCAAAAGAAATGTTCATTTAAAACATCAAAAGTCTTTTGAATGCCAAAGTGTCCTATGAAACTACCCCCATGACCTTCTCTTACAAGTAATGCTTTCATAAACCCTTGAAGAATACAAAGCTTATTACTCTAAACAAATACCCCTTATGTCTATAGAACTTACCAAAGGCAGCTTTCTAACATGTAGCATATACATTACAAAAGTTGGCATCATTAGCATACAAATCAATAATGTGCTCAAACCCCAGCAACTTAATGCTCAAAGTGCTAATCAATGTGTACCTATGTGACAATGCATCAACAAACTCAACCCATTTTGCATGTTTCCTATTCAACTTACCTTGCCCCTTTAAGTATTTTAAAGACTCATGATCAACATGAATTAAAAACTCCTTAGGCCAAAGGTAATGTTGCCATGTTTCTAAAGTCCTTACAAGTGCATATATTTCTTTATCATAAGTTGGATAATTCAATGTTGCCCCACTCAACTTCTCACTAAAGAATGCAATAGGTTGTTTCTCTTGCAAGAGAACTCCCTCAATCCCAATGCCCAATGCATCACATTTAATTTCAAAGATTTTAGAAAAATCAAGCAAAGCAAGAAGTGGTGCATTACACAATAGACTTAAGCAAATCAAAGGCATCTTGTTGTTCCTTACTCCACTTGAAACCCACACTCTTTTAAATCACCTCAATCAATGGTGCAGTTATGGTACTAAAATCCTTAATGAACCTCTTATAAAAGCAAGCCAAACCATGGAAAGTCCTCACATCACTCACACTCTTAGGTGTAGGCCATTCTTAAATAGCCTTAATCTTCTCTTTATCAACCTCTATGCCATGAGCAAACACAACATAACCCAAGAAAATGACATGATCCTTGCAAAAATCGCATTTATTCAAATTGGCATACAATTTCTCTTTCCTCAAAACATTAAGCACATAATGCAAATTTCAACATGCTCTTATAAATTCCTATTGTATACTGATATGTCATCAAAATAACCCACAAAATGCAGTGCTAGTGTTGCTTATGCCAATGAAAGATGGATCTTAGAGGATGTGTGTTGATTGTAGATCTATCAACAAAATAACAATTAAGTATTGACATCACCCAAGCTTGATGATATGCTAGATGAATTACATGGTGCTTGTTACTTCTCTAAAATTAACCTTAAGAGTGGGTATCATCAAATTAGGATGAGGGAAGGAGATGAATGGAAAACTGCATTCAAGAGCAAGCATGGTTTGTATGAATGGTTAGTTATGCCCTTTGGTTTGACTATTGCACCTAGTACTTTTATAAGATTAATGAATCATGTTTTAAGACCTTTCTTAGGAAAGTTTGTTGTGACTTATTTTAATGATAACACTAATATCCTCTAATGGTGACATCTGGTCTTCATCACTAGCATCACTGCCAGACAAATAGTCACCATTTTACTTAAGGTACATGGTTCTTTTGTTAGGACATTGTGAAGCCACATGACCCCTACCCAAACATCTACAAGATTTGATGTCTTTAGTTTTTCCTTGGATGCCCTCAAGTTTTTCTTCAAATTTACCCCTTTCAAGGTAGCACCCATTATTCTTGGGTCTATGTGAATTGGTTTTAAGCTTAAAAGTCATCTTCTCTTCCTTCTTCCCCCAGTTCAACTTCTAAAAAGATGAACCTGAGTTCTGATTATACCTAAAAGTGCTCATTCTCTTAAGTTGGCTCTCAACTTTCATGGCAATGTGTACCATGTCTTCAAGCTTTACATAGTGTTATAATTCTACCACATCAGCTATGCTTCTATTCAACTGTTAGAGGAACCTAGCCATGGTTGCCTCCCTATATTCCATTACATTTGCCCTAACCATTGCAATTTCCATCTTTTTATGGTACTCTTCCACACTCTTGGAACCTTGTGTAAGGCTCTGTAACTTGTCATACAGATCCCTGCAATAAGAGCTGGGAACAAATCTCCAAGTGAAGTTTCTACAGTTCTCTTAAACTTTCTTCTCCTAGTGGTAACTTGCTAGTCACACCATACTGCAACATAATTAGTGAACTCTACTATAACTAACTTTACTTTTTTCTCCTTAAAGAAGTTGTGGCACTTATATCAATTCTATCCTTCATTCCTAATCTAAATAGACATCAAGGTCAACTTTCCCTTGGAAAGAAGGTATTTTTATTTTAATACAACTAAGATTTTTATCACCCCTTTCCTCCACTTTATTTCTATTATTCCAACCTCCATTGTGTCTATCGTAAACATTTCCATTGCCTCTTACTCCTCAACCATTCCTATTACCATGTCTTCCTCTAAATCCACCTCTAAAGTTTCTATTAGCATTATCACGGTCATCATAATAATCATCACCATCTTCACCAAAATCATGTTTAAATTGCTCCTTTACGACCTTCCTAGCTAGCCTCTTAGGATTGACATTTGATTCCCCATCTATTTTATTCATCTTGTCTCGCACTTTCTAAAACATTTGGTCAATCCTATCAAACTTTTGCTCTAAGGATTTCATAAGTAATTTGAAATCTAAAACAACTACTTCCTCCTCTCCATGTGGGAAACTGCCTTTTTTAGCATTAAACATTGTATATGCAAGATTATTAGTAAATAAAGAATATACCTCACAAAACTCACTCCCTTTAGTGTTTGCTTTCCACTCAACTATAGTAGTCCTCAACCCTCATGTTTCACATAATGAATTGTAAGACTCTAAGAGCTCTTTCAATAGTTCTAAGCAAACTAAATTCAAAACAAACAAAACTTAAATATATCAATCCTAAACCTACCTCTTCAAAGAAGTAACACGATAAAAAAACAAGGGCAATAAAGAAAATAGAATGACAAGGAATTCAATGATATGAGCAGTGCAATTGGACAACAATCAATTATCGAATATAAATGAGTAAATGATCAATTGAGCAATGAAATAGAAAGCAAGGATTTTTCTTCCTCAATTCTTTTAAGGACTAAAGAACTTATCAAGAGGTATTTCTTCCTGTGGCTTTCCAATTGACTTATCACTCCCAATTCCTTTCTTTTCTGAAGTATGGTATCCATATCCTTCTTAAATACCCTAGGTTCATGTTCCTTCGAATGGTGGGTCTAGGGTTTGTGTTATTAAACTCTGGTTTAGCTTTTGTAGTTGTTCTTTGATTCCTTGTGTACGTTGGGTCCTTAAGCCACATCTTTTTGGGGTTTTTCGCATCACTTGGTATCAGAGCCTAGTTTTAAATCAGGTTAATTCCACTCACTCTTTAATTTTCTACCTTGTGATTTATTTATTTTTGTTTAGTTTGTGTATTATGTGCATTACCATTCAAGTGCACAAATCTATTTGTTTGCAATCCTTCTCTCTTTGCTTGTTTGTTTAAGTTCATAAACATGCTAATTTTAATTTCAATTGTTGTATCTAAGTATTCTACAATTGTTTTGTGTTGAAAGAAAAAAGAAAAAGAAAAAAAGAAGAAGGAAGAAGAACAAAAGAAAAAGAACACCAAATTCAAGTTATTAATAAGGTTAATAGTTTGGTCATATTGGCCATAATAATAATAAAGTTTTTCTTGCTCAACTCCAATTCTACCATCTATTTTCCTATTTTGTTATCCAAGTTTGTCCTCTAGGTTGTACTACCCCTTCCTTGCTTTTTGTGAGTTTAGTTCATTAAATTCGTTTGCCTTGATTTCCTTTTTTGTTTTTGATTTCTTGTTCTCCAATTTGTTCAATTCTAAGCCATTTATCTTATTCTGTTCAAAATCAATACCCTTAATTTACGTTGTTTTGTTCTTTATAAAGCTAAAAGGGAAAATCTAAGTGGTAAACACGAGGGAGTGTGACACCATCTTTTAAGTGACACAGGTGAGGAAGTGTTCTATGAGGTATCCTAATTATCTTGTGTAGAAGTAATACTATGACATCCAAAGACAAAGGTGCAACTCAGGAGGGAGCTCGTGATGTGTACTTCATGATCAAAGCTATGTAATAACAATTTGAGCACATGAATACCAGATTTGATGATATGAGGGAAAGGATAGGGGAGAAAGCTAATACAATAGCAGAGTTGCAAAGGAGGCATAGGGAATATGGGGCTCCTAAAGCAAGAAAGCAGTTGAGACATTCCTATGACCATGAAGATGATGTAGAAGATGATGAATTTGATGATCAAACTATTGTGGTTAGAACTGTTAACAATAGAAGGGATCGAAGAGAATTTAGGAGGCAAGACACCTATGACCATAATTTGGGCAGTATTAAAATTACAATTCCTCCATTCCAAGGTAAGAATGATCTTGATGCATACCTAGAATGGGAGAAAAAGGTTGAATTGATCTTTGACTGCCACAACTATTCCAAGGAGAAAAAGGTAACGCTATAGTTGAATTTACTGATTATGCTATTATTTGGTGGGATCAACTTGTTTTGACTAAGAGAAGGAGTCATGAGCAACCTATTGATAAATGGGAAGAGATGAAGGCTATCATAAGGAGGAGGTTTGTCCCTAATCACTATTACAGGGAGTTATACCAAAGGCTGCAAGGGCTCACTCAGGGCACCAAAAATGTGTTTGGGTAGGGGTCATATTGCATCTCAATGTCTAAATAAGCGTGCAATTAGATGATGATTCTGTGCCATCACTAAAGGGTGAAAGTGATGGAAAGAAGTATCTAGTTAACGGAGTAGCTCTTGTTACTAGGTGAGCATTGAATGTGCAAGTAAAGGAAGAAAATGAGGTGCAACAAGATAACGTCTTTCAAACAAGGTGTCTCATCAAAGATCCTATCTAGTATGATTATTGATGGTGGGAGTTACACTAATGTTGCTAGCACAACTATGGTTGGGAAGCTAGATTTACCTACTATGAAGCATCCTAGGCCATATAAGCTTCAATAAGCAAGTGCTTATATGCTATTAAGAAGACCATGGTAATTTGAAGTCGAGGTAAATAAGCAACTCATATCATTTTCTATTGGAAGGTACCATGATGAAGTTTGATCTGATGTTGTACCTATGCATGCGGGCTATATGCTATTAGGAAGACCATGGAAATTTGACAAGTGAGTTATAATGGCTTCAAGAATTGATATTCGTTTGTAATAAATGAAAAACCCACCACTTTTATACCATTATCACCTTACAAGCTTATGAGGATCAATTAAGGATTAAAAATGAGAGTGAACAGAAAAGAGAGATTGATAAAAGAGAATAAAGAGGAGAAAACGTGAGGACACAAGAAAAAGAGAAGAAAAGAGAAAGTCTCTAAGCAAAAGAAAGTGATGTCAAAAGAGCATTCTAATGTTGCCTAGTGATCGTACTTTTGTACAAGGAGGCTTATTTTAACACTAACAAGTTTCACCCATCTTTGCCTAGTGTTGTTGTTGCTTTATTGCAAGAATTTAAATGTATTCCTTGATGATGTTCGAAGTGGATTGCCATCTAATAGAGGAATTAAGTATCAAATTGATTTCATCATGGGTTCATCCATCCCTAATTGGCTATCATATAAGAGTAATCTTGAGGAGATAAAGGCGTTTTAAAGGTAGGTTAAGGAGCTTATTTTTAATGGATATGTGAGGGAAAGTATGAGTCCATGTGTTGTTCTTATCCTATTTGTACCCAAAAAAGATGGGACTTGGAGGATGTGTGTTGATTGTCAAGTAATCAACAAAATCACTATAAAGTATCGTCACCCCATACCTAGATTAGATCACATGTTAGATGAATTGCATGGTTCATGTGTTTTTTCTAAGATTGATTTGAAAAGTGGATATCATCATATTAGGATGAGAGAGGGACACAAGTGGAAAACAACTTTCAAAACTAAGTACAATTTGTATGAATGGCTTGTTATGCCATTTGGTCTCACTAATGCACCAAGCACTTTTATGTGACTAATGAATCATGTTTTGCATCCATTGATTAGTAAATTTGTAGTTGTGTATTTTATGATATTTTGGTCTATAGTAAAACCCTAGAAGAGCATCTTGATCATTTATGTTTTATTGGAAGTGTTTTACATTTTGAAAAATGGTATGCTAACTTACAAAAATGTTCCATTTATACCAATCAGATCACATTTCTTGGCAATGTTGTTAGTGCTAAAGGTGTTAAGGTTAATGAGGAAAAAGTTAAGGCAATTCGAGATTGGCATACACCTAAGTCAATTAGTGATGTGCATAGCTTTCAATGTCTAGCTAGTTTTTATAAAGGCTTTGTTAAGGACTTTAGCACCATTGCTACACCACTCACTGAGCTTATCAAAAAGAACATGAGTTTTAGGTGGAGTAGTGACCAAGACAAGGCTTTTAATTACATTAAGGAAAAATTAAGTTCTGCAACCTTACTTGCTTTACCTAACTTTGCAAAAGCTTTCTAGATTGAGTGTGATGCTTCAAGTATTGGCATTGGAGCTGTCTTGATGTAGGAAAGGCGTTCAATTGCTTACTTTAGTGAAAAGCTAAGTGGAGCAAACCTTAACTATCCTACTTATGATAAAGAGATGTATACATTGGTACGGGCTTTGGAGACATGGCAGCATTACCTTTGGCCTAAGGAGTTTGTCATCCATACTGACCATGAATCTTTGAAGCACTTAAAGGGACAAGGAAAGTTGAACAAAAGACATGCCAAGTGGATTGAATTCATTGAGACCTTTCCCTACATCATCAAATATAAACAAGGTAAGGAAAATGTGGTAATTGATCTTGCAAGTATGCCTTTATCTCTACACTTACTACAAACTTATTAGGATTTGACCATATTAAGGATTTATATGTAAATGATCCTGACTTTGCTAATGTGTATGAAGTATGTGAGATGTCAGCCTTTGAGAAGTTTCATAGGCATAAGGGTTTCTTATTTAGGAAAAATCATTTATGCATGCCTATGAGTTCATTGAGGGAGTTAGTTATAAGGGAAGCTCATGAGGGTGGTCTAATGGGTCATTTCAGAGTTAGGAAAATTGTTAATGTCTTAAATGAACATTTCTTTTGGCCACGCATGAAACAAGATGTTGAGAGGATATGTGAGAAATGCATAACATGCAAATAGGCTAAATCTAGAGTTTTACTCCATGGCTTGTATACCCTTTTACCCATACCTAGCCATTTTTAGGTTGATTTATCTATGGACTTCATACTAGGATTGCCGCAAACAAAAAGGGGTAGGGATTTTTTATTTATTGTTGTTGATAGATTTTTAAAGATGGCACATTTTATCTCATGCCATAAAACTGATGATGCAAACAATGTGGTTGACTTATTCTTTAAAGAAGTAGTACGCTTGCATGGCATGCTATGAAGCATTGTTTTAGATTGGGATATAAAGTTCTTAAGGTACTATGCTATTGTTTTCAACTACTTGTCATCCACAAACTAATGGGCAGACTGAGGTGGTTAATTGAACTCTTTATATTCTTTTGCGTGCTATTATTCGAACAAATTTAAAAACATGGGAAGATTGTTTACCACATGTTGAGTTTGCATATAATAGGATTGTTCATTTTGCTACTAGTTACTCTCCATTTGAAATTGTATATGGTTTTAATCCATTAACACCTGTGGATTTGGTACTTATACCTATCAATGAGTATGCTAGCTTAGATGGTGAATGCAAGGCTGATATGATAAAAAAATTTCATAAGAAAGTGCGGCAATATATTGAAAAACAAAATGAGCAATACGTATCCCATGTCAACAAGGGATGAAAGAAGATGGTGTTTGAACCTAGTGATTGGGATTGGATGCATATGCACAAGGAACAGTTTCCAGCTTAAAGGCGTTCAAAACTATAACCTAGAGGAGATGGTCCCTTTCAAGTTATAGCACGAATTAATAACAATGCTCATAAGTTGGACCTTCCCGGTGAGTATAATGTGAGTGCAACATTTAATGTTTCTAATCTTTCCCATTTTGGTGTAGGTGATGATTCGGGGATGAATCCCATGAAGAAGGCTTTAAACATGAAGAACAATACTTAAAGCCCATGATATAAGTCCAAGTTGTATGACCAATCCAATGAAAGGCTTGCTTTGCTTTCTAAATTGTATAAAAAGCCTAATTTTTCTTGTTTTTGGTAGATTGATTTTCTGTTAAGGTCAAATGTACATGTAAAAAGGTTCAACATTTTGGGTTCATTTAGGCTCCCAAAAAGAGCCTACTAGGTGACTTGCCCTCAGATCCCTTTTATCTTAGAAAGTTTGTGGTTTGTATGAAACCTATAGTTTTCATTGGTTTTGATATGAGTTTGCCTTGAATAAATTTTAACAAAAATAATGTCAAAGAAATTATGATCTAACATATTTCTACTGATGGAGAACAAAGTGTTAATCAAGTAAAACAAAGCAAGTATTCCTATGATGTTTTATGATGAATCTGTAGTCCAATGACAAGGTCAAGAACAAAGTGGATGAAAGAGGATTTACAAGGCTTAATCATGGACAAACATGACAAAAGGGTGCTCTAGAAGATTTTAGGACTATTTTAGACATTTCTAATGCTACACAAAGTATAATCACTTATCTTAGAGTGCAAGATGATGAACAACGCCTTGAACTTGAAGAACAATACTTAAAGCCCAAGGTATAAGTCCAAGTTGTATGACCAATGCAAGGAAATGCTTAATCTGCTTTCTAAGCTGTATAATAGTTCAATTTGTTTTGTTTTTAGAAGATTTATTTTTTGTTAATGCCAAATATATATGTAAAAATGCTTAACATTTTTGGTTCATTTGGGCATTGCAAAGGAAGCCAATAGGTGAACTGACCTAAGATCCTTTTTATCTTTAACAGTGTGTGTTTTGTATGAAATCCATAGTTTTCATTCGTTTAGTAGTGAGTTTGCCTGAAATAAATTTGGACAAAAATAATGTCAAAGCAATTATGGTCTAACCTACACATAATGATAGAGAACATAGAGCTAATCAAGTACAACAAAGCAAGTATTCCCATGATTGTATACAAGGAATTGGTAGTCCAATGACAAGGTCAAGAACAAATTGGATGAAAGAGGATAGACAAGGCTTAATCATGGATATACATGACAAAATGGGTGCTCTAGAAGATTGTTAGACTATTTTAAACATTTATAATGCAACAAAGCCTTGAGCTTAAAGAACAATACTTAAAGCCCAAGATATAAGTCCAAGTTATATGACCGATCCAAGGAAACACTTGATTTGCTTTTTGAGTTGTATAAAAAGTCCAATTTGTTTTGTTTTTGGTAGATTGATTTTCAATTAATGACAAATGTACATGTACAAATGCTCAACGTTTTTGGTACAATTGGGCAATGCAAAAAGAACCCAATAAGTGACCGGACCTAAGATATCTATTATCTTTAAAATTGTGTGTTTTGTATGAAATCCATAGTTTTCATTCGTTTGGTTGTGAGTTTGCCTGGGATAAATTTGGACAAAAAAAAAAGTCAAAGCAATCATGATCTAACCTACACATAATGATGGAGAATAAAGAGCTAATCAAGTACAACAAAGCAAGTATTCCCATGATCATATAAAAATAATTGGTAGTCTAATGACAAGCTCAAGAACAAATTGGATGAAAGAGGATTCACAAAGCTTAATCTTGGACAAACATGACAAAATTGATGCTCTAGAAGATTTTGGGACTATTTTAAATGTTTCCAATGCAACACCAAGGATAATTAATCACTTATCTTAGAGTGCAAGATGATCAACAATGCCTTGAACTTGAAGAACAATACTTAAAGCCCAAGGCATAGGTTCAAGTTGTATGACAATCCAAGGAAACACTTAATTTGCTTTTGGAGTTGTATAAAAGTCCAATTTGTTTTGTTTATGATAGATTGATTTTCAGTTAATGCAAAATTTACATGTAAAAATGCTCAACATTTTTGGTTCATTTAAGCATTGCAAAAGAACCCAATAGGTGACCTGAACTAAGATCCATTTTATTTTAAAAATGTGTGTTTTGTATGAAATCCATAGTTTTCATTCGTTTAGTTGTGAGTTTGCATGGAATAAATTTGGATAAAAATAATGTCAAAACAGTTATAATCCAACCTACAAATAATGATGGAGAACAAAGAGCTAATCAAGTACAACAAGCAAGTATTCCTATGATCGTATAAAAGGAATTAGTAGTCCAATGTCAAGGTCAAGAACAAATTGGATGAAAGAGGATTTATAAGGCTTAATCATGGATATACATGACAAAATGGGTGCTTTAGAAGATTATAAGACTATTCTAAACATTTCCAATGCGACACTAAGGATAATCACTTATCTTTAAGTGCAAGATGATGAACAAGGCCCTGAACTTGAAAAACAATACTTATAGCCTAGGATATAAGTTCAAGTTGAATGACCAATCCAAGGAAACACATGATTCGCTTTCTGAGTTGTATAAAAAGTCCAATTTGTTTTGTTTATGGTAGATTGATTTTTAGTTAATGCCAAATGTATGTAAAATTGCTCAATGTTTTTGATTTATTTGGGCATTACAAAAGAACCCAATAAGTGACCTGAATTAAGATTTGTTTTATGTTAAAAAGTGTGTGTTTTGTATGAAATCCATTGTTTTCATTCATTTAGTTGTGAGTTTGCCAGAAATAAATTTGGACAAAAAACATGTCAAAGCAATTATGATCTAACCTACATATAATGATGGAGAAAAAAGAGCTAATCAAGTACAACAAAGCAAGTATTCCCATGATCGTATAAAAGGAATCAGTAGTACAATGACAAGGTCAAGAACAAATTGGATGAAAGTGGATTTACAAGGCTTAATCATGCACATACATTACAAAATGGGTGTTCTAGAAGATTCTAGGACTATTCTAAATGTTTCTAATGCAATACCAAGGATAATCACTTATCTTTAAGTGTAAAAAGATGAAAAAGGCCCTAAGCTTGAAGAACAATACTTAAAACCCAAGATATAAGTCCAAGTTGTATGACTAATTCAAGGAAATGGTTGATCTGCTTTTTGAGTTGTATAAAAAGTCCAATTTGTTTTGTTTTTGGTAGATTGATTTTCAGTTAATGTGAAATGTACATGTAAAAATACTCAACATTTTTGGTTCATTTGAGCATTGCAAAAGAACCCAATAGGTGACCTGAACTAAGATCCATTTTATCTTAAAAACTGTGTGTTTTGTATGAAATCCATGGTTTTCTTTCATTTTGTTATGAGTTTGCCTGGAATAAATTTAGAGAAAAGTAACATCAAAGCAATTATGATCTAACCTACACCTAATAATAGAGAACAAAGCATTAATCAAGTACAACAAAGCAAGAATTCCTATGATGCTTTACAAGGAACCAGTAGTCCAATGACAAGGTCAAGAACAAAGTGGATGAAAGAGGATTAACAAGGCTTAATCATGGATATACATGACAAAAAGGGTGCACTAGAAGATTCTAGGACTATTCTAGATGTTTCCAAAGATACACCAAGGATAATCACTTATCTTTAAGCGCAAGATGATCAACAAGGCCCTGAACTTGAAAAATAATACTTATAGCCCAAGATATAAGTCCAAGTTGTATGACAAATCCAAGGAAATGCATGATTTGCTTTCTGAGTTGTATAAAAAGTCCAATTTTTTTTGTTTATGGTAGATTGATTTTTAGTTAATGTTGAATGTATATGTAAAATTGCTCAACATTTTTGGTTCATTTGGGTATTTCAAATGAACCTAATAGGTTACCTGACTTTAAATTCCTTTTATCTTTAAAAGTGTGTATTTTGTATGAAATCCATTGTTTTTGTTCATTTAGATAGATTTTGCCTAGAAGAAATTTGGACAAAAATAATGTCAAAATAATTATGATCTAACCTGCACATAATGATAAAGAAGAAAGTGCTAATCAAGTACAATAAAGCAAATATTCCTATGATCATTTACGAGGAATTAGTTGTCCAATGACAAGGTCAAGAAAAAAGTGGAAGGAAGAGGATTTACAAGGCTTAATCATGGATATACATGACAAAAAAGGTGCCCCAGGAGATTTTAAAACTATTCTAAACCTTTCTAATGCTACACCAAGGATAATCACTTATATTTATGAGTAAGATTATGAACAAGGCTTTGAACTTGAAGACCAACACTTGAAGCCCATGGTATACGTCCAAGTTGTATGACCAATCCAAGGAAACACTTGATTTGCTTTTTGAGTTGTATACAAAATGATGAACTAACCTAAGATCCCTTTTATCTTTAAAAGTGTGTGTTTTGTAAGCAATCTATATTTTTCATTCGTTTAGTTGTAAGCTTTGCTGGAATAAATTTGGACAAAAATAATGTCAAAACAATTATGATCTAACCTACACATAATGATGGAGAACAAAGTACTAATCATGTATAATAAAGCAAGTATTCCCATGATGTTTTAAGAGGAATCGATAGTCCAATGACAAGGTCAAGGACAAAGTCGATGAAAGAGGATTTACACGGCTTAATCATGGATATACATGACATGAAGGGTGCTTTAGAAGATTTTAGGACTATTCTAAAGGATAATCACTTATCATTAATTGCAAGATCATGAACAAGGGTTTGAACTTGAAGAACAATCCTTAAAGTGCAAGATATAAGTCCAAGTTGTATGACCAATCAAAGGAAATGCTTGATCTACATTCTAAGTTGTATAAAAAGTCCAATTTGCTTTGTTTTTGGTAGATTAATTTTTAGTTAAGGCCAAATGTACATCTAAAAATGCACAACGTTTTTGTTTCATTTGGGCTTGCAAAAAAAACCTAATAGGTGGCCTAACCTAATATCCCTTTTATCTTTAAAAGTTTGTGTTTTGCATGAAATACATAGTTTTCATTCATTTAGTTATGAGTTTGCCTAAAATCAATTTGAACAAAAATAATGTCAAAGCAATAATTATCTAACCTAGACATAGTGATGGAGAACAAAGTGCTAATCAAGTACAACAAAGCAATTATTCCCATGATCGTTTACAAAGAATCAATAGTCCAATGACAAGTTCAAGTACAAAATGGTTGAAAGAAGATTTACAAGGCTTAATCATGGATATAAATGACAAAAAGAGTGCTCTAGAAGATTCTAGGATTGTTCTAGACATTTCAAATACTAAAAAAAGGATAATAACTTATCTTAACGTGCAAGATGATGAATAAGGCTTTGAACTTGAAGAACAATACTTAAAGCCCATGATATAAGTCCAAGTTGTATGACCAATCTAAGGAAAGGCTTGATCTACTTTCTGAGTTTTATAAAAAGTACAATTTGTTTTGTCTTTGATTGATTTATTTTCAGTTAATGCCAAATGTACAAGTAAAAAGAGCCCATAGTTTTTGGCTCATTTGGGCATTGCAAAAGAACCCAAACGGTGACTTGAACTAAGATCCATTGTATCTCAAAAAGTATGTGATTTATATGCAATCTATAGTTTTCATTCATTTTGTTATCATTGTCTGGAAATAAATTTAGAGAAAAATAACGTCAAAGCAATTATGATCTAAACTACACCTAATAATAGAGGACAAAGCACTAATCAAGTACAACAAACCAAGTATTCCTATAATATTTTACGAGGAATTGATAGTCCAAATGAAAAGATCAAGAACAAAGTAAATGAAAGAGGATTTATAAGGCATAATCTTAAATATACATGAAAAAAAGGGTACTTTAGAAGATTCTTTATAGACATTTTCAAAGTTACACTAAGGATAATCACTTATCTTCAAGTGAAAGATGATGGGCAAGGCCTTGAACAACAATACTCATATCCCAAGATATAATTTCAAGTTGTATGACTAATGCAAGGAAACACTTGATCTGCTTTTTAAGTTGTATAAAAACTGCAATTTGTTTAGTTTTTGGTAGATTGATTTTAAGTTAATGCCAAATGTACATGTAAAAATGCTTAACATTTTTGGTTCATTTAGGCGTTGCAAAAGAACCCAATAGGTAACCTAATCTATGATCCCTTTTATCTTTAAAAGTTTGTGTTTTCTATGAAATCCATAGTTTTCATTCATTTAGTTATGAGTTTGCCTGGAATAAATTTAGACACAAATAATGTCGAAGAAATTATGATTTAACCTAGACATAATGATGGAGAACAAAGTGCTAATCAAGTAGAACAAAGCAATTATTCCCATGATCGTTTACAAAGAATTGGTAATCCAATGACAAGGTCAAGTACAAAATGGTTGAAAGAAGATTTACAAGACTTAATCATGGATATAAATGACAAAAAGAGTGCTCTAAAAGATTCTAGGATTGTTTTAGACATTTCTAATACTAAACAAAGGATAATCACTTATCTTAACATGCAAGATGATGAATAAGGCTTTGAACTTGAAGAACAATACTTAAAGCCCACGATATAATTCCAAATTCTATGACCAATCTAAGGAAAGGCTTGATCTGCTTTCTGAGTTTTATAAAAAGTACAATTTGTTTTATCTTTGATTGATTTATTTTCAGTTAATGCCAAATGTACAAGTAAAAAGAGCCCAAAGGTTTTGGCTCATTTGGGCATTGCAAAAGAACCCAAATGGTGACTTGAACTAAGATCCATTTATCTCAAAAAGTATGTGATTTATATGCAATCTATAGTTTTCATTCGATTTGTTATGATTGCCTGGAAATAAATTTAGAGAAAAATAATGTCAAAGCAATTATGATCTAAACTACACCTAATAATAGAGGACAAAGCACTAATCAAGTAAAACAAACCAAGTATTCCTATGATATTTTACGAGGAATTGATAGTCTAAATGAAAAGATCAAGAACAAAGTAAATGAAAGAGGATTTATAAGGCATAATCTTAAATATACATGACAAAAAGGGTGCTCTAGAAGATTCTAGGACTATTATAAACATTTTCAAAGTTACACCAAGGATAATCACTTATCTTCAACTTGAAAGATGATGAACAAGGCCTTGAACTTGAAAAACAGTACTCATATCCCAAGATATAATTTCAAGTTGTATGACTAATGCAAGGAAACACTTGATCTGGTTTTTAAGTTGTATAAAAACTACAATTTGTTTAGTTTTTGGTAGATTGATTTTAAGTTAATGCCACATGTACATGTAAAAATGCTTAAGGTTTTTGGTTCATTTGGGCGTTGCAAGAGAACCCAATAGGTAACCTAACCTAAGATCCCTTTTATCTTTTTGTGAAATCCATATTTTTCATTCATTTAGTTATGAGTTTGCTTGGAATAAATTTAGACACAAATAATGTCAAAGAAATTATGATCTAACCTAGACATAATGATGGAGAACAAAATGCTAATCAATTACAACAAAGCAAGTATTCCCATGATCATTTATAAGGAGTCAGTAGTCCATTGACTAGGTCAAGAACAAAGTGGATGAAAGAGGATTTACAAGGCTTAATCATGGATACACATGACAAAAAGGGTGCTTTAGAAGATTTTAGGACTATTCTAGACGTTTCCAATGCTACACCAAGGATAATCATTTATCTTAAAGTGCAAGATGATGAATAAGGCTTTGAACTTAAAGAATAATACTTGAAGCCCATGATATAAGTCCATGTTGTATGACCAATCCAAGGAAAGGTTTGATCGACTTACTAAGTTGTATAAAATATACAATTTATATTGTTTTTTGGTAGATTGATATTTAGTTAATGCCAAATGTACATGTAAAAAAGCTAAACATTTTCAGTTCATTTAGGCATTGCAAAAAAACCTAATAGGTGACCTAAACTAAGATCAATTTTATCTTAAAAGTGTGTGATTTGTATGAAATCTATAGTTTTCAATCGTTTTCTTATGAGTTTGCCTAGAATAAATTTAGAGAAAAATAACGTCAAAGCGATTATGATCTAAAGTTCACCTAATAATAGAGAACAAAGCACTAATCAAGTACAACAAATCAAGTATTCCCATGATGTTTTACAAGGAATCGGGATTTCAATGACAAGGTCAAGGACAAAATGGATAAAAAAGGATTTACAAGGATTAATCATGGATATATATGACAAAAAGGGTGCTTTAGAAGATTTTATGACTATTTTAGACATTTTCAAAGCTACACCGAGGATAATCACTTATCTTCAAGTGCAAGATGATGAACAAGATTAATGTAAGGAAATGCTTGATCTGCTTTTTGAGTTGTATAAAAAGTGTAATTTGTTTAGTTTTTGGTTGATTGATTTTAAGTTAATTCCAAATGTACATGTAAAAATGCTCAACGTTTTTGGTTCATCTGGGCATTGCAAAAGAACCTAATAGGTGACCTGACCTAAGATTCCTTTTATCTTTAAAAGGGTGTGTTTTGTATGAAATCCATAGTTTTCATTCATTTAGTTGTGAGTTTGCCTAGAATAAATTTAGTCAAAAATAATGTCAAAGCAATTATGATCTAACCTAGACATAATGATAAAGAACAATGCACTAATCAATTACAACAAAGCAAGTATTCCCATGATTGTTTACAAGGAACCAGTAGTCCAATGACTAGGTCAAGA
The DNA here is from genome assembly GCA_020615895.1 of Ceriops decandra. NCBI lineage: Eukaryota > Viridiplantae > Streptophyta > Magnoliopsida > Malpighiales > Rhizophoraceae > Ceriops > Ceriops decandra. The sequence continues at coordinate 4,749,580 of JAHLGO010000169.1, read as the reverse complement.
ACAAAGTGGATGAAAAAGGATTTATAAGGCTTAATCATGGATATACATGACAAAAAGGGTGCTCTAAAAGATTTTACGGCTATTCTAGATGCTTCCCATGCTACACCAAGAATAATCACTTATCTTATAGTGTAAGATGATGAATAAGGCTTTGAACTTGAAGAATAATACTTGAAGCCCATGATATAAGTCCAAGTTGTATGACCAATCCAAGGAAAGGCTTGATCTGCTTTCTAAGTTGTATAAAAAGTACAATTTGTTTTGTTTTTGGTAGATTGATTTTTAGTTAATGCCAAATGTACATGTAAAAAAGCTGAACGTTTTCGATTCATTTGGGTATTGCAAAAGAACCTAATAGATGACTTGAACTAAGATCCTTTTTATTTTAAAAAGTGTGTGTTTTGTATTAAATCCATAGTTTTCATTTGTTTTGTTATAAGTTTGCCTGGAAGAAATTTAGAGAAAAATAATGTCAAAACAATTATGATTTAACCTACACCTAATAATAGAGAACATAGCACTAATTAAGTACAACATAGCAAGTATTTCTATAATCATTTACAAGGAATCAATAGTCCAATGACTAAGTCAAGAACAAAGTGGATGAAAGAGGATTTACAAGGCTTAATCATGGATATACATGACAAAAAGGGTGCTCTAGATGATTCTAGGACTATTCTATATGTTTCTAATGCTACACCGAGGATAATCACATATCTTAAAGTGCAAGATGATGAATAAGGTTTTAAACTTGAAAAATAATACTTGAAGACCATGATATAAGTCCAGGTTGTATGACCAATCCAAGGAAAGGCTTGATCTACTTTCTAAGTTGTATAAAAAGTACAATTTGTTTTTTTGGTAGATTGATTTTCAGTTAATGCCAAATGTACATGTAAAAAAGTTGAATGTTTTTGGTTCATTTGGGCATTGTAAAAGAACCGAATAGGTGACTTGAACTAAGATCCATTTTATCTTAAAAGGTGTGTCTTTTATATGAAATCCATAATTTTGATTTGTTTTGTTATGAGTTTGCTTAGAATAAATTAAGAGAAAAATAACGTCAAAGGAATTATGATCTAACCTACACCTAATAATAAAGAACAAAGTACTAATCAAGTATAATAAAGCAAGTATTTCCATGATGTTTTATGAAGAATTGGGATTTCAATGAAAAGTTCAAGAACAAAGTGGATGAAAGAGGATTTACAAGGATTAATCATGGATATACATGACAAAAAGTGTGCTTTAGAAGATTCTATGACTATTCCAGACATTTTCAAAGCTACAATAAGGATAATCACTTATCTTTAAATGCAAGATGATGAACAAGACCTTGAACTTGAAAAACAATACTTATATCCCAAGATATAATTCCAAGTTGTATGACTAATCCAAGGAAATGCTTTATCTGCTTTTCGAGTTGTATAAAAAGTGCAATTTGTTTTTTTCTGGTAGATTGATTTTTAGTTAATGCCAAATGTACATGTAAAAATGCTCAATATTTGTGGTTCACTTGGGAATTGCCAAAGAACCCAATGGGTGACTTGACCTATGATCCCTTTTATCTTTAAAAGTGTGTTTCTTATGAAATTCATAGTTTTCATTCATTTAGTTGTGAGTTTGCCTAGAATAAATTTGGACAAAAATACTGTCAAAGCAATTATGATCAAACCTACACATAATGATAAAGAACAAAGTGCTAATCAAGTACAACAAAGCAAGTATTCCCATGATGTTTTTCTAGGAATTGGTAGTGCAACAACAACGTCAAGAACAATGTGGTTGAAAGAGGATTTACAAGGCTTAATCATGGATATACATGACAAATAGGGTGCTCTAGATGATTCTAGGACTATTCTAGATGTTTTTAATGGTAAAACAAGGATAATCACTTATCTTCAAGTGTAAGATGATGAACAAGGCCTTGAACTTGAAGAATAATACTTAAAGCCCATGATATAAGTCCAACTTGTATGACCAATCTATGGAAATGCTTGATATGCTTTCTAATTTGTATAAAAATTCCAATTTTTTTATTTTTGGTAGATTGATTTTTAGTTAATGCCAAATGTATATGTAAAAATGCTCAACATTTTTGGTTTATTTAGGCATTGCAAAAGAACCCAAGTGGTGACTTGACTTAAGATCCCTTTTATCTTTAAAATTGTGTGTTTTGTATAAAATGCATAGTTTTCATTTGTTTAGTTGTGAGTTTGCTTGGAATAAATTTGGATAAAAATAATGTCAAAACAATTATGATCTAACGTACACATAATGATGGAGAACAAAGTGCTAATCATGTATAATAAAGCAATTATTCCCATGATATTTATGAGGAATCGGTAGTCCAATGAAAAGGTCAAGAACAAATTTGATGAAAGAGGATTTACAAGGCTTAATCATTGATATACATGACATAAAGGGTGCTCTAGAAGATTCTAGGACTATTCTAAACGTTTCCAATATGACACTAAGGATAACCACTTATCTTTAAGTTCAAGATGATGAACAAGGATTTGAACTTGGAGAACAATACTTAAAGCCCAAGATATAAGTCCAAATTGTATGACCAATCCAAGGAAACACTTGGTTTGCGTTCTTAGGTGTATAAAAAGTCCAATTTGCTTTGTTTTCGGTAGATTATTTTTTAGTTAATGTCAACTGTACATGTAAAAATGCACAACATTTTTGGTTCATTTGGGCTTTCAAAAAGAACCCAATAAGTGACCTGAACTAAGATCCATTTTATCTTTAAAAGTGTGTGTTTTTTATGTAATCCATAGTTTTCATTCATTTAGTTGTGAGTTTGCCTCGAATAAATTTTGACAAAAATAATGTCATAGAAATTATGATTTAACCTACATTTACTGGTGGGGAACAAAGTGCTAATCAAGTAAAACAAAACATGTATTCCCATTGGGTTTTACGAGGAATTGGTTGTCCAATGACAAGGTCAAGAAAAAAAGTGGATAAAAGAGGTTTTGCAAAGCTTAATGATGGATATACATGACAAAAAGGGTGCTCTAGAAGATTTTAGGTCTATTCTAGACATTTCTAAGGCTACACCAAGGATAATCATTTATCTTCAAGTGCAAGATGATGATCAAGGACTTGTACTTGAAGAACAATACTTAAAGCCCAAGATATAAGTCCAAGTTGTATGACAAATCAATGGAAAGGTTTGATTTGCTTTTTGAGTTGTATAAAAATTGTAATTTGTTTTGTTTTTGGTAGATTGATTATCAATTAATACCAAATGTACATTTAAAAATGCTCAACATTTTTGGTTCATTTGGTCATTGTAAAAAAACCCAATAGGTGACCTGACCTAAAATCCTTTTTATCATTAAATGTGTGTGTTTTGTATGAAATCCATTGTTTTCATTCGTTTAGTTATCAGTTTGCCTGGAATAAATTTGGATAAAACTAATGTCAAAGCAATTATGATCTAACCTACACAAAATGACAGAGAACAAAGTGCTAACCATATACACAAAGCAAGTATTCCTATGATCATTCACGAGGAATCAGTAGTTCAAAGACAAGGTCAAGAACAAAGTTGATAAAAGTGGATTTACATTAATCATGGATATACATGACAAAAAGGTTGCTCTAGAAGATTCTAGGATTATTCTAGTCGTTTCCAATGCTAAACCAAGGATAATGACTTATCTTAAAGTGCAACATGATGAATAAGGCTTAACTTGAAGAACAATACTTGAAGCCCATGATATAAGTCCAAGTTGTGTGACCAATCCAATGAAAGGCTTGATTTGCTTTTTGATTTGTATAAAAAACTAAAATTTTCTTATTTTAGGTAGATTGATTTTTAGTTAAGGCCAAATATACACGTAAAAATGCTCAACGTTTTTGGTTCATTAAGGCATTGCAAAAGAACCCAATAGGTGACCTGACCTAAGATCCCTTTTATCTTTAAAAATGTGTGTTTTCTATGAAATCCATAGTTTCCATTCATTTAGTTGTGATTTTACTTGAAAAAAAATTTGGACAAAAATAATGTAAAAGAAATTATGACCTAACCTACACATATTGATAAAGAACAAAGCACCAATCATGTATAATAAAGAAAGTATTCCTATGATGTTTTATGAGGAATCTATAGTTCAATGACAAGGTAAAGGACAAAGTGGATGAAAGAGAATTTACAAGGCTTAATCATGGATATACATGACATAAAAGGGTGCTCCTGAAGATTCTAGGACTATTCTAAATGTTTGCAATGCGACACTAAGGATAACCACTTATCTTTAAGTACAAGATGATGAACAAGGCTTTGAACTTAAAGAACAATACTTAAAGCCTAAGAAGGATATGCTTGATCTGCATTCTGAGTTGTATAAAAAGTCCAATTACTTTGTTTTTGGTAGATTAATTTTTAGTTAATGTCAAATGTACGTGTAAAAATGCATAATGTTTTTGGCTCATTTCGGCTTGCAAAAAGAACCCAATAGATGACCTGAACTAAGATCCATTTTATCTTTAAAAGTGGTTGTTTTGTATGAAATTGATAGTTTTCATTCCTTTAATTGTGAGTTTGCTAAGGATAAATTTGGACATAGGTAATGTGAAAGCAATTATGATCTAACCAATACATAATGATGGAGAACAAAGTGCTAATCATGTACGAGAAAAGAAATATTCCCATGATCATTTACAAGGAATCGGTAGTCTAATAACAAGGTCAAAGTAGATGAAAGAGGATTTATAAGGTTTAATCATGGATATAGATGACATAAAGGGTGCTCTAAAAGATTGAAGAACTATTCTAAACATTTCCAATGCAACACAATAATCACTTATCTTTAAGTGCAAGATGATGAACAAGGCTTTGAACTTGAAGAATGATACATAAAGACCAAGATATAAGTCCAAGTTGTATGACCAATCTAAGGAAATCTTGATCTGCTTTCTGAGTTGTCAAAAAAGTCCAATTTGTTTTGTTTTTGGTAGATTGATTTTTAGTTAAAGCCAAATGTACATGTAAAAATGCTCAAAGTTTTTGGTTTATTTGGACTTACAAAAGGAACCCAATACGTGACTTGACCTAAGATCCCTTTTATCTTTAACACTGTGTTTTGCATGAAATCCATAGTTTCACTTCTTTAGTTGTAAGTTTGCCTTGAATAAATTTAAACAAAAATAATATCAAAGCAATTATGATCTAACCTACACATAATGATAGAGAACAAAGCGCTAATCATGTACAACAAATCAAGTATTTGCATAATCATTTATGAGGAATTGGTAGTCCAATGACAAGGTCAAGAATAAAGTCGATGATAGAGGATTTACAATGCTTAATCATGGATATACGTGACATGACAAAAAGAGTGTTCTAGAAGATTATAGGACTATTCAAGACATTTCTAATGCTACACCAAGCATAATCACTTATCTTCAAGTGCAAGATGATGAACAAGTCCTTAAACTTAAAGAACAATTCTTAAAGCCCAAGATATAAGTCCAAGTTGTATGATCAATCCAAGGAAACACTTGATCTGGTTTCTGAGTTGTATAAAAAGTTCAATTTGTATTGTTTTTGGTAGATTTGTTTTTTGTTAATGCCAAATGTACATGTAAAAATGCTCAACATTTTTGGTTCATTTGGGCATTGCAAAAGAACCCAATAGCCTAAACTAAGATCCATTTTATCTTAAAAAGTGTGTTTTTTTGTATGAAATCCATAGTTTTCATTCATTTTGTTGTATGTTTGCCTGGAATAAATTTAGAGAAAAATAATGTCAAAGCAATTATGATCTAAGCTACACCTAATAATAGAGAACAAAGCACTAATCAAGTATAACAAAGTAATTATTCCCATGATGTTTTACGATGTGTCGGTAGTCCAATGACAATGTCAAGAACAAAGTAGATGAAAGAGGATTTACAAGGCTTAATCATGGAAATACATGACAAAAAGGGTGCTCTAGAAGATTATAAGACTATTCTAAACGTTTCCAATGCAACAACAAGGATAATCACTTACCTTTAAGTGCAAGATAATGAGCGAGGCATTGAACTTGAAGAACAATACTTCAAGCCCATGATATAAAAGTCCAAGTTCTATGACCAATCCAAGGAAACGCTTGATCTACTTTCTGAATTGTATAAATAGTCCAATTTGCTTTATTTTTGGTAGATTGATTTTTAGTTAATGCCAAATGTACATGTAAAAATGCACAACATTTTTGGTTCATTTGGGCTTGCAAAAAGAACCCAAGAGGTGACCTAACCTAAGATCCCTTATATATTTCAAAGTGTGTGTTTTGTATGAAATCGATAGTTTTCATGTGTAAAATTGTGAATTTGCTTGGAATAATTTTGGACACAAATAATGTCAAAGCAATTATGATCTAGCCAACACACAATGATGGAGAAGAAAGTGCTAATCATGTACAACAAAACAAGTACTCCTATAATAGTTCACAAGGAATCGGTAGTCCAATGACAAGTTAAGAACAAAGTCTATAAAAGAGCATTTACAAGGTTTAATCATGGATATACATGACAAAAAGGGTGTTATAGAAGATTTTAGAACTTTTCTAGACGTTTCCAATGTTATACCAAGGGTAATTACTTATCTTAAAGTGCAAGATGATGAACAAGGCTTTGAACTTAAAGAACAATACTTGCCCATGATATAAGTCCAAGTGTATGACTGATGCATGGAAAGGCTTGATCTACTTTCTGAGTTGTATAAAAACCCAAATTTTCTTGTTTTGGGTAGAGTGATTTTCTGCTATGGCCAAGTGTACATGTAAAAAGGTTAACGTTTTAGGTTCATTTGGGCTCATAAAATGAATCCACTAGGTGACTTGCCCTCAGATTCCTTTTATCTCAAAAAGTTTGTGATTTGTATGAAATACATAGTTTTCATTAATTTTGATGTGAGTTTGCCTTGAATAAATTTTGACAAGAATAATGTCAAAGTAATTATAATTTAGCCAACACCTAATGATGGAGAACAAAGTGCTAATCAAGTACAACAAAGTAAGTGTTCGTATGATCATTTATAAGGAACCTGTGGTCCAATGACAAGGGCAAGAATAAAATGGATAAAAGAGGAGCTTAATCATAGATAAACATGACCAAAAGGCTGCTTTATCATGAAGAACAATGCTTAATGCCCAAGATATAAGTCCAAGTTGTTTGACCAATCCAAGGAAGCACGTGATCTGCTTTCTAAGTTGTATAAAAAGTCCAACTTGTTATGTTTTTGGTAGATTGATTTTCAGTTAAAGCTAAATGTACATGTAAAAATGCTCAATGTTTTTGGTTCATTTGGGCTTGCAAAAGGAACCCAGTAGGTAACCTGACCTAAGATCCCTTTTATCTTTAAGAGTGTGTGTTTTGTATGAAATTCATAGTTTTGATTTGTTTAGTTGTAAGTTTGCCTAGAATAAATTTGTACAAAAATAATGTGAAAATAATTATGAACTAACCTACACATAATGATAGAGTACAAAGCGCTAATCATGTACAACAATGCAAGTATTTGCATAATCATTTACGAGGAATCGACAGTCCAATGGCAAGGTCAAGAACAAAGTAAATGAAAGAGGATTTACAAGGCTTAATCATGGATATACATGACATGACAAAAAAAGTGCTCTAGAAGATTATAGGACTATTCAAGATGTTTGCAATGCTGCACTAAGGATAATCACTTATCTTCAAGTACAAGATGATGAACTAGGGCTTGAACTTGAAAAAAAATACTTATAGCCCATGATAGAAGTCCAAGTTGTATGACCAATCCATGAAAACACTTGATCTACTTTCTGAGTTGTATAAAAAGTCCAATTTGTTTTGTTTTTGGTAGACTGATTTTCAGTTAAAGCCAAATGTACATGTAAAAATGCTTAACATTTTTGGTTCATTTGGGCATTGCAAAAGAACCCAATAGGTGACTTGAACTAAGATCCATTTTATCTTAAAAAGTATGCTCTTTGTATGAAATCTATAGTTTTCATTCATTTTGTTGTTCCCACATCATTGTGTGGGTTGTAATTATTGTCAACTAGATTTAATTGTGCAAACAGAAGTGGGTCATATCTCAAGAGTTACAGGATAAGACTAAAATGTCAAATAATCTTGTAAAGTGATCTCCTTGGAGTGAATTTGTAGAAGGAGTTTAGCATTTCTAGAAGATGGGCAGTTACAGGGGCAGTTTCTTTTGTACATTTTTAACTATTCATGGACAATCCTAGTCGTTCATTCAAGCATTCAAAGGATGAGATTTCAGTAGAAAGAAAAGAGCAAGAAGAATAAATTAAGAAGGAGGATAATGCTGAATTTTGAATGGAACAGTAATATGAAGTCATATGGAGGGGCAAGAAAGGAAATCCTCTACAGCTATAGTAAGCCCTACTAGGGTTTTCATAGAAAGTAGTATATAAACCAAGACTAATCTCTTTTGGGGCAACACCGTAAGATAGTAAAATGGGTGAGACTAGACCAGAGACGGTGAGACCAGAAAAGAGAGAAATAGGTGACAACAAAACACACCGGAAGACCAGAATTAGGAGGGAAATAAGTGACACTAGAACACACCAGAAGACCATAATTGGTGAGACCAGAAAAGGGTAAAATGGGTGACACCAGAGGACACTGGAAGACCAGAATTGGTGAGACCAGAAATGGGTGAAATGTATAAGACTAGAGGAGATGTTAGACTAGAAAGAGGTGAGACCACAAAAGGGTGAAACGCGTGAGGCCAAAATTGGTGAGAGATGAGACAATGAGACATAAGACCTGGAGTGAAATGCGTGAGACCAGAATCAGTGAGATGTGAGACCAGAAATGGTGAGATGTGAGACTTGGAAACAATGAGACATGAGACATGGAGATGGTGTGATGATAAGACCAGAAAAGAGTGAGACGGTGAGACGGTGATACCAAGAGTTGTGTGAGACAACCCAGAGAGGTTAGAGAGTGTTTTGGTGATCTTCCAAGTGGCAGTAAAGTAGCTTATTCAAATCAAACAGAGGCAAGACAAGATAGAAGAAGGGTAGACATAGCAAGTGACACTCTTTGTATTGTGATTGCTTTGTGTTTGTAATAGTGAAAGGAGTAGAAGATTAAGACATGCATTGTAATCATAGGGGATACCACATTGGTATTCTCAAGTATAGTGGATTGTCTTGGTAAAGGAAGAATCCCTACCATCGTGGAATATGTCTCATGGGTAGAACCATGAAAATCTCTTGTGTCCTATCTTTGAATTTACATTCTGTATTTTGAATTGAGTTATGAACAAAGCTAAAGAATCATCAAACCCATAACCTAAAAGAAGACCTCATCAAGAACAACCAATCCGTGTAATAGAAGGTTTCTGAAAGGTAACTTTGGGGACTATTGTGACTAGTAGGTAACAATAGATCTACCTTAGTTGAATTTGAGAAAGAGTTCTGTTGTTCCCACAGCCTTGTATGTGTTGTAATTATTATCAACCAGATTTAAGTGTGCATGCAGAAGTGGCTCATATCTTAGGAATTACAGGATAAGACTAGTGTTATTCTCATAGCCTTGTATGGGTTGTATTTGTTGTCAACTAGGTTTTAGTGTGAAAGAAAGTAAAGCCACATGGAAGGGTAAGAAAGTAAATTCACAGTACAAGTCCTAGTAGGGTTTCATGAAGTAGAGTATATAATGGTCTTAGAAGACAAAGAACAAGGTGTCGACAATATTAAGCATTCAGCAAAACCTAGACAACTGGCCAAAAGAGAACACCAAAACCCCACACGGAAGAATACCATCAGAAAGTACGAATCGAGTGAACAGGACCGTCCTAAACAGTGCTGTTGTGAATAGTACCGTCATGAATAGGAGCCATTATGAATAGTACCGTGTGAACAATACCGTCATAAGAGAGAAAGAAGGAGACGCCGAAAGTTGGGGCTGAACAAAGAACAGTGAATAGAGGATGGCCAAACCAGAGCAAAGCGGCGGGAAGAGAGAGAAACCCAACGGTGAACAGAAAAGTGAAATCTGATGAAGAGAGAGAAATTCGGCAGTAGGAGAGAGAAATCTAGACGGACAACAAGAGAGAGAGAAACAGATAGGCGAGCCGTGAGACAGTGAGATCGTGAGACAAGGAGACGTGTGAGACCGTAAGACAGTGAAAGTAGGAATTGTGTGATACAATGTAGGAATTTAGCGAAGCACGTAAAGAACTCAACGTATTTCTAGATTTCTTTAAGAGAGATTAGAGAGCGTTGCAATGAAATTCAAAGCAGTAGTGCAGCAGCCTTTCAATTCAACAGAGGCAAGATAAGCTTGAAGTTGTTCACTTACCTATAAATTATGAAATGTGGTGATACTGATTCACCCTCTCTCTCAGTATGACAAACTCGTAGATCCTAGGGAAAAGTCGGGAACTTCAACTAGCATGTCAAATAACTTCATAAATCGATCTCCTTGGAGTAACTTGTAGAGGGAGTTTAGCATTGCTTAAGTTTTAGTGTGACAGTGTGACAAGGTTGTACACAGATAATAAATTCATAAGACGTTAAATTTGCAAGTCCGTAAGCCTGTCTTGAGACTAAGTCCAGGAGCAATTCCGGAGGAGCATAATAATTCCAGGGTTATAGACGGACATGGAGTTTGGAAGAAAGTAATGTTACAGAATTTTAACTCAGCATTTCCAAAAGATGGGCAATTACGGGGGCAGTTTCTTTTGTACATTTTTAACTGTTCATGGGTAATCCTAGCTGTTTGTTGAAGCATTCAAAGGATGAGATTTTAGTAGAAGGAAAAGAGCAAGAAAAATAAATTAAGGAGGAGGATAATGCTGAATTATGAATGGAATAGTAATATGAAGCCATATAGAGGGGCAAAAAAGAAAATCCACTGTAACTACAGTAAGCCGTACTAGGGTTTCCATAGAGGGCAATATATAAACCAAGACTTATCTCTTTTGAAAAGGGTATCTGAGACAACCTAGAGAAGAAATTCAGTGACGTATTTGAGAGAACTCAACGAATTTTCAAATTTCGTCAAGAGAGGTTAGAGAGTGTTTTGGTGATCTTCCAAGCGGTAGTGAAGCAACTTATTCAAATCAAATAGAGATAAGACAAGCTAGAAGGGTAGACACAGTAAGTGATACTCTTTGTATTGTGATTGCATTGTATTTGTAATAATAAAAGGAGTAGAAGATTAAAACATCCATTGTAATCATAGGGGATACCATACTGGTATTCTCAAATATAGTAGATTGTCTCGGTAAAGGAAAAATCTCTACCACCATGGAGTATGTCTCATAGGCAAAACCTCATAAATCTCTTATGTCCTTTTACTTTCAATTTACATTCTGTGTTTTGAATTGAGTTGTAAAGAAAGCTAAAGAATCATCGAACCCATAACCTAAAAGAAGACCTAATCAAGAACAACCAATCCATTTAATAGGCAAGGTGTTTGAAAGGTAACTTTGGGGACTATTGTGATTAGTAGGTAACAATAGATCTACCTTAGTTGAATCTGAGAAAGAGTTCATAAGAATAGTTTGAAGTTGTTCACCTACCAATTAAAAAGGGGGTAATACTAATTCACCCCCCCTCAATATTACAGACTAGTAGATCCTAGGATGAAGTTGGGAACTTCAATTGGTAATAGAGCATAGGTTCACCAGTTTGAAGCGTAATAGCTTGGTGTACTAGTTTGTAAGGTTTCAGAATTTTTACTTGTTCAGCATATTGAGAAATGGATGCCAGTACCAATACCAGCACTACTTATAGCAAGAAGGTTCCAATCTTCAATGGAACCTAATACCATATATGGAGAGTGAGAATGTAGGTGGTATTAAGAAATGGATGCCAGTACCAACACCAGCACTACTTATAGCAAGAAGGTTCCAATCTTCAATGGAACCTAATACCATATATGGAGAGTAAGAATGCAGGTGGTATTTGCAACCATTGGCATAGATGTGGTGAAATTTGTACAGAAGGGTTTTGTGCCTCCAAAAGAAGGTAAAGATCTAACCCCAAAGGAATTAAGGCAATTTGAGATCAATTGGAAGGCCTCAAATGTCATGATTTCAGCATTTACAGATGCTAAATATGCTAAAGTTATGGATTGCAAATCTGCTAAAGAGATATAGGACAGATTGTAGAAGGTCTTTGAAGGTGATGGCAGAATGAAGGAGGCTGAGCTTCAAGTTCTGAAGAAGAGATATGAATCTCTTAGAATCTATAAAAATAAGAAAGTCTAAGAGTTCTTCGCCAGGGTTATTGATGCTGTAAATGACCTTAGAAGTCATGGGAAGTACAAGAAGGACTCATCATGTGAAGAAAATTCTGAGAGTTCTACCTGAGAGGTTTACCTCAAAGGTGGTAACCATAAAGGAGAGTAGGGATCTCAACTCTATGTCTTTGCATGATCTCCAGTGCAATCTCATTGCATATGAGATGAGAATAAAGTCAAATGAAAGCTCCTAAATATCAAAGCCATCAAATGAGGCAGCTTTCAATGCTATGAGACATTTAAAGATAAGAAAAGAGGAAGAATCATCCAATGAGGATGATGATGATGATTAGGAAGAAAGTGAAGGTGAAGTGTTGGCTTACTTCACAAGGAAATTCAAAAAGGGGCCTAAGAAGGGAAAAGGATAGTTGTCCTTAAGATGTTATCATTGTAGCTAGATGGGACACTTTTCTTCTCAGTGCAAAGTGAAACTTGATGATGAAGATGAGGTTGGTGATGATGAACAGAATTCAAAATGGAGAAGACCATCATCCAAATCAAAGAAGTGCAGCAAAAAGACTACTAACTCATAGAAGAAGAGAGGCTCATTTAGGTATTATGTGTGCCAAACAAAAGAAGCTAATGAGGAGGAAGATGTGGACTCATTAGATGAGCATGCCTTAATGGCATCAGCTTAATGTGGTAGTTCAACATCTGAAGAGGAAAAGGAGGTTGATGAAGAAGAACCAAATCTTAAAGCTGAATTAGAAGCAGCTTCAAAGGAGATAATTAGAAGTGTCAAAATCATAAAAGGGTTGGAGGCCCATATAAAACAAGTTAAAGCAAAGACTGAGGAAGCAGAAAGTCAAAAAGATGAAATAAGGGTGGAACATATTGACTTGAAGAGAAGATTTGAAGAATAGATCAAAATATGTGAAGACCTTACAATGGAGCTTGCCTTAAGGATTTCAAAAATTAATGAAATGAAGATAAAGTTGCTGAGACTCCAGCAACAACTCAAAAAGAGTGATGAGAACTTGCAAAAGCTTGAAGTAATAGGAAAAACAAGCTCTATAAGAGAAATGAAGAATAAAGAGAAAGTGTAGCAATTTGAGGCTGCACTGCCTAAAATGAATGAGACTTTGACACAGAAGTTGAAAGAGAAGGTTGTGACTTAGGAGAAGATAACTAAAGAAGAGAAGATAGTTATCAAACCAAAGCCAGGCCCAAAAATGATGTATGTGGTTAAAGAGCAGTAGCCCATAGCTATTAAGTCTTAAAAAGAAAAGACTGATTAGCTAGGAACAGTAAAGGCTAAAAATAAAGAAGATTTGAAGAAGCAACCTAGGGTTGGTGAAAGCCTAAACTAGTGGTTTCAAAGAACAAGTTTGCTATATTGGCAAACTTGGAATAGTGTGAAAGGTGCGGGCAAGATGGCCATAATGCCAAGAGATGCATGACACTTCTCCCTGAGCAAGAGAAGGCACTTGATGGCACCATGAAAACAATTGGTACAGTCAAAGTTGAGAAAAAGGAGAAAGCTATCTTCAACCCAGTTCAAAAAAAGGAATATAAAGCTAAAAAGGAGGTGGCTAATATAGCTGAAATTGCACTAAAGGCTGACTACAAGGATAAGCATTGGATCCTTGATAGTGGATGCACTTCACACATGACAGGAGACAAGAGAAAATTATCAAAGTTGAACAAGTTAAGAGAAGGTAGAGTCAAGTTTGCCAATGATGATTCACTTAACATCAGTGGTTAGGGGTTAGTAAATATTAGAAAAGGAAAGATGGAAGATGTTTTACAAATATAATTTAGCATCTGTCAGCCAAATATATTGACAAAAATAAGTTGCCAAGTAAAGAGTAAAGAAGGCAATACTATTGTAGCCGGGAAGACAACAGCTGGAAATTTATATGTGATTGATGAGGACAAGGCAAACAACTGTTTACTTGTAAAAGAAGAAAAAAATCAACTTTGGCATAGGAGGCTAGGACACTTAACACAAAAAAACATGAGGAAGCTGACCACTACTCATGCAATTAGAGACATTCTTGACCTCAAGAGAGAGAGAGAGTATGTTTGCTTAGCATGCTCTAAAGGAAAACATGCCAGAAAGCAATATAAGACGAAAGTGTTCAATTCTAATGCAGTGCTTGACATTGTACATACTGATTTGTGTGGGCTGATGAGAACAAAAGGGTTGAATGGTGAGAGGTACTTCATCTTGTTTGTTGATGATTATTTTATAGGGACTTGCATCATGTACCTCAAATACAAGTCAAAAGTTTTGAAATACTTCAAGAGATATAGAAGATTGGTTGAAAATAAGAGTGGAAAGAAGATCAAAGTATTGAGGTTAGATTAAGGCATTGAATTCACAAATGAAGCTTTTGAATAATAACTTGAGAAGCATGGAATTCACCATCAAATGGCAGCAACAAGAAAACCTCAACAAAAAAGGGTGGTAGAGAGAAAAAATAGAGCTGTGGTTGAAATGGCAAGAACTCAATTGCTGGAATCCAAATTTCACATAAGATTTTGGATAGAAGCAACATTTACAGCCGTGCACCTACTGAACAGAGTCTTACTAAGGCCTAATACTGATAAGACTCCATATGAGCTATGGAGTGGGAAGAAGACAATAGCAAAGTATCTCAGAATCTTTGGCAGCCCATGTTTTGTGAAAAACAAGGAGCAAAGCTTGGGAAAATTACATGCTAGGTCAAATGAAGGCATTTTTGTGGGATACTCAACAAAGACAAAAGGTTACAGAGTTTTTCTGCATAAACTGGGAAAAGTGGTCATGTCCAGTGATGTGAGAATAGATGAAAACTAGAAAACAATGCATAATGGAGAAATTGAGGATAGTGAAGAAGATGACTTCAAGATAGATGAAGAATCAAACCAACATGAAGAAAAAAGACAAGAAGTAAGCTCAGACTCAGAGAAGAGTGAGTCTAATGATGAAGAAAGAGATCCTCTTGCAACTAAGACTGTGCAAGAGAGAAAGACAAAGAAAATGTAGACCAATGCTCATCAAGGAAATTAGATCATAGGTGACCCATGAGCAGAAGTTACAACAAGAAGAAGAATTATGGGAGCCACTACTTTACTCTCACAAGTTGAACCTAAATTTGTTGAAGAGGCTGCACAAGACAAATCCTGGGTTAAAGCTATAAATGAGGAGCTAGATCAAATTAAGAAGAATGATATGTGGGAGTTGGTTTCAAGACCCACTAACAAGAATGTCATAGGAACAAAATGGTTGTTTAGAAATAAACACAATGAAGATGGCAAGGTAGTGAGGAACAAGGCTAGGATGGTTTGCAAAGGCTACACTCAGATAAAAGGAGTAGATGTTGATGAAACTTTTGCATTAGTAGCAAGACTGGATACTATTAGAATGTTCTTAGCTTTGGTAGCACATAAGAGGTATAAAGTTTATTAGATGGATGTGAAATCAGCCTTTCTAAATGGGCTCCTAAAAGAAGTAGTGTATATTAAACAACTCGATGGTGTACAAATTAGTGAGGATGAGACACATGAGTGCAAGTTAAAGAGAGCCTTGTATGGCCTTAAACGAGCCCCAAGAGCATGGTATAATACGCTAGATGCGTATTTGAGAAGGTTGATTCATAAGAGGAATAGTTGATAATAACCTATATGTGTTCAGCTTAGAGAAAGGCCAGCTGATAACCATAGTATATATAGATGACATCATCTTTGAATGGGATCACTCTAAGCTATGCAAAGAATTTGCACAGAAGATGAGTGAGGAAGTTGAGATGTCATTGATTGGAGAAATGACTTACTTTTGTTGGATTACAGATAAAATAGTGTGAAGAAGGTGTTTTTTTTTCTCAGACAAAATATGCCAAAAAGATGCTGAAAAAGTTTGGCTTGGAGGATAGTAGACCTGTCAGTACTCTTATGTCAGTGGGCTGCAAGTTAACAAATGTTCAGGACAGACGGAGTACAAGCTCGACTGAATACAAGAAGATGATGGGGACCCTTTTGTCCCTTATAGCACCAAGGCCTGATCTCATGCAAATTGTGTGCATTGCCAGCAAAATCTATGCTGATCCTAAGGAAACTCATATGTTGGCAATGAAAAGAATCCTAAGATACCTCAAAAGGACATTGGAAATGAGTTTGTGATATCCTACCATGGAGTTTGTAAAACTACAAGCATACACTAATGCAGACTGTGCTGAATATACAGTTGACAGAAAATCAACCAACGGCTGCAGCTTATACTTGGGTTCAAAGTGTGCTGCATGGTTAAGTAGAAAGCAAAACAATGTTGCTTTGAGCATAACTGAGGTTGAGTATATGGTTGCTTGTGCAGCATGTACTTAGGTGATATGGATGCAAAGACAATTGGCAAATTTGGGTGTTGAAGTGAAGTTACTAGTGAATATATTTTGTGATAATCGAAGTGCAACTGATCTTAAAAAGAATTTAGTTCAACATTTAAGGAGCAAGCATATTGACATCCGATATCACTTTATCAAGGATCAAGTGGAAGTGGGCATAATTTAATTGGAGTATGTTTGCACTAAAGATCAAATCTCAGATATTCTAACTAAACCTCCATCCACAGAGTTGTTTGAAAAGCATAGAATGAGTCTATCTATGCAAATGCCTCCTCAAGCCTGAAGTTCAAGTGAATCCTCCATCTCTACTTTGCCGGTTTCTCAAATTTGTAATTGGTTGGCAAAGGGGGAGAGAAGCAACAGTGTAGGGGAGTGCATATTTAGGGGAAGTTGTAATCCATATGCTTCTTGAGTGGTGAGAGGTACTTCATCTTGTTTGTTGATGATTATTTTAGAGGGACCTGCATAATGCACCTCAAACACAAGTCAAAAGTTTTGAAATGCTTCAAAAGATACAGAAGATTGGCTGAAAATGAGAGTGGAAAGAAGATCAAAGTATTGAGGTCCAATCAAGGCACTGAATTCACAAATGAAGCTTTTGAAGATTACGTTGAGAAGCATGGAATTCTCCATCAAATGGTAATGGCAAGAACACCTCAATTGAACGGGGTGGTAGAGAGGAAAAATAGAGCTGTGATTGAAATGGCAAGAACTCTACTGTTGGAATCCAAGCTTCACACAAGATTTTGGACAGAAGCAACATTTATAGTCGTGCACCTATTGAACAGAGTCTTACTAAGGCTTAATTTTGATAAGAATCCATATGAGCTTCTTCCCACTCTATATGAGCTATGGAGTGGGAAGAAGACAACAACCAAGTATCTCAAAATCTTTGGCAGCCCATGTTTTGTGAAGAACAAGGAGCAAAGCTTGGGAAAATTCCATGCTAGGTCAGATGAAGGCATCTTTGTGGGATACTAAGCAAGGACAAAATGTTATAGAGTTTTTCTACATAAATTGGGAAAAGTGGTCACATCTAGTGATGTGAGAATAGATGAAAACTGGAAAACAATGAATAATGGAGAAGTTGGGGATATTAAAGAAGATGACTTCAAGATAGATGAAGAATCACACCAATATGAAGAAAAGGGACAAGAAGTAAGTTCAGACTCAGAGAAGAGTGAGTCTGAAGATGAAGAAAGAGATCCTCTTGCAACTAAGATTGTGCAAGGGAAAAAGACAAAGAAAACATGGACCAATCGTCATCAAGGAAAACAGATCATAGGTAACACATCAGTAGGAGTTACAACAAGAAGAAGAATTATGGGAGCCACTGCTTTACTCTTACATGTTGAACCTAAATCTATTGAAGCGGCTGCACAAGACAAAGCCTGGGTCAAAGCTCTCAATAAGGAGTTGGATCAAATCAAGAAAAATGATACATGAGAGCTGGTTTTAAGACCCACTAACAAGAATGTCATAGGAACAAAATGGGTGTTTGGAAATAAACATAATGAAGATGGCAAGGTGGTAAGGAACAAGGCTAGGTTGGTTTGCAAAGGCTACACTCAAATAGAAGGAGTAGATGTTGATGAAACTTTGTACTAGTGGCACGGTTAGAAACTATTAGAATGTTCCTAGCTTTGGTAGTACATAAGAGATATAAAGATTATTAGATGGATGTAAAATCAGCCTTTTTGAATGGGCTCCTAAAAAAAGAGTGTATATTGAAGAACCTGATGGAGTACAAATCAGTGAAGATGAGACACACGTGTGCAAGCTGAAGAAAGCCTTATATGGCCTTAAACAAGCCACAAGAGCATGGTACAATAGGCTGGATGTGTATTTGAGAAGGTTAAACTTCAAAAGAGGAACAATTAATAATAACTTATATGTGTTCAACTCAAAGAAAGGCAAACTAATAACCATAGTATATGTAGATGACATCATCTTTGGAGGGAATCACTCTGAGCTATGCTAAGAATTTGCGCAAAAGATGAGTGAGGAATTTGAGATGTCATTGATTAGAGAAATGACTTATTTTCTTGGATTATAGATAAAACAGTATGAAGAAGGTATTTTTATTTCTCAAACAATATATGTGAAGTTGGGAACTTTAATCAGTATCAAAGCACAGGTTACCAATTTGAAGCTTAATAGCTTGGTGTACTAGTTTGAAAGGTTTCAAAAGCTTTAACTTGTTTAGCATACTGAGATATGGATGTCAGTACTAGCACTAGCACTACTTACAACAAGAAGGTTCCTATTTTTAATGGAACCAACTACCATATGTGGAGAGCAAGAATGCAGGTGGTATTTGCAACCATGGGCATGAACGTGGTGAAATCTATACAGGAGGGTTTTGAGCCTCTAAAAGAAGGTAAAGATCCAACCCTAGAGGATTTAAGGCAGTTTCAGATTAATAGGAAGGCCTCAAATGTCATCATTTCAGCAATGATAGATTCTAAATATACTAAAGTTATGGACTGTAAATCTGCTAAGGAGATATTTCATAGATTACAGAAGGTCTATAAAGGTGATGGCAGAATGAAGGAGGCCAACTTCAAGTTTTCAAGGAAAGATATGAATCCCTCAGAATGTAGAAGAATGAGACAGTCCAAGAGTTTTTCACTATGGTTATTAATGTTGTAAACGACATTAGAAGTTATGCAAAGAACAAGAAGGACTCATCTATTGTGAAGACAATTCTGAGAATTCTACCTGAGAAGTTTGCCTCAAAGGTGGCAGCCATAGAGGAGAGTAAAGATCTTAATTCTTTGCCTTATGGTATTTTGGTATCATGGCACTCCTTAATGAGGGAGCGTCTTATATTCCCCCATTTTGGCACATAAAGTCACCTCCCTTTTTGTCCCCTTCTTAGGAGCAAGGTCAGTAAGTTGTCTAGCCACGGGATCATGCTTGAGCCGTTCTCGGATTAGGTCTTTTATATCCCCTTTTATGTGAGAGATGGCCGCCATTTCAGCTTTGCAACTTAAGGCATCAACCACTATGTTGGCTTTGCCTGGTTTATATTCCAATGTATAATCAAACTTAGCCAAGTAGTCTTGCCACCTATCTCGCTTTAGGGTCAGCTTCTTTTGGGTTTGGAAGAAGCTAGTGGCCACATTGTCCATCTTGATTGCAAATTGAGAACCTAATAGATAATGGTGCCAAGTACGAAGACAATGTACAATAACGGTCATCTCCTTCTCTTGCACCATGTACTTCCGTTCAGTGTCATTCAATTTTTGGCTCTCATATGCCACAGGATGTCCTTGCATTAAGACCCCTCCCATAGCAAAGTCAGAAGCATTGATGTGGACTTCAAATGCCTTAGTAAAGTTAGGGAGAATAAGGACAGGCTCTTTACTTACCATAGCCTTCAATCCTTCAAAGGCCATTTGTTGTTAAGTTGTCCATTCCCACGACTAGGTTTTATTCAACAAATCGGTTAGGGCAGCCATTTGTGCTGAGTATTCCTCAATGAACCACCGGTAGTAGTTGGCTAGACCAAGGAATTACCACAATTAAAACACATTCTTTAGTGGTTCCCAATCTCAGATGGCCCGAACCTTCTCCTCGTCCATTCGAATTTATCCATTCCCCACCACATGACTAAGGAAGTGTACTTCCCATGCTATGAAAGTGCACTTCTCCCTCTTTTTGTAAAGCTCATTGTCCAGCAAAAGCTTGAACATGGTTTGTAGGTGGTCTACATGGTCTTCAAGAGTCTTACTATAGATAAGGATATCATCCAAGTAAACCACTACAAATTGGTCCAAAAATGGCTGAAAAATCTAGTTCGTGAGTGAGGAGAAAGTGGCAGGGGTGTTGGTTAGCCCAAAGGGCATCACCAACCACTCAAAGGAACTATAGGGGGTAACACAGGTGGTCTTTGCCTCGTCCCCTTCTGTGATACGAACTTGATAGTATCCGGAAATGCAAGTCCACCTTTGTAATCCACTTAGCTCACCCTAATCTATCAAACAAGTTAGGAATGAGAGGAAAGGGGTATCGATTATTTACCGTAATCTTATTGAGCACCTTGTAGTCAATGCATATACGTAATGAACCATCGTGCTTCCTCTAGAACAAGACGGGAGTGCCATAAGGAGCCTTTGAAGGTCGAACCTGACTTGCATCCAGCAAACTAACCAGTTACCTTTTCAACTCTTCAAGCTCGACAGGTGCCATACGTAAGGGGTCATAGGAGGTGGCTTAGACCCTTGCTCCAACTCTATTTTGTGGTCAATTTCTCTCCTTGGAGGAAGTCATTTCGGCAGCTTGGAAGGCATGACATCCTTGTTTTCTTCAAGGACATCTTTAACTTTCTAGGGTAGGTCTACCTCTAAAGGGCTGGAGGGATTGCTTATCACTATAGTTGCCAAGTATGTGATTTCCCCTCGCTTGAGGCCCTTCTTTGCTTGGATTGTAGATAGGACTTTCCTATCACTCACCTTTGAGGTGGCAAATCAAGTGAAGGAGGCCAAGCTTCAAGTTTTTAAGGAGAGATATGAATCCCTTAGAATGTAGAAGAGTGAGACAGTCCAAGAGTTCTTCACTAGGGTTATTGATGCTGTAAATAACCTTAGAAGTCATGGGAAGCACAAGAAGGACTCATCTATTGTGAAGAAAATTGAGAATTCTACCTGAGAGGTTTGCCTCAAAGGTTGCAGCCATAGAAGAGAGTAAAGATCTCAATTCTATGTCTCTGCATGAACTCCAGTGTAATCTCATTGTATATGAGATGAGAATAAAGTCAACTGAAAGCTCCTCAACATCAAAGCTACCAAAGGAGGCAGCTTTCAAAGCTATGAGACACTTAAAGATAAGAGAAGAGGAAGAATCATCTAGTGAGGATGATGATGGTGATGAGGAAGAAAATGAAGGTCAAGTGTTGGTTTACTTCATAAGGAAATTCAAAAAGGGGTCTAAGAAGGGAAAAGGACAGTTGTCCTTAAGATATTATTGTGGGCAGACTGAACACTTTGCTTCTCAGTGCAAAGTGAAACTTGATGAAGATGAGGATGGCGATGATGAGCAGAATTCAAAATGGAGAAGACTATCATTCAAGTCAAGGAAGTCTTGCAAGAAGACTACCAACCCACTGAAGAAGAAGAAAGGCTTATTCAAGAGTTATGTGAGCCAGACAAAAGAAGCCGATGAGGACGAAGATGTAGACTCATCAGATGAGCATGACTTTATGGCATCAACTCGATATGGTAGTTCAACCTTTGAAGAGAAAGATATAAGAACCAGAACTTGAGGCTAAGTTAGAAGCAGCTGCAAAGGAGATAATCATAAGGGGCAGAATCATAAAAAGGTTGGAGGCCCATATAAAACAAGTTGAAGCAAAGATTGAGAAGTAGAAAGTCAAAAGGATGAAATAAAGGCTGAACATATTGACTTAAAGAGAAGATTTGAAGAACAGATCAAAATATGTGAAGAACCTACAATGGAGATTGGCTCCAAGACTTCAAAAATTGAAGACATGGAGATAGAGTTGGTGAGACTTCAGCAACAACTCAAAAAGTGTGAAGAGAACTTGCAAAAGCTTGAAATGATAGGAGAAACGAGCTTTGTAGAGAAAAGAAAAATGCAGAGAGAGGCCAGCAATTTGAGGCAACATTACCTAAAGATAATGAGGCTTTGCCACAGAAGTTAAAAGAGAAGGCTGTGATTCATGAGAAGATAGCTAAAAATAAAGAAGATTTGAAGAAGCAACCTAGGGTTGCAAACGAAAATGAAGAAAAGAAAGTCAGCTAGCAAAGGGCTACCGCTAAACAGAAGGAGAAGAAGGTGACTGAAATGAAAGCCACATAAGCAAAAAAGATAGCAACCTTGCCTACACAGCAAGTAATGAATAAAAGAAAACAAGCTACGATTAGACCCAAGAAGAGGTAGTTTTAAGGTCACTGTCTTTATTGTGTAGTTTAGGGTCATAAGGCAAGTAAATGCTGGTTGAGAAGGCCAGCATACATCTCCAGCTTGAGAAGAACCGATGCTACATACATGGGGAGATAATACAAAATTTAGTAGAGTACACATGTCGTGAGTTCTTGCACATATTATAAATAGCAAGGACACACTGACAAGGATTGTTGGTGGAAGCCTAAACTAGTAGTTTCAAAGAACAAGTTTGTTGTATTGGTAGACTTGGAATAGTGTAAAAGGTGCGGGCAGGATGACCATAATGCCAAAAGATGCATGATACTTCTCCTTGAGCAAGAAAAGGCACTCAATGGCATGATGAAAACAATTGGTATAGTCAAAGCTAAGAAAAAGGAGTAAGCTATCTTCAAGACAGTTCAAAAGAAGGAATATAAAGTTAAAAAGGAGGTGGCTAATATAGCTAAAATTATACTAAAGGCTAACTACAAGGATAAGCAGTGGATCCTTGATAGTGGATGCACTTCACACATGACAGGAGACAAGAGTAAATTATCAAATCTAAATAGGTCAAGAGAAGGTAGAGTCAAGTTTGGCAATGATGATTCACTTAATATTAGTGGTGAGGGCTCAATAAATATTGGAAAAAGAAAGCTAAAAGATGATTTACATATTGAAGGACTCAAATATAATATAGCATCTATCAGCCAACTATGCAATAAAGACCATAAAGTGATATTGACAAAAATAGGTTGCTAAGTAAAGAGTAAAGAAGGCAATACTGTTGCAGTTGGGAAGAGAACAACTAGAAATTTATATATAATTGATGAGGACAAAACAAATAGCTATTTACTTATATAAGAAGAAAAAAAATCAACTCTAGCATAGGAGGCTGGGACACCTAACACAGAAAAACATGAGGAAGCCGACCACTACTTATGCAATCAAAGACATTCCCGACCTCAAGAGAGAAAGAGGAAGTATGTCTACTCAACATGCTCTAAAGGAAAATAGGTTAGAAAGCAGTATATGAACAAAGAGTTCAGTTCTAAAGCAGTGCCTGACATTGTACATACTGATTTGTGTGGGCTGATGTGAACAAAAGGGTTGAATGGTGAGAGGTACCTCATCTTGTTTTTTGATGATTATTCCAAAGGGACCTGCATCATGCACCTCAAACACAAGTCAGAAGTTTTAAATGCTTTAAGAGATACAGAAGATTGGTTGAAAATGAGAGTGGAAAGAAGATCAAAGTATTGAGATCAAATCAAGGCACTAAATTTACAAATAAAGCTTTTGAAGATTACCTTGAGAAGCATGAAATTCACCATCAAATGCCAGCAGTAAGAATACCTCAACAAAACGACATGATAGAGAGGAAAAATAGAGCTATAGTTGAAATGGCAAGAACTCTACTGCTGGAGTCCAAGCTTCACACAAGATTTTGGACAAAAGCAACATTTACAGCCGTGCACCTATTGAACAGAGTTTTACTAAGGCCTAATACTGATAAGACTCCATATAAGCTATGGAGTAGGAAAAAGACAACAGCCAAGTATCTTAGAATCTTTAGCAGCTCATGTTTTGTGAAGAATAAGGAGCAAAACTTGGGAAAATTCCATGCTAGGTCAGATGAATGCATCTTTGTAAGATACTCAGCAAAGACAAAAGGTTATAGAGATTTTTTGCATAAACTAGGAAAAGTGGTCACTTTTAGTGATGTGACAATAGATGAAAACTGGAAAATAATGCACAATGGAAAAGCTAAGGACAATTAAGAAGATGACTTCAAGGTAGATGAAGAATCAGACCAACATGAAAAAGAGGGAAAAGAAGTAAGTTCAGACTCAGAGAAGAGTGTGTCTAAAAATGAAGAAAAAGATTCTATTGCAAGTAAGATTGTGCAAGAGAGAATGACAAAGAAGACGTGGATCAGTGCTCATCAAGGAAATCAGATCATAGGTGACCCATCAGTAGGAGTTACAACAAGAAGAAGAATTATGGGAGCTACTACTTTACTCTCATAAGTTGAACCTAAATCTATTAAAGAGGCTACACAAGACAAATCTTAGGTCAAAGCTATCAATAAGGAGTTAGATCAAATCAAGAAGAATGAAACATGGGAGCTAGTTCTAAGACCCACTAACAAGAATGTCATTGGAACAAAATGGGTGTTTAAAAATAAACACAATGAAGATGGCAAGGTGTAAGGAACAAGGCTAGGCTGATTTGCAAAAGCTACACTCAAATAGAAGGAGTAGATATTGATGAAACTTTTACACCAGTAGCAAGGTTGGAAATTATCAGAATGTTCTTAGCATTGGCAACACATAAGAGGTATAAAGTTTACTAGATGGATGTGAATCAGCCTTTTTAAATAGGCTCCTAAAAGAAGAAGTGTATATTGAACAACCCAATGGAGTACAAATCAGTGAGGATGAGACATATGTGTGCAAACTGAAGAAAGCCTTGTATGGCCTTAAACAAGACCCAAGAGCATGGTACAACAGGTTGGATGCGTATTTGAGAAGGTTGAACTTTAAAAAAGGAATAGTTGATAATAACCTATATGTGGTCAACTTAGAGAAAGGCCAATTGATAACCATAGTATATGTAGATGACATCATCTTTGGAGGGGATCACTTTGAGTTATGCCAAGAATTTGCACAAAAGATTAGTGAGAAATTTGAGATGTCATTGATTGGAGAAACGATAAAACAGTGTGAAGAAGGTATTTTTATTTCTCAAACAAAATATGCCAAAGAGATGCTGAAAAATTTGGCATGGAGGATAGCAGACTTGTAAGTACCCCTATGACAGTAGGCTGTAAGTTAACAAAAGATCATGAAGGAAGGAGTACAAGCCCTACAGAATATAGGAAGATGATAGGGAGCCCTCTGTACCATACAGCATCAAGGCCTGATCTCATGCAAGCTTTGTGCATTGCCAGTAGATTTCAAGCTGATCCTAAGGAATCTCATGTGTTAGCAGTAAAAAGAATCCTAAGATACCTCAAAGGGACACTAAAAATGGGTTTATGGTATCCTGCCATGGATTCTGTAAAATTACGAGCATACACTAATGTAAACTGGGTAGGAAGTATAGATGACAGAAAATTAATCAGTGGCAACTTCTACTTGGGTTTAAAGTGTGTTGCATGGTTAAGTAGAAAGCAAAATAGTATTGCTTTTAGCACAGCTGAGGCTAAGTATATGGCTGCTTGTGCAACATGTACTCAGGTGATATAAATGCTAAGACAATTGGTAGATTTGAGTGTTGAAGTGAAGTTACTAGTGAGTGTACTTTGTGCTAATCAAAGTGCACTTGATCTCAACAAGAATCCAGTTCAACATTCAAAGAGCAAGCATATTGACATCCGGTATCACTTTATCAAGGATCAAGTGGAAGAGGGCATAATTGAGTTGGAGTATGCGGGCACTAAAGATCAAATCTTAGATATTCTAACTAAACCTCTATCCACAGAGTTGTTTGAAAAGCACAAAATGATTCTATCTGTGCAAATGCCTCCTTGAGCATGAAGTTCAGGTGAATCCTCCATCTCTACTTTGAGATTTTTTTAAATTTGTAATTGGTTGGTAAAGGGGGAGAGAAGCAACAATGTAGGGGGAGCTATTCAGGAAATGGGAGTGCATATTTAGGGGGAGTTGTAATCCATTTGCTTCTAGATTATTACTCTAAGAAGATTATGAAGGACTATTGCATAATGGTTTTTGTTGTGAGTGTTGCCAACAATTAGAAAAGGGGAGATTGAAGTTCCCAACTTTACCCTAGGATCTACTAATCTGTGATACTGAGAGGGGGGTGAATCAATATTACACCCCTTAAGAAAACTCTGATAATTTAAACCAAAACTAAACTCTTTCTCAGATTCAACTAAGGTAGATCTATTGTTACCTACTAATCATAATAGTCCCCAAAGTTACCTTTCAGACACCTTGCCTATTAGACGAATCGATTGTTCTTGACTAAGTCTTCTTTTAGGTTATGGGTTTGATGATTCTTTAGTTGTGTTCATAACTCGATTCAAAATACAAAATGTAAATTCAAACCAAGGACACGAGAGATTTATGTGGTTCCATCAATGTGACATACTCCATGGTGGTAGGGATTCTTCCTCTACCAAGACAATCCACTATACTTGAGAACACCAGTGTGGTATCCCCTATGATTACAATGGATGTCTTACTCTTCTATTCCTTTCACTATTGTAAACACAAAGCAATCACAATACAAAGAGTGTCACTTACTGTGTCTACCCTTCTTCTAGCTTGCATTGCCTCTGTTTGATTTGAATAGGTTGCTTCACTACCGCTTGGAAGATCACTAAAACACTCTCTAACCTCTCTTGAAGAAATCTGAAAATACATTGAGTTCTCTCAAATGCTTTACTGAATTTCTTCTCTAGGTTGTCTCACCTAACTCCTGGTCTCACCTTCTCACCGTCTCACAACCTGTACTCACCCTTTAGGTCTATTGTTTCACATCTCACGGCTTGCCTCACATTACTGGTCTACTGTTTCACCTCTCACAAACTACCTCACGCTTCTGGTTTGTCATTTCACCTCTCTTGGCCTGCACCACTCTTCTGGTTTTGCTGGTTCACATCTCTCAGCCTCCTTCACATTTCTGGTCTGCTGGTTCACGTTTCTCAGCCTATCTCACGCTTCTAGTTTTGCTAGTTTACGTCTCTCTCGTTTTTGATCTGCTCTCATGCCCCACTGCATGTTTTGGTCTATCACGCCCCGTCGCACGTTCTGGTCTGTCACTCCCCATCGCATGTTTTGCTCTGTCACACCTGGTGGGACGTTCTGGTCTGTAATGCCTGGTGGGTCGTTCTGGTCTATCACTCCCTGTCGCACATTACTGGTGGGACATTCTGGTTTGTCGTCTTCTTTTCTGGGTGGTCTCATAGACACCAACTTTGCTGTCTTCTCTTCCAGGTGGCCTCACAGATACCAGGTCTGTTGTCTTCTCTTGTGGGTGATCTCATGGATACTAGGTCTGCTATCTTTTCTTGCAGTTGGTCTCACAGATACCAGGTCTGCTGTCTTCTCTTCCGGGTAGTCTCACAGATACCAGGTCTGCTGTTTGCTCTATCTTCCGATGGCCACCCTAAAAGAGATAAGTCTTGATTTATATACTCCTTTCTTGCCCCACTATGTGGCTTCATATTACTGTTCCATTCAAAATTCAGCATTACCCTCAATTTATTTTTCTCAAGCAATGCTTTATCACACTAAGACTTAAGCAATGCTAAACTCCCTCTACAAGTTCACTCCAAGGAGATCACTTTATGAGGTTATTTGACATGCTAGTCTTATCTTGTAATTCCTGAGATATGAGCCACTTTTTCTTGTGCACTTAAATTTAGTTGACAATAATTACAACCCATAAAAAGCTGTGGGAACAACAATATGCCAAGAAGATGCAGAAAAAGCTTTGCATAAAGGATAGCAGACTTGTCAGTACCCCAATGTCAGTGCACTGCAAGTTAACAAAAGATGAAGAAGAAAGGAGTACAAGCCCTATAGAATACAGGAAGATGATAGGGAGCCTTCTGTACCTTACAGCATCAAGGCTTGATCTCATGCAAGTTGTGTGCATTAGCAGATTCCAAGCTGATCCTAAGGAATCTCATGTTTTGGCAGTGAACAAAATCCTAAGATACCTCAAAGGGACACTAGAAATGGGTTTGTGGTATCCTGCCATGGATTTTATAAAACTATAAGCATACATTGATGCAAACTAGGCAGGAAGTACAGATGATAGAAAATCAACTAGTGGTTGCAACTTCTACATGGGTTCAAAGTGTGTTGCATGGTTAAGTAAAAAGCAAAATAGTATTTCTTTAAGCATAACTGAGGCTAGGTATGTGGCTGCTTGTGCAGTATGTACTCAGGTGATATGGATGCAAAGACAATTAGCAAATTTGGGTGTTAAAGTGAAGTTACCAGTGACTGTACTTTGTGATAATCAAAGTGCAATTGATCTCAACAAGAATCTAGTTCAACATTCGAGGAGCAAGCATATTGACATATGGTATCACTTTATCAAGGATCAAGTGGAACAGGGCACAATTCAGTTGGAGTATGTTGGCACTAAAGATAAAATTTCAAATATTTTAACTAAACCTCCGTCCACAGAGCTGTTTGAAAAGCACATAATGAGTTTTTTTATGCAAATGCCCCCTCAAGCCTGAAGCTCAAGTGAATCCTCCATCTCTACTTTGTGGTTTTTTTAGATTTGTAATTGGTTGGTAAAGGGGGAGAGAAGCAACAATGCAAGGGAGCTATTAAGGAAAGGGGAGTTGTAATTGTTGCATAATGGCTTTTGTTGTGTGTGTTGCCAACAATTACAAAGGGGGAGATTGTTCTTCCCATAGCCTTGTATGGATTATAATTGTTGTTAACCAAATTTAAATGTGCAAGCAAAAGTGGGTCATATCTCAGGAATTACAGGATAAGACTAGAATGTCAAATAACCATGTAAAGTAATCTCCTTGGAGTGAACTTGTAAAGGGAGTTTTGCATTTCTAGAAGATGGGCAGTTATGGGGGCAGCTTCTTTTGTACATTTTCAACTATTCATGGAAAATCCTAGCTGTTCATTTAAGCATTCAAAGGATGAGATTTCAGTAGAATGAAAAGTGCAAGAAAAATAAATTAAGAAGGAAGATAATGTTGAATTTTGAATGGAACAGTAATATGAAGTCACATGGACGGGTAAGAAAGGAAGTTTGTCGTAGCTACAGTAAGCCCTACTAGGGTTTTCATAGAAAGCAGTATATAAACCAAGACTAATCTCTTTTGGGGCAACACCATAAGATAGTAAAACGAGTGAGACCAAACCAAAGATGGTGAGACCAAAAAAGAGGGAAACGGGTGACACCAGAACATATCGGAAGACCATAATTGGTGAGACCATAAAAGAGGGAAATGGGTGACACCAGAACACATAGGAAGACCAGAATTGGTGAGACCAAAAAAGGGTGAAACAAGTGACACCAGACGATACCAGAAGACCAGAAAAGGGTGAAACACATGAGACTAGAGGAGACATGAGACCGAAAATGAGTGAGACCAGAAAAGGGTGAAATGCGTGAGACCAGAAATAAGTGAGACCAAAAAAGGTTGAAACGCATGAGACCAAAGGAGACGTGAGACCAGAAACAGGTGAGACTAGAAATGGGTGAGACCAGAAAAAGGTAAAATATGTGAGACCAAAATTGGTGAGACGTGAGACCAGAAACGGTGAGAAAGGAGACCTGGAAATGGTGAGATGTGATACCTAGAGACGGTGTGATGATAAGACTAGAAAAGAGTGAGACTGTGAGATGGTGAGACGGTGAGACTAGAAATGGGTGAGACCGTGAGACAGTGAGATGGTGAGACCAAGAGACGAGTGAGACCGTGAGACTAGGAGTTGTGTGAGACAACCTAAAGAAGAAATTCGGTGAAGCATTTGAGAGAACTCAACAAATTTTTAGTTTTCTTCAAGACAGGTTAGAGAGTGTTTTAGTGATCTTCCAAGTGGTCGTGAAGTAGCCGATTCAAATCAAGCAGAGGCAAGACAAGCTAAAAGAAGGGTAGGCACAATAAGTAACACTCTTTGTATTGTGATTGCTTTGTATTTGTAATAGTAAAAGGAGTAGAAGATTAAGACATCCATTGTAAATCTTTTAGTGGATACCACCCTAGTATTTTCAAGTATAGTGGATTGTCTTGGTAGAGGAAGAATCCCTACCACCATGGAGTATGTCTCATGGGCAAAGCCACGTAAATCTTTTGTGTCCTTGCTTTGAATTTACATTCTATGTTTTAAATTGAGTTGAGAACAAAGTTAAAGAATCATCAAACCCATAACCTAAAAGAAGACCTAATCAAGAATAGCCAATAGATGTAATAGGCAAGGTGTTTGAAAGGTAACTTTAGGGACTATTATGACTAGTAGGTGACAATAGATCTACCTTAGTTGAATCTGAGAGAGAGTTCATTTTTAAGAAGAGTTTGAAGTTTTTCACCTACCAATTAAAGGGGGTAATACTAATTGACCCCCCATCTCAATATTACAGACTAGTAGATCCTAAGGTGAAGTTGGGAACTTCACATTTGCTTAGAATAAATATAAAGAAAAATAATGTCAAAGCAATTATGATCTAAGCTACACCTAATAATAGAGAACAAAGCACTAATCAAGTACAACAAAGCAACTATTCCTATCATGTTTTATGATGTGTTGGTAGTCCAATGACAATGTCAAGAATAAAGTGGATGAAAGAGGATTTACAAGGCCTAATCATGCAAATACACGATGAAAAGGGTGCTCTGGAAGATTTTAGGAGTATTTTAAATGTTTCTAATGCTACACCAAGGATAATCACTTATCTTTAGGTGCAAGGTGATGAACAATGCTTTGAACTTGAAGAACAATACTTCAAGCCCATTATATAAAAGTCCAAGTTCTATGACCAATTCAAGGAAATGCTTGATCTACTTTCTAAGTTGTATAAAAAGTCCAATTTTCTTTGTTTTTGGTAGATTGTTTTTTAGTTAATGTCAAGTGTACATGTAAAAATGCACAACATTTTTAGTTCATTTGGGCTTGCAAAAAGAATCCAATAGGTGACCTAACCTAAGATCCCTTTTATCTTTAAAAGTGTGTATTTTGTATGAAATCGATAGTTTTCATTCGTATGATTGTGAGTTTGCTTCGAATAAATATGGACACAAATAATGGCAAAGCAATTATGATCTAGCCAACACATAATGATAGAGAACAAAGCACTAATGAAGAACAACAAAGCAAGTAATCCCATGATAGTTCACAAGGAATTGGTAGTCCAATGACAAGTCAAGAACAAAGTCGATGAAAGAGGATTTACAAGGATTAATCATGGATATACATGACAAAAAGGGTGTTCTAGAAGATTCTAAGACTATTCTAGATGTTTCCAATGTTACACCAAGGATAATCACTAATCTTAAAGTGCAAGATGATGAACAAGGCTTTGAACTTAAAGAACAATACTTGCCCATGATAAAAGTCCGAGTTGTATGACCAATGCATGGAAAGGCTTGATCTACTTTCTGAGTTGTATAAAAAGCCCAATTTTTCTTGTTTTAGGTAGATTGATTTTTGCTATGGCCAAGTGTACATGTGAAAAAGCTTAACGTTTTGGGTTCATTTCGGCTTGTAAAATGAACCCACTAGGGGACTTGCCCTCAAATCCCTTTTATCTTAAAAATTTTGGGATTTGTATGAAATACATTGTTTTCTTTGATTTTGATGTCAGTTTTCCTAGAATAAATTTTGACAAGAATAATGTTGAAGTGATTATAATCTAGCCAACACCTAATGATGGAGAACAAAATGCTAATCAAGTACAACATAGTAAGTGTTTGTATGATCATTTATGAGGAACCCATGGTCCAATGACAAGGGCATGAACAAAGTGGATGAAAGGGGAGCTTAACCATGGATACACATGACCAAAAGTGTGCTTTATCATGAAGAACAATACTTAATGCCAAAGATATAAGTCCTAGTTATTTGACCAATCCAAGGAAACACTTGCTCTGCTTTCTGAGTTGTATAAAAAGTCCAACTTGTTATGTTTTTGATTGATTGATTTTTAGTTAAAGTCAAATGTACATGTAAAAATGCTCAACGTTTTTGGTTTATTTAGGCTTGTAAAACGAACCCAATAGGTGACTTGACCTAAGATCCCTTTTATCTTTAACAGTGTGTGTTTTGTATAAAATTCATAGTTTTGATTTGTTTAGTTGTAAGTTTGCTTGGAATAAATTTGGACAAAAATAATGTCAAAGCAATTATGATCTAACCTACACATAATGATAGAGTACAAAGCACTAATCATGTACAAAAAAGCAAGTATTTGCATAATCGTTTAAGACAAATCGGTAGTCCAATGACAAGGTCAAGAACAAAGTCGATGAAAGAGGATTTACAAGGATTAATCATGGATATACATGACATGAAAAAAAAGTGCTCTAGAAGATTATAGGACTATTCAAGCTGGTTCCAATGATGCACCAAGGATAATCACTTATGTTCAAGTGTAAGATGATAAACAATGCCTTATACTTGAAAAAAAAAACACTTATAGCCCAAATATAAGTCCAAGTTGTATGACTAATCCAAGGAAACACTTGATTTGCTTTCTGTATTGTATAAAAAGTCTAATTAGTTTTGTTTTTGGTAGATTGATTTTCAATTAAATCCAAATGTACATGTAAAATGCTCAACGTTTTTGGTTCATTTAGGCTTGCAAAAAGAACCCAATAGGTGACCTAACCTAAGATCCCTTTTATCTTTAACAATGTGAGTCTTGTATGAAATCTATAGTTTTTATTCATTTAGTTATGAGCTTGCCACGAATAAGTTTGGACAAAATAATGTCAAAGCAATTATGATTTGACCTACATATAACAATAGAGAACAAAGCGCTAATCATGTACAAGAAAGTAAGTATTCCCACAAGGAATCGGTACTCCAATGACAAGGTCAAGAACAAAGTGGATGAAAGAGGATTTACAAGGCTTAATCATGGATATACATGACAAAAAGAGTGCTCTTAAAGATTCTAGGACTATTCTTGACGTTTCCAATGCTACACCAAGGACAATCATTTATCTTTTAAGTGCAAGATGATGAACATGGCCATGAACTTGAAAAACAATACTCATAGCCCAAGATATAAGTCCAAGTTGTATGACCAATCCGAGGAAACATTTGATCAACTTTTTAAGTTGTATAAAAAGTCCAATTTGTTTTGATTTTGGTATAATGATTTTCATTTAATGCCACATGAACATGTAAAAATGCTCAACGTTTTTGGTTCATTTGGGCATTGCAAAAGAACCTAATAGGAGACCTAACCTAAGATCCCTTTTATCCTTAAAATTGTGTGTTTTGTATGAAATCCATTTCATTCATTAGTTTAGTTGTGAGTTTGCCTCAAATAAATTTGGAAAAAAATAATGTCAAAGTAATTATGATCTAACCTATACATAATGATAGAGAACAAAGCACTAATCATGTATGAAAAAACAAATAGTTCCATGATCATTTACGAGGAATTGGTAGTCCAATGACAAGTTCAAGAACAAAGTGGGTATAAGAGGATTTACAAGGCTTAATCATGGATATACATGACAAAAAGGGTGCTCTAGAAGATTCTAGGACTATTCTAGACATTTCCAATGCTAAACCAAGGACAATCACTTATCTTAAATTACAAGATGATAAATAAGGTTTTGACCTTTAAGAACAATACTTGAAGCCCATGATATAAGTCCAAGTTGTATGACCAATCCAATAAAAGGCTTGATCTGCTTTCTAAGTTGTACAAAAAGCATAACTTTTCTTATTTTGGGTAGATTGATTTTCAGTTAAGGCCAAATATTTATGTAAAAAGGCCGTCTTGAGTTTGATTGGCCTCCCAAAAGGAACCCACTAGGTGACTTGCCCTTATATCCTTTTACCTTAAGAAGTTTGTGTTTTGTATGAAATCCATAGTTTTCATTGGTTTCAAAGAGAGTTTTCCTCGAATAAATTTTGACAACAATAATGTCAATGA
Source organism: Ceriops decandra (assembly GCA_020615895.1). Taxonomy (NCBI): domain Eukaryota; kingdom Viridiplantae; phylum Streptophyta; class Magnoliopsida; order Malpighiales; family Rhizophoraceae; genus Ceriops; species Ceriops decandra. Next base: position 4,715,483 of record JAHLGO010000169.1, on the reverse strand, counting down.
AATTATGATCTAGCCTGCACCTAATGATGGAGAACAAAGTGCTAATCAAGTACAACAAAGTAAGTATTCATATGATCTTTTACGAGGAACTCGTGGTCCAATGACAAGGTCAAAAACAAAGGGGATGAAAAAGGAGCTTAATCATTGATATACATGACAAAAAGGGTGCTTTATGTTGAATAACAATATTTAAAGCCCAAGATATAAGTCCAAGTTGTATGACCAATCCAAGGAAATGCTTGATCTGCTTTTTAAGTTGTATAAAAATTCCAATTTGTTTTGTTTTTGGTAGATTAATTTTCAATTAATGACAAATGTACATGTAAAAATGCTCAACGTTTTTGGTTCTTTTGGGCATTGCAAAACAACCTAATAGGTGACCTGACCCAAGATGCCTTTTATCTTTAAAAGTTTGTTTTGTATGAAATCCATACTTTTCATTGATTTAGTTGTGTGTTTGCATGGAATAAATTTGAATAAAAATAATGTTAAACCAACTATGATCTAGTATGCTCATAATGATAGACAACAAAGCGCTAATCTTGTACAATAAAGCAATTATTCTGATAATCATTTATGAGGAATAGGTAGTCAATGACAAGGTCAAGGACAAATTCAATGAAAGAAGATTTACAAGGCTTAATCTTAGATATACAATACAAAAAGGGCACTCTAAATGATTCTAAAACTATTTTAGATATTTCCAATGCTACACCAAGGATAATCACTTATCTTAAGGAGCAAGATGATGAACAAGGCCTTGAACTTGAAGAACAATACTTAAAGCACAAGATATAAAAGTCCAAGTTAAATGACCAATCTAAGGAAATGCTTGATCTGCTTTCTGAGTTGTATAAAAAGTCCAATTTGCTTTGTTTTTGGTAGATTGATTTTTAGTTAATGGCAAATGCACAACATTTTGGTTCATTTTTGGTCCAACATATAATGATGGAGAACAAAATACTGACCAAGTACAACAAAGCAAGTATTCCCATGATCGTATACGAGGAATCAGTAGTACAATGACAAGGTAAAGAAAAATGTGGATTAGAGTGGATTCACAAGGCTAAATCATAGATATACATGACAAAAAGGCTATTTTAGAAAATTTTAGGACTATTCTAGACGTTTCCAATGTTACACTAACCATAATCAATTATCTTAAAGTGCAAGATGATGAGCAAGGCATTGAACTTGAACAATAATACTTGAAGCCCATGATGTAAGTCCAAGTTGTATGACCAATCCAAGGAAAGGCTTAATCTACTTTCTAAGTTGTATAAAAAGCCCAATTTTTCTTATTTGGGTAGCTTGATTTTTTGCTAAGGCCAAGTGCACTTGTAAAAAGGCTCAACGTTTTGAGTTCATTTGGGCTCGTAAAAAGAACCCACTAGGTGACTCGCCCTTAGATCCCTTTTATCTTAAGAAGTTTGTGATTTGTATGAAATACATTGTTTTCATTGATTTTGATGTGAGTTTGCCTAGAATAAATTTTGACAAAAATAATGTCAAAGAAATTATGATCTAACCTACACCTAATGATGGAGAACAAAGTGCTAATCAAGTACAACAAAGTAAGTATTTGTTTGATCCTTTATCATGAACCTGTGGTCCAATGTCAAGGTCAAGAACAAAGTGGATGATAAAGAGCTTAATCATGGATATACATGACAAAAAGGGTGGTTTATCTTGAAGAATAATGCTTAAAGTGCAAGATATAAGTCCAAGTTGTATGACCAATCCAAGGAAACATTTGATTTGCTTTCTGATGCATAAAAATTCCAATTTGTTTTGTTTTTGGTAGATTGATTTTTAGTTAATGAGTAATGTACATGTAAACATAAGTGACTTGACATAAGATCCCTTTTATCTTTAAAACTGTGTGATTTGTATGAAATCCATAGTTTTCATTGGTTTCAAAGAGAGTTTGCCTCAAATAAATTTTCACAACAATAATGTCAATGAAATTATGATCTAGCTTGCACCTAAAGATGGAGAACAAAGTGCTAATCAAGTACAACAATGTAAGTATTCATATGAGCTTTTACGAGGAACTCATGGGTCAATGACAAGGTCAAGAACAAAGTGGATGAAAAAGGAGCTTAATCATTGATATACATGACAAAAAGGGTCCTTTTGTTGAAGAACAATATTTAAAGCTCAGGATATAAGTCCAAGTTGTATGACCAATCCAAAGAAATGCTTGATCTGCTTTCTAAGTTGTATAAAAATTCCAATTTGTTTTGTTTTTGGTAGATTAATTTTAAGTTAATGACAAATGAACATGTAAAAATGCTCAACGTTTTTGGTTCATTTTGGCATTGCAAAATCCATACTTTAAAAGGTGACTTGACCCAAGATGCCTTTTATCTTTAAAAGCGTGTTTTGTATGAAATCCATACTTTTCATTGGTTTAGTTGTGTGTTTGCATGGAACAAATTTGGATAAAAATAATGTCAAACCAACTATGGTCTAGCATGCTCATAATGATAGAGAACAAAGTGCTAATCATGTACAACAAAACAATTATTCCCATAATCGTTTACGAGGAATAGGTAGTCCAATTACAAGGTCAAGGACAAATTCAATGAAAGAGGATTAAGGCTTAATCTTAGATATACATCACAAAAAGGGTGCTCTAGAAGATTTTAAAACTATTCTAGATGTTTCCAATGCTACACCAAGGATAATCACTTATCTTAAGGAGCAAGATGATGAACAAGGCCTTGAACTTGAAGAACAATACTTAAAGCACAAGATATAAAAGTCCAAGTTAAATGACCAATCCAAGGAAATGCTTGATTTGCTTTTTGAGTTGTATAAAAAGTCCAATTTGCTTTGTTTTTGGTAGATTGATTTTTAGTTAATGACAAATGTACATGTAAAAATGCACAACATTTTGGTTCATTTTTGGTGCAACACATAATGATGGAGAACAAAACACTAACCAAGTACAACAAAGCAAGTATTCCTATGATCGTATACAAGGAGTCAGTAGTCCAATGACAAGGTTAAGAACAAAGTGGATTAGAGAGGATTTACAAGGCTTAATCATAGATATACATGACAAAAAGGCTATTCTAGAAAATTCTAGGACTATTCTAGACATTTCCAATGCTATACTAACCATAATCAATTATCTTAAAGTGCAAGATGATGAGCAAGGCATTAAACTTGAACAATAATACTTGAAACCCATGATGTAAGTCCAAGTCGTATGACCAATCCAAGGAAAGGCTTAATCTGCTTTTTGAGTTGTATGAAAACCCCAATTTTTCTTATTTTGGGTAGATTGATTTTCTACTAAGGCCAAGTGTACTTGTAAAAGGGCTCAACATTTTGAGTTCATTTGGGCTTGTAAAAAGAACCCACTAGGTGACTTGCCCTTAGATCCTTTTTATCTTAAGAACTTTGTGATTTGTATGAACTACATTGTTTTCATTGATTTTGATGTGAGTTTGCCTGGAATAAATTTTGACAAAAATAATGTCAAAGAAATTATGATCTAGCCTACACCTAATGATGGAGAACAAAGTGCTAATCAAGTACACCAAAGTAAGTATTTGTTTGATCATTTATGACGAACCTGTGGTCTAATGACAAGGTCAAGAACAAAGTGGATGATAAAGGAGCTTAATCATGGATATACATGACAAAAAGGGTGGTTTATCTTAAAGAATAATGCTTAAAGCGCAAGATATAAGTCCAAGTTGTATGACCAATCCAAGGAAATGCTTGATTTGCTTTCTGATGCATAAAATTTCCAATTTGTTTTGTTTTTGGTAGATTTATTTTTAGTTGATGACAATTATACACGTAAAAATAAGTGACTTAACATAAGATCCCTTTTATCTTTAAAAGTGTGTGATTTGTATGAAATCCATAGTTTTCATTCATTTAGTTGTTAGTTTGCCTGGAATAAATTTGGATAAAAATAATGTCAAACCAACTATGATCTAACCTACGCATAATGATTGAGAATAAAGCACTAATCATGTACAACAAAGCAAGTATTCCCATAACCGTTTATGAGGAATCGGTAGTCTAATGACAAGGTCAAGAACAAATTGAATGAAAGAGGATTTACAAGGCTTACTCTTGGATATACATGACAAAAAGGGTGCTCTAGAAGATTCTAAAACTATTCTAGGCATTTGCAATGATACACTAAGGATAATCACTTATCTTTAAGAGCAAGATGATGGACAAGGCCTTAAACTTGAAGAACAATACTTAAAGCCCAAGATATAAAAGTCCAAGTTTTATGACCAATCCAAGAAAATGCTTGATCTGCTTTCTAAGTTGTATAAAAAGTTTAATTTGCTTTGATTTTAGTAGATTGATTTGTAATTAATGACAAATGTACATGTAAAAATGCAAAATGTTTTTGGTTCATTTGGACTTGTAAAAGAACCTAATAGTTGAGTTGAACTAAGATCCATTTTATCATAAAAGTTTGTGTTTTGTATGAAATCCATAGTTTTGTTTCATTTTGTTGTGACTTTGCTTGGAATAAATTTAGAGAAAAATAATGTCAAAGCAATTATGAACTAACCTACACCTAATAATAGAGAAAAAGCAATAATCAAGTACAACAAAGCAAGTATTCCCATGATATTTTATGAGGAATTGGTAGTCCAATGACGAGGCAATGAACAAAGTGGATGAAAGAGGATTTACAAGGCTTAATCATGGAAACACATGACAAAAAGGGTGCCCTAGAAGATTCTGGGACTATTCTAAATGATTCCAAAGCTACACCAAGGATAATCAATTATCTTAAAGTGCAAGATGATGAGCAAGGCATTGAACTTGAAGCCCATTATATAAGTCTAAGTTGTATGACCAATCCAAGGAAAGACTTAATCTGCTTTCTGAGTTGTATAAAAAGACCAAATTTTCTTGTTTTAGGTAGATTGATTTTCTACTAAGGCCAAGTGTACATGTAAAAAGGCTCAACGTTTTGGGTTCATTTGGTTTCGTAAAAAGAAACCACTAGGTGACTTGTCCTCAAATCCCTTTTATCTTAAGAAGTTTGTGATTTGTATGAAATACATTGTTTTCATTGATTTTGATGTGAGTTTGCATAGAACAAATTTTGACAAAAATAATGTCAAAGAAATTATGATCTAGCCTACCCTTAATGATGGAGAACAAAGTGCTAATCAAGTACAACAAAGTAAGTATTCATATGATCTTTTATGAGGAACCCATGGCCAATGAAAAGGCCAATAGCAAAGTGGATGAAAAAGGAGCTTAATTATGGATTACATGACAAAAGGGTGCTTTATCCTAAGGAACAATGCATAAAGCACAAGATATAATTCCAAGTTGTATGACCAATTCAAGGAAATACTTGATTTGCTTTCTAAGTTGCATAAAAATTTCAATTAGTTTTGTTTTTGGTAGATTGATTCTCAGTTAATGACAAATGTACATGTAAAAATGCTCAACATTTTTGGTTCATTTGGGCATTGCAAAACAAGCTAATAAGTGACCTAACCTAAGATCTGTTTTATCTTTAAAAATGTGTGTTTTGTAAGAAATCCGTAGTTTTCATTTGTTTATTTGTGAGTTTGCCTGGAATAAATTTGGATAAAAATAATGTCAAACTAACTATGATCTAACCTATTCATAATGATAGTGAGCAAAGTGCTAATCATGTATAACAAAGCAAGTATTCCCATAATCATTTATGAGGAATTGGTAGTCCAGTGACAAAGTCAAGAACAGATTAAAGGGTGCTCTAGAAGATTCTAAAACTATTCTAAATGTTTCCAATGCTACGCAAAGGATAATCACTTATGTTTCAGAGCAAGATGATGAACAAGACCTTGAACTTGAAGAACAATACATAAAGTTGAGCATATAAAAGTCCAAGTTCTATGACCAATCCAAGGTAACTGTTGCTCCCACAGCCTTGTATGGGTTGTAATTGTTGTCAACTAAGTTTAAGTGTGCATGAAAGTAAAGCCACATGGAAGGGCCAGAATGTAAATCCACATGGAAGGGCAAGAAGGTAAATTCACATGAAAGGGCAAGAAGGTAAATTCGTTGTGTAAGGGCAAGAATGTAAATATGCCACATAAACCTTATTAGGGTTTCATAGAAGAGAGTATATAAAGACCTTGAAAGACAAAACTAGGGTAAGGCAAATACAATTGAATACATGGCAAAACACAAAAGTGTGTGGACGGCCAAATAGAGAAAACAAAAAAACACAACATATGATCAAAGCACACTGACGGCAAGCGGATGACAAAACAGGGGACAGCAAAATAGAATAGAAGTAGCTGTCGTGAACATTGCAGCCGTTGAATGAATAATAACCATCGTGAACAGTCTAATCATCAAAAGAGAGAGAGAAAGAGGAGATGGTCGATGGCTGGGCTGAACGAAGAATAACCGTTGTTGGAGATAGTAGAGAAAATCCGACATGGCCAAAGAGGAGAGTGAACAGCAAAGAAATATTCGACCAAATCAGAGTGACAACAAAGGAGAGGCAAAACTCGACAAGGCCAAAAACAAACCACCGGGGAAGGAGAAAAAAAGGAACAGTTGAAAAGAAAGGCAGAATAGAGAGATTAGATTGGGAACAGGTGATTCCAGATTCAAACTAGAATGGGTGAGACGAGACCAGATCGGGAACGGGTAAGAAAGATCTGGCAGCTAGATGTTGGAAAAGAGAGAAAACACTGCAGTTGGAAGAAGGAGAAAAACCCGAATGACCAAAAGAAAAACAGAACGAAGAATGGTAGAGTGAAAAATGTTGAACGGAAAAAAACCGATTCGGCCAACTAAGAGGGGTACACAGCAAAATAGGGCTGAATGGGACAAACAGAAACCACAAGTAGAGAGAAATCCGGCTAGACGGTGAGAGAAATCCGACGGGACAGTAAGAGAGATAGAAATGTGAACGACAAACCAGAAATGTGAGGTGAGTCGTGAGACAAGGAGACAGGTGAAATTGTGAGACGGTGAAAGTAGGAGTTGTGTGAAATAATGTAAAGAAGGAATTTGGCGAAGCATCGGAAAGAACTTAACGTATTTCCAGATTTTTTCAAGAGAGGTTAGAGAGTGTTGCGGTGAACTTTGGTGCATCAGGGGAGTAGCCTTTCAATTCAACAAAGGCAAGACAAGCTAAAAGAAGGGTAGACACAATAAGTGTCACTTTTTGTATTGTACTTGCTTAGTAATTGCAATATTGAAAGGAGCAGAGGATTACGACATCTATTATAACTAAAATTCTCAAGTATAGTGGATAGTCTCGGTAAGGGAGAGTCCCTACCACCTTGGATGTACGTCACATTAACGAAACCATGTAAATCTCATATGTCCTTAATTTGCTTTACGTTATATGTTTTGAATTGAGTTGTGAACGCAGCTAAAGTATCAGCCAACCCATAACCTAATGAAGACCTAAACAAGAACATTCGAATTGTCTATGAGACAAGGTGTCTGAAAGGTGACTTTGGGGACTATTGTGGTTAGTAGGTAGCAATAGATCCACCTTAGTTGAATATGAGAAAGAGTTCTTTTTTAAGAAGAGGTTGAAGTTGTTCACTTACCTGTGAATTGCGAATTGTGGTGATACTGATTCACCCCCCTCCTAGTATCACAAACTAGTAGTTCCTAGCTAGAAGTTGGGAACTTTAATTGGTATCAGAGCACAAGTTCACAAGTTTGAAGCTTAACAGCTTGGTGTACTAGTTTAAAGGAATCTATAAGTTTAACTTGTTCAGTATACTAAGAAATGGAAGTCGGTACTAGCACTAGCACCACTTACAACAAGAAGGTTTCAATTTTTAATGGAACCAACTACCATATGTGGGCCGCAAGAATACAAGTGGTATTTGTAACCATGGGCATGAATGTGGTGAAATGCATACAGGAGGGTTTTGTGGCTTCAAAAAAAGGTAAAGACCCAACCCAAGAGGAGTTAAGGAAGTTTGAGATAAATGGGAAGGCCTCAAATGTCATCATTTCAGCATTGATAGATGCTGAGTATGCTAAAGTTATGGACTACAAATTTGCCAAGGAGATATGGGACAAATTGCAGAAAGTCTATGAAGCTGATGGTAGAATGAAGGAGGCTAAGCTTTAAGTGTTCAAGGAGAGATATGAATCCCTCAGAATGCAAAAGAATGAGACAGTCCAAGAGTTCTTCACTAGGGTTATTGATATTGTAAATAACCTTAGAAGTCATGGGAAGAACAAGGACTCATCTATTGTGAAGAAAATTTTGAGAATTTTCCCTGAGAGGTTTGCCTCAAAGGTAGTAGCCGTAAAGGAGAGTAGAGATCTTAATTTTATGTCTCTACATGATCTCCAGTGCAATCTCATTGCATATGATATGAGGATAAAGTCAGCTAAAAGCTTTGCAACAATGAAGGTATCAAAGGAGGTAACTTCCAAACTATGAAGCACTTGAAGATAAAAGAAGAGGAAGAATCATCCAATGAGGATGATGATGATGATAATGATGAGAAGAAAGTAAAGGTGAAGTATTGGATTACTTCACAAAGAAATTCAAAAGGGGGTCTAAGAAGGGAAAAGGACAGTTGTCCTTGAGATGTTATCATTGTGGGCAGACTAGACACTTTGCTTCTTAGTGCAAAGTGAAACTTGATGATGAAGATGAGGATGGTGATGATGAGCAAAATTTGAGATGGAGAAGACCATTGTTCAAATCAAAGAAGTCTAGTAAGAAGACTGCCAACATATAAAAGAAGAAGAGAGGCTTATTTAAGAGTTATGTGAGTCAGACAAAAGAAGCTGATGAGGAGGAAGATAAAGACTCATCAAATAAGCATGCCTTTATGGTATCAACTCAAGGTGGTAGTTCAACCTCTGAAGAGGAAAAGGAGCTTGATGAAGAAGAACCAAATCTTGAAGCTGAGTTGGAAGCAGCTTTAAATGAGATAATTAGAAGGGGCAGAACTATAAAATGGTTGGAGGCCCATATAAAACAAGTTGAAGTAAAGTCTGAGGAAGCTGAAAGTCAAAAGAATGAAAAAAAGGCTGAGCCTATTGACTTGAAGAGAAGATTTGAGGAACAAATTAAAATATGTGAAGACTTTACAGTAGAGCTTGGCTCAAAGGCTTTAAAAATTGAAGAAATGGAGAAAGAGTTGTTGAGACTTCAACAATAACTCAAAGGTAGCAAAGAGAACTTGCAGAAGCTTGAAATGATAGGAGAAACAAGTTCTACAAAAGGAGAGAAGAATGTAGAGAAAGTGCAACAATCTGAGGCTGCATTAGCGAAAGAAAATAAGAATGTGCCACAGAAGTTGAAAGAGAAAGTTGTGACTTAGAAGAAGATAGTTGAGAATAAAGAAGATCTGAAGAAGCAACCTAGGGTGGCAAACAAGAAGGAAGAAAAGAAAGTTAGCCAGCAAAGGGCTATAACTGAACAAAAGAAGGAGAAGAAGGTGACTGAAATGAAAGTCACACAAGCAAAGAAGCGAGCTACTTTGCTTACATAGCAAGTGATGAACAGAAGAAGACAAGCTTTGATCAGACCCATGAAGAGGCAGTTTCAAGGTCATTGCCTTTATTGTGGTGTTTGGGGTCATAGGGCAAGTAAATGTTGGTGGAGAAGGCCAATATATAGGGCAACTTAAGAAGATCCGATGATGCATACAAGGGGAGAGAATACAGAATTCAGAAAAGAACACTTGTCGTGAGTTCTTGCACATACTGTAAAAGGCAAGGACACACTAACAAGGATTGTTGGTGGAAGCCCAAACCAATGGTTTCAAAGAACAAGTTTACTATATTGGCAGACTTGGAGCAATGTGAAAGGTGTGGGAAGGATGGCTATAATGCCAAGAGATGCATGACACCTCTCCCTGAGTAAGAGAAGGTACTCAATGGCACAGTGAAAACAAGCGGTGCAGTCAAAGCTAAGAAAAAGGAGAAAGCTATCTTCCAACCAATTAAAAAGAAGAAATATAGAGCAAAAAAGGAGCTGGCTAATATAGTTGAAATTTCACTAAAGGCTGATTACAAGGATAAGTAGTGGATCCTTAATAGTGGATGCACTTCACACTTAACGGGAGACAAGAGTAAATTGTCAAAGCTAAACAAGTCAAGAGAAAGTAAAGTTAAGTTTGGCAATGATGATTCACTCAACATCAATGGTCTGGGGTCTGTAAACATTGAAAGAGGAAAGCTAAAAGATGTTCTACATGTTAAAGGACTTAGATATAATCTAGCATTTGTTAGCAAACTATGCAATAAAAACCATAAGGTAATATTCACAAAAACAAGTTGCCAGGTAAAAATTAAAAAAGACAATACTATTGCAGTCGGGAAGAGAACAACGGGAAATTCGTATGTGATTGATGAAGAAAGAGATCCTCTTGTAATTAAGACTATGCAAGAAAAAAAGCCAAAGAAAATGTGGACTTGTGCTCATCAAGAAAATTAGATCATAGGTGACCCATCAGCAATAGTTACAATAAGAAGAAGAATTGTGGGAGCTACTGCTTTACTCTCACAAGTTAAACCTAAATCTATTGAAGAGGCTACACAAGATCTAACTAAATCTCTGTCCACAGAGCTATTTGAAAAGCATAGAATGAGTCTGTCTGTGCGAATGCCTCCTCAAGCTTGAAGTTCAGGTGAATCCTCCATCTCCACTTTGCAAGTTTTTCAGATTTGTAATTGGTTGGCAAAAGGGGGAGAGAAGCAATAGTGCAGGGAAAGCTATTAAGAAAAGGGGGAGTTGAAATTGCTGCATAGTAGCTTTTATTATGAGTGTTGCCAACAATTACAAAGGCGGAGATTGTTGTTCCTATAGCCTTGTATGGGTTATAATTGTTGTTAACTAGGTTTAAGGGTGCAAGAACGTAAAGCCACATGGAAGGGCAAGAAAGTAAATCCATATGGAAGGACATGAAAGTAAATTTGTCGTGTAAAGGTAAGAACGTAAATCTACCATGTAAGCCCTTTTAGGGTTTCATGGAATATATAAAGACCATAAAAGACAAAATTGAGTAAGGCCAATACAATTAATACATAGCAAAAAACAAAAGTGTGTGGATAGCCAAATAGAGAAAACAGAAAAACACAACATACGGACAAAGCATTCTGATGGCAAGCGAACGACAGAACAAGGGATGGCAAAATAGAAACGAAACAACCATCTTGAACAGTGTAGCCATCAAGTGAACAGTACCATTGTGAACAGTGTAAACATCGAGAAAGAGAGAGAGAAAGAGGAGACAGTCAATGGCTGGGCTGAATGAAGAATAGCCATCGTCTGAGATAAGAGAGAAAATCTGACTCGGCTAAAGAGGAGAATGGACGGCAAAGAAATATACAGCCAAATTAGAGTGACGGCAAAGGAGAGGAAAAACCTAACATGGCCAAAAACATACCACTGGGGAAGGAGAGAAAAAGGAACGGCGAAAAAGAAAGACAAAACAGAGAGACCAAATCGGGAATATGTGACATAAGATCCGAACTGGAACGGGTGAGACGAGACCAGATTGGGAAAGGGTGAGAGAGATCCAATGGCTAGACGTTGGAAGAGAGAGAAAACACAGCCATTGGAATAAGGAGAAAAACCCGAACGGCCAAAAGAAAAACAGAACAAAGAACAGCCATGTGAAAAAGAGGTGAATGAAAAAACCCAATTCGGCCAACTAAAAGGGGTACACAGTAAAATAAGGGTTGTACGGGAAAAACACAAACCACCGATAAAAAGAAATCCGGTGGGAGGATAAGAGAGAGAAATCTGGTGGTAAGAGAGAGAAATCTGGCAGGACAACAAAAGAAAGAGAAACCTGAACGGCAAACCAGAAACATGAGGTGAGCTGTGAGATAAGGAGACGGGTGAGATCATGAGACGGTGAAAATAGGAGCTGTGTGAAACAATAGAGAAGGAATTCGGTGAAGCATCAGAAAAAACTCAACGTATTTCCAGATTTCTTCAAAAGAGGTTAGAGAGCGTTGCGGTGAACTTCTAAGCGGCAATAGAGCAACCTTTCAATTCATCAGATGAAGGCAAGTTAGAAGAAGGGTACACATAGTAAGTGACACTCTTTGTATTGTACTTGCTTAGTAATTGCAATATTGAAAGGAGCAGAGGATTAAGACATCCATTGTAATTGAAATTCTCAAGTATAGTGGATAGTCTCGGTAAGGGAGAGTCCTTACCACCGTGGATGTACATCACGTTGATGGAACCATTTAAATCTCATGTGTTCTTAATTTGCTTTACATTCTGTGTTTTGAATTAAGTTGGGCATGTAGTTAAAGTATCAGCCAACCCATAACCTAATGAAGACCTAAACATGAACATCCGAATTGTCTATTAGGCAAGGTGTCTGAAAGGTGACTTTGGGGACTATTATGATTAGTAGGTAGCAATAGATCGACCTTGGTTGAATCTGAGAAAGAGTTTGCTTTTAAGAAGAGGTTAAAGTTGTTCACTTACCTATGAATTACAAATTGTGGTGATACTGATTCACCCCCCTCTCAGTATCATAAACTAATAGATCTTAGGGAGAAATTAGGAACTTCAGTAACACTTGATCTACTTTTTGAGTTGTATAAAAAGTCCAATTTGCATTTTTTTTGGGAGATTGATTTTTAGTTAATGGAAAATGTACATGTAAAAATGCAAAACGTTTGCCCTAATAGGTGAGCTGAACTAAGATCCGTTTTATCTTTAAAAGTGTGTATTTTGTATGAAATCCATAATTTTCTTTCGTATAATTGTGAGTTTACCTGGAATAAATTTGGTCAAAAATAATGTTAAAGCAATTATGATCAAACCTACATAATGATAAAGAACAAAGCACTAATCATATACAACAAAGAAAGTATTCCTATAATAGTTTACAAGGAATCAGTAGTCTAATGACAAGGTCAAGAACAAAGTGGATGAAAGAGAATTTACATGGCATAATCACAGATATACATGAAAAAAAGAGTGCTCTAGAAGATTTTAGGAGTTTTCTAGATGTTTCCAATGCTATACTAAGGATAATCACTTATTTTCAAGTGTAAGATGATGAACATGACCTTGAACTTGAAAAACAATACTTGTAGCTTAAGATATAAGTCTAAGTTGTATGACCAATCCAAGGAAATGCTTGTTCTGCTTTCTGAGTTGTATAAAATGTCTAATTTGTTTTGTTTTATGTAGATTGATTTTTAGTTAATGCCAAATGTACATGTAAAAAGGCTCAACGTTTTTGATTCATTTAGGCATTGCAAAACAACCCAATAGGTGACCTGACTGAAGATCCATTTTATCTTTAAAAGTGTGTGTTTTGTATGAAATCTATAGTTTTCATTCATTTAACTGTGAGTTTGCCTACAATAAATTTCGTCAAAAATAATGTCAAAGCAATTATGATCTAACCTACACATAATGATAGAGAACAAAACGCTAGTCATGTACAATAAGGTAAATAATCCCATGATCATTTATAAGGAATTGATAGTCCAATGACGAGGTCAAGAACAAAGTGGATGTATGAGGATTTACAAGGCTTAATGATGGATATACATCACAAAAAGTGTGCTTTAAAAGATTCTAAGACTATTCTACATGTTTCCAATGTTAAAGCTTTGAAGAACAGTCACAAAACTTAAAGTGTAAGATGATGAATAATACTTTGAACTTGAAGAACAATACTTGAAGCCCATGATAAAAGTCCAAGTTGTGTGACCAATCCTACAAAAGGCTTGATCTATTTTTTGAGTTGTATAGAAACCCCAATTTTTTTTATTTTGGGTATATTCATTTTCATTTAAGGCCACATATACATGTAAAAACGCTCAATGTCTTGGGTTCATTTGGGCTCGCAAAAAGAACCCACTAGGTGACTTGCCCTCAAATTCCTTTTACCTTAAGAAGTTTGTGTTTGGTATGAAATCCATAGTTTTCATTGGTTCTAATTTGTGTTTGCCTTGAATAAATTTTGACAAGAATAATTTCAAAGAAATTATCATCTATCCTACACCTACTAATGGAGAACAAAGCGCTAATCAAGTACAACAAAGCAAGTATTCCTATGATGTTTAACAAGGAATAGGATGTCTAATGACAAGGTCATGATCAAATTAAATGAAAGAGGATTTACAAGGCTTAATTATGGATATACATGACAAAAAGGGTGCTCTAGAAGATTCTAGGACTATTCTAAATGTTTGCAATGCTACACCAAGGATAATCACTTATGTTCAAGTGCAAGATGATGAACAAGGCCTTAAAGTTGAAGAATAATACTTAAAGCCCAAGATATAAGTCCAAGTTGTATGACCAATCCAAGAAAATGCTTGATCTACTTTATGAGTTATATAAAAAGTGTAATTTGTTTTGTTTTTGGTAGATTGATTTTCAGTTAACGCCAAATGTACATTTAAAAATGCTCAACGTATTTGGTTCATTTAGGCATTGCAAAAGAACTCATTATGCAACTTGAACTAAGATCCGTTTTATCTTTAAAAGTGTGTGTTTTGTATGAAATCCATTATTTTCTTTCATTTTGCTGTGACTTTGCCAAGAATAAATTTAAAGACAAATAACGTCAAAGTAATTATGATCTGATCTACACCTAATAATAGAGAACAAAGCATTAATCAAGTACAACAAACTAAGTATTCCCATGATGTTTTACAAGGAATCGGTAGTCTAATGATGAGGTCAAGAACAAAGTGGATGAAAGAGGATTTACAAGGCTTAATCATGGAAACATATGACAAAAAGGGTGCTCTAGAAGATTCTAGGACTATTCTAAACATTTCCAAAGCCATACAAAGGGTAATCACATATCTTAAAGTGCAAGATGATGAACAAGGCTTTGAACTTGAAGAACAATACTTAAAGCCCATGATAAAAAAAGGCCAAGTTTTATGACCAATCCACAGAAACACTTGATCTTAAAGTTCAAGATGATGAATAAGGCTTTAAACTTGAAGAACAATACTTGAAGCCCATGATATAAGTCCAAGTTGTATGACCAATCTAAGGAAAGGTTGGATCTACTCTCTGAGTTATATAAAAAGCTCAATTTTTCTTGTTTTGGGTAGATTGATTTTCTGCTAAGTCCAAGTGTACATGTAAAAGGGCTTAACGTTTTGGGTTCATATAGGCTTGTAAAATGAACCAACTAGGTCACTTTCCCTCAGATCCCTGTTACCTTTAGAAGTTTGTGTTTTGTATGAAATCCATAGTTTTCATTGTTTTGGATATGAGTTTGCCTCGAATAAATTTTGACAAAAATAATGTCAAAGAAATTATGATCTAACCTATATCTACTAATGGAGAACAAAATGCTAATCAAGTACAACAAAGCAAGTATTCCCATGATGATTTATGAGGAATAGGTAGTCCAATGACAAGGTCAAGAACAAAGTGGATGAAAAAGGATTTTCAAGGCTTAATGATGGATATACATGACAAAAAGGGTGCTCTTTAAGATTCTAGGACTATTCTAGACGTTTCCAATGGTACACCAAGGATAAGATATTATCTTTAAGTGCAAGATGATGAATGAGGCCTTGAACTTGAAGAACAATACTTAAAGCCCAAGATAAAAGTCCACGTTGAATGACTAATCTAAAGAAACACTTGATCTACATTTGAGTTGTATAAAATGTCCAATTTGTTTTATTTTTGGTAGATTGGTTTCAGTTCATGCCAAATGTTCATGTGAAAAAGCTTAATGTTTTTGGTTCATTTGGGCATTGCAAAAAAACCAATAAGTGACGTAAACTAAGATCCATTTTATTTTAAAAGTGTGTGTTTTATATGAAATCCATAGGTTTCTTTCATTTTGTTGTAACATTGCCTAGAATAAATTGAAAGAAAAATAACGTCAAAACAATTATGATCTAACCTACACCTAATAATAGAGAACAAAGCACTAATCAAGTACAACAAAGCAAGTATTCCTATGATTTTACGAGGAATTGGTAGTGCAATGACGCGGTAATGAACAAAGTGAATGAAAGAGGATTTACAAGGCTTAATCATGGAAACACATGACAAAAAGGGTGCTCTAGAAGATTCTAAGACTATTCTAAACGTGTCTAATGCTATACTAAAGATAATCACTTATATGATGAACATGTCATTGAACTTGAAGAATATTACTTAATGCCCAAGATATAAAAGTCGATGTTTTCTGACCAATCCATGGAAATGCTTGATCTACTTTCTGAGTTATATAAAAAGACCAATTTGCTTTGTTTTTGGTAGATTGATTTTCAATTAATGGCAAATGTATATGTAAAAATGCACAACGTTTATAGTTCATTTGGGCTTTCAAAAAGAACCCAGTAACATATGACCCCTTTTGTCTTTAAAAGTGTGTGTTTTTTTATGAAATCAATAGTTTTCATTTGTTTAATTATGAGTTTACTTGGAATAAATTTGGACAAAAATAATGTCAAGGCAATTATGATCTAACCAACACATAATGATGGAAAACAAAATGCTAACCAAGTACCACAAAGCGAGTATTTGCATGATTGTATACAAGGAAACAGTAGTCCAATGGCAAGGTCAAGAACAAAGTGCATGAAAGAGGATTTACAAGGCTTAATCATAGATATACAAGACAAAAAGGCTGTTCTAGAATATTCTAGGACTATTTAAGATGTTTCCAATGCTACACTAAGGATAATCAATTATCTTAATGTGCAAGATGATGAGCAAGGCATTGAACTTGATGAACAATGCATGAAGCCCATGATATAAGTCCAAGTTGTATGACCAATCCAAGAAAAGGCTTAATCTACTTTATGAATTGTATAAAAAGTCCAATTTTTCTTGTTTTGGGTAGATTGATTTTTTGCCAAGGCAAAGTGTATATGTAAAAAGGCTCAACGTTTTTGGTTTATTTGGGCTCATAAAAAGAACCCACTAGGTGACTTGCCCTCAAATCCCTTTTATCTTAAGAAGTTTGTGATTTGTATGAAATACATTGTTTTCATTGATTTTTATGTGAGTTTGCATGGAATAAATTTTGACAAAAATAATGTCAAAGAAATTATGATCTAGCCTATGCCTAGTGATGGAGAACAATGTGCTAATCAAGAACAACAAAGTAAGTATTTATATGATCTCTTACGAGGAACCTGTGGTCCAATGACAAGGTCAAGAACAAAATGGATGAAAAAGGAGCTTAATCATGGATATACATGACAAAAAGGGTGCTTTATCTTGAAGAACAATACTTAAAGCCCAAGATATAAGTCCAAGTTGTATGACCAATCCAAGGAAATGCTTGATCTACTTTTTGAGTTGTATAAAAATTCCCATTTGTTTGGTTTTGGTAGATTGATTTTTAGTTAATACAAATGTACATGTAAAAATGCTCAACGTTTTTGGTTCATTTGGGCATTGCAAAACAACCCAATAAGTGACCTGACCTAAAATCCGTTTTATCTTTAAAAGTGTGTCTTTTATATGAAATCCATAGTTTTCATTTGTTTAGTTGTGAGTATGCTTGGAATAAATTTGGATAAAATAATGTCAAACCAACTATGATCTTACCTACACATAATGATAGAGAACAAAGTGCTAATCATGTACAACAAAGCAAGTATCCTCATAATTGTTTACGAGGAATTGGTAGACCAATGACAAGGTCAAGAACAAATTGAATGAATGAGGATTTATAAGGCTTAATCCTGGACATACATGACAAAAAGTGTGCTCTAGAAGATTCTAAAACTATTCTAAACGTTTCCAATGCTACACCAAGGATAATCACTTATCTTTAAGAGCAAGATGATGAACAAGGTCTTGAACATCAAGAACAATACTTAAAGCCCAAGATATAAAAGTCCAAGTTCTATGACCAATCATGGGAAATGCTTGATCTACTTTCTGTATTGTAGAAAAAGTCCAATTTGCCTTGTTTTTGGATGATTGATATTCAGTTAATGTCAAATGTACATGTAGAAACGCAAAACATTTTTGGTTCATTTGGGCTTACAAAAGAATCCAATAGGTGAGCTGAACTAAGATCCACTTTATCTTAAAAAGTGTGTGTTTTGTATGAAATCCATAGTTTTCTTTCGTATAGTTATGAGTTTGCCTGGAATAAAATTGGACAAAAATAATGTCAAACCAATTATGATCAAACCTACATAATGATAGAGAACAAAGTGCTAATCAAGTACAACAAAGCAAGTATTCCCATAATCGTTTATAAGGAATCAATAGTCCAATAACAAGGTTAAGAACAAAGTAGATGAAAGAGGATTTACAAGGAATAATCATAGATATACATGGCAAAAAGAGCACTCTAGAAGATTTTAGGACTATTTTAGACGTTTCCAATGCTACACTAAGGATAATCACTTATCTTCAAGTGCAAGATGATGAACAAGACCTTAAACTTGAAAAACAATACATATAGCCTAAGATATAAGTCAAAGTTATATGAACAATCCAAGGAAACGCTTGTCCTCCTTTCCGAGTTATATAAAATGTCCAATTTGTTTTGTTTTTGGTAGATTGATTTTTAGTTAATGCCAAATGTACATGTAAAAATGCTCAACGTTTTTGATTCATTTGGGCATTGCAAAAGAACCCAATAGGTGACTTGACCTAAGATCCGTTTTATCTTAAAAAGTGTGTGTTTTGTATGAAATCTACAGTTTTCATTCATTTAGTTATGAGTTTGCCTGCACTAAATTTGGACGAAAATAATGTTAAAGCAATTATGATCTAACCTACATATCATGATAGAGAACAAAGCAGCAATCATGTACAACAAAGCAAATAATCCGTGATTGTTTACATCCAACGACAAGGTTAAGAACAAAGTGGATGTATGAGGATTTACAAGGCTTAATCATGAATATACATGAGAAAAAGGGTGCTGTAGAAGATTCTAGGACTATTCTAGACGTTTCCAGTGCTAAAACAAGGACAATCACTAGACTTAAAGTGCACGATGATGAATAAGGCTTTGAGCTTGAAGAAAAATACTTGAAGCCCATGATATAATTCCAAGTTGTATGACTAATCTAAAGAAACACTTGATCTACTTTCTAAGTTGCATAAAAAGCCCAATTTTTCTTATATTGGTTAGATTCATTTTTAGTTAAGGCCACATATACATGTAAAAAGTCTCAATATCTTGGGTTCAATTGGGCTTGCAAAAAGAACCCATTAGGTGACGTGCCCTCAGATCCCTTTTACCTTAAGAAGTTTGTGTTTTGTATGAAATCCATAGTTTTTATTGGTTTTGATGTGAGTTTGCCTCAAATAAATTTTGACACAAATAATGTCAAAGAAATTATGATCTAACCTACACCTACTAATGGAGAACAAAGCGCTAATGAAGTACAACAAAGCAAGTATTTGCATGACGTTTGATGAGGAATCGGTACTCCAATGACAAGGTAAAGAAGAAATTGAATGAAAGAGGATTCACAATGCTTAATTATGGATATACATGACAAACATGATGCTCTAGAAGATTCTAGAACTATTCTAGACTTTTCCAATGTTACACCAAGGATAATCACTTATGTTTAAGTGCAAGATGATGAACAAGGCCTTGAAGTTGAAGAACAATACTTAAAGCCCATAATATAAGTCCAAGTTGTATGACTAATCCAAGGAAACGCTTGATCTGTCTTCTAAGTTGTATAAAAATTCTATTTTTTTTGTTGTTGGTAGATTGATTTTCACTTCATGTCAAATGTACATGTAAAAATGCTCAAAGTATTTGGTTCATTTGGCCATTGAAAAAGAACCCAATAGGTGACCTAAACTAAGATCCGTTTTATCTTAAAAAGTGTGTTTCATATGAAATCCATAGTTTTCTTTCGTTTTGTTGTAACTTTGCCTAGAACATATTTAGAGAAAAATGACGTCAAAGAAATTATGATCTAACCTACACCTAATAATAGTGAATAGTGAACTAATCAAATGCAACAAAGCAAATATTCCCATGATGTGTTACGAGGAATCAATTGTCCAATAATGAGGTCAAGAACAAAGTCGATGAAAGAAGATTTACAAGGATTAATCAAGGAAATGTATGGCAAAAAGCGTGCTTAGAAGATTCTAGGACTATTCTAGACGTTTCCAATGCTACACCAAGGATAATCACTTATGTTCTAGTACAAGATGATGAACAGGGCCTTGAAGTTTAAAAACAATACTTAAAGCCCAAGATATAAGTCCAAGTTGTATGACCAATCCAAGAAAATGCTTGATCTGCTTTCTGAATTATATAAAAAGTTTGATTTGTTTTGTTTTTAGCAGATTGATTTTCAGTTAATGCCAAATGTACATTTAAAAATGCTCAATGTATTTGGTTCATTTGGCCATTACAAAAGAACCCATTAGGTGACTTGAACTAAGATCCATTTTATTTTAAAAAGTGTGTGTTTCGTATGAAATCCATAGTTTTCTTTCTTTTTATTGTAACTTTGCCTGGAACATATTTAAAGAAAAATGATGTCAAAGAAATTATGATCTAACCTACACCTAATAATAGTGAATAGTGAACTAATCAAATGTAACAAAGCAAGTATTCCCATGATGTGTTATGAGGAATCAATTGTCCAACAATGAGGTCAAGAACAAAGTGGATGAAAGAAGATTTACAAGGATTAATCAAGGAAATGTATGGTAAAAAGTGTGCTTTAGAAGATTCTAGGACTATTCTAGAAGTTTCCAATGCTACACCAAGGATAATCACTTACATTCTAGTGCAAGATGATGAACAAGGCCTTGAAGTTGAAAAACAATAATTAAAGCCCAAGATATAAGTCCAAGTTGTATGACCAATCTACGAAAATGCTTGATCTGCTTTCTGAGTTATATAAAAAGTCTGATTTGTTTTGTTTTGGTAGATTGATTTTCAGTTAATTCCAAATGTGCATTTAAAAATGCTCAATGTATTTAGTACATTTGGCCATTACAAAAGAACCCATTAGGTGACTTGAACTAAGATCCATTTTATTTTAAAAAGTGTGTGTTTGGTATGAAATCCATTGTTTTCTTTAGTTTTGTTGTGACTTTGTTAGGAATAAATTTAAAGAAAAATAACATCAAAGCAGTTATGATTGATTTTGGGTATATTGATTTTCTACTAAGTCTAAGTGTACATGTAAAAAGGCTCAATGTTTTGGGTTCATATGGGCTTGCAAAATGAAACAACTAGGTGACTTGCCGTCAGATCCCTATTACCTTAAGAAGTTTGTGTTTTGTATGAAATCCATAGTTTTCATTGTTTTTTATGTGAGTTTGCCTTGAATAAATTTTGACAAAAATAATGTCAAAGAAATTATGATCTAACCTATACCTACTGATGGAGAACAAAGTGCTAATCAAGTACAACAAAGCAAGTATCCCCATGATGATTTATGAGGAATAGGTAGTCTAATGACAAGATCAAGAACAAAGTGGATGAAAGAGGATTTTCAAGGCTTAATGAAGGATATACATGTCAAAAAGGGTGCTCTAGAAGATTTTAGGATTATTGTGGACATTTCCAATGCTACACCAAGGATAAGATATTATCTTCAAGTGCAAGATGATGAACAAGGCCTTGAACTTGAAGAACAATACTTAAAGCCCAAGATAAAAGTTGAAGTTCAATGACTAATCCAAGGAAATGCTTGATCTACTTTCTGAGTTGTATAAAAAGTTCAATTTGTTTTAGTTTTGGTAGGTTGATTTTCAGTTAATGCCAAATGTTCATGTAAAAGTGAAAAACGTTTTTGGTTCATTTAGGCTTGCAAAAGAACCCAATAGGTAAGCTGAACTAAGATCTGTTTTATCTTTAAAAGTGTGTGTTTTGTATGAAATCCATAATTTTCTTTCATATAGTTACGAGTTTGCCTAGAATAAATTTGGTCAAAAATAATGTCAAAGCAATTATGATCGAACCTACATAATGATAGAGAACAAACCGCTAATCATATACAACAAAGCAAGTGTTCCCATTATTGTTTTTGAGGAATCGGTAGTCCAATGACAAGGTTAAGAACAAAGTGGATGAAAGAGGATTTACATGGCATAATGATGGATATACATGGCAAAAGGAGTGCTTTAGAAGATTCTAGGAGTATTCTAGATGTTTCCAATGCTACACTAAGGATTATCACTTATTTTCAAGTGTAAGATGATGAACAAGACCTTGAACTTGAAAAACAATACTTATAGCCTAAGATATAAGTCCAAGTTGTGTGACTAATCCTTGTTCTACTTTCTGAGTTGTATAAATTGTCTAATTTGTTTTGTTTTTGGTAGACTGATTTTTAGTTAATGCCAAATGTACATGTAAAAAAGCTCAACATTTTTGGTTCATTTAGGCATTGCAAAAGAACCCAATAGGTGACCTAACCTAAGATCCGTTTTATCTTAAAAAGTGTGTGTTTTGTATGAAATCTATAGTTTTCATTCATTTAGTTGTGATTTTGCTAGCAATAAATTTGGAAAAAAATAATGTTAAAGCAATTATTATCTAGCCTACACATAATGATAGAGAACAGCCAATCATGTACAACAAAACAAATAATCCCATGATCATTGACAAGGGCTTGGTAGTCCAATGACAAGGTCAAGAACAAAGTGGATGCAAGAGGATTTACAAGACTTAGTCATGGATATACATGACAAAAAGGGGGCTCTAGAAGATTCTATGACTATTCTAGATGTTTCCAATGCTAAACCAAGTACCATCACTAGACTTAAAGTGTAAGATGATGAATAAGGCTTTGAACTTGAAGAACAATGCTTGAAGCCTATGATATGAGTCCAAATTGTACAACCAATCCAAAGAAACACTTGATTTGCTTTCTGAGTTGCTTAAAAAGCCTAACTTTTCTTATTTTGGGTAGATTCATTTTTAATTAAAGCCACATATACATGTAAAAAAGCTCAATGTCTTGGGTTCATTTGGGCTCGCAAAAAGAAGGGACTAGGTGACTTGCCCTCATATCCCTTTTACTTTAAGAAGTTTGTGTTTTGTATGAAATCTATTGTTTTCTTTCATTTTGTTATGACTTTTCCTATAATATAGTTGGAGAAAAATAACGTCAAAGAAATTATGATCTAACCTACACCTAATAATAGTGAATAAAGCACTAATCAATTGCAATAAAGCAAGTATTCCTATGAAGTGTTACAAGGAATTGGTTGTCCAAAAATAAGGTCAAGAACAAAGTCGATGAAAGATGATTTACAAGGCTTAATCTAGGAAACACATGACAAAAAGTGTGCTTTAGGAGATTCTCGGACTATTCTAGATGTTTCCAATCTTACACCAAGGATAACCACTTATGTTCTAGTGCAAGATGATGAACAAGGCCTTGAAGTTAAAGAACAATACTTAAAGCCCAAGATATAAGTCCAAGTTGTATGACCAATCTAAGGAAATGCTTGATCTACTTTCTGAGTCATATAAAAAAGTCCAATTTGTTTTGTTTTTGGTAGATTGATTTTCAGTTAACACCAAATGTACATTTAAAAATGCTTAACGTATTTTGTTCATTTGGGCAATGCGAAAGAACCCAATTGGTGACTTGAACAAAGATCCGTTTTATTTTAAAAAGTGTGTTTTGTATGAAATCCATTGTTTTCTTTCATTTTGTTGTGACTTTTCCAAGAATAAATTTAAAGAAAAATAACATCAAAGCAATTATGATAACACCTAATAATAGAGAACAAAGCACTAATCAAGTACAACAAACCAAGTATTCCTATGATGTTTTAGAAGGAATCAGTAGTCCAATGACGAGGTTAAGAGCAAAGTGGATAAAAGAGGATTTACAAGGCTTAATTATGGAAACACATGGCAAAAAGGGTGCTCTTGAAGATTCTGGGACTATTCTAAATGTTTCCAAAGCTACACCAAGTATAATCACTTATCTTAAAGTGCAAGATAATGAACAATGCTTTGAACTTGAAGAACAATACTTAAAGCCTATGATATAAAATTCTAAGTGCTATTACCAATCCAAGGAAATGCTTGATCTTAAAGTGCAAGATGATGAATAAGGCTTTGAACTTGAAGAACAATACTTGAAGCCCATGATATTAGTTCAAGTTGTATGAACAATCCAAGGATCTGCTCTCTGAGTTGTTTAAAAAGTTCAATTTTTCTTGTTTTGGCTAGATTTATTTTCTATTATGGCCAAGTATACGTGTAAAAAGGCTCAACATTTTGGGTTCATTTGGGCTCGTATAAAGAACCCACTAGGTGACTTGCTCTCTGACCACTTTTATCTTAAGAAGTTTGTGATTTGTATGAAATCCATAGTTTTCATTGATTTTGATGTGAGTTTGCATAAAATAAATTTTGGCAAAAATAATGCCAAAGTAATTATGATGTAACGTACACCTGATGATGGACTAATCAAGTACAACAAAGTAAGTGTTTGTAAGAATGTTTACGAGAAACCGGTGGTCCAATGACAAGGTCAAGAACAAAGTGGATGAAAGAAGAGCTTAATCATGGATGTATATGACAAAAAGGTGCTTTAAAAGATTCTTGGACTACTCTAGACATTTAGAATGCTACACCATGGATAATCACTTACCATATAGAGAAAGATGATAAACAAGGTTTTGAACTTGAAGAACAATACTTAAACCCCAAGATATAAGTCTAAGTTATACGACCAATCCAAGGAAATGCATAATCTGCATTCTAAGTTGTATAAAAAGTCCAATTTGTTTTGTTTTTAGTATATTGATTTCCAGTTAATGCCAAATATACATGCAAAAATGCTCAATGTTTTTGGTTCATATGGGCTTGCAAAACGCACCCAATAAGAGACGTGACCAAAGATCCCTTTTATCTTTAAAAGTGTGTGTTTTGTATGAAATCCATCGTTTTCATTTGTTTTGTTGTCAGTTTGCCTAGAATAAATTTGGACAAAAATAATGTCAAAGCAATTATGATCTAACCTACACATAAGGATAAAGAACAAAGCACTACTTATGTACAACAAAGCAAGTATTCCCATGATCATTGGAATCGGTATTCCAATGGCAAGGTCAAGAACAAAGTGGATAACAGAGGATTTACAAGGTTCAACCATGGATATACAGGACAAAAAGGGTGATTTAAAAGATTCTAGGATTATTCTAGACATTTCCAATGCTAAACCAAGGATAATCACTTTTCTTAAAGTGCAAGATGATGAATAAGGCTTTGAACTTGAAGAACAATACTTGAAGCCCATGATATAAGTCCATGTTGTATGACCAATCCAACAAAAGTCTTGATATGCTTTTTGAGCTGTATAAGAAACCCAATTTTTCTTGTTTTGGGTATATTACTTTTAAGTTAAGGCCAAATATACATGTAAAAAGGCTCAAAGTTTTGGCTTGATTTGAGCTCGTAAAAAGAACCCAGGTGACTTACCCTCAAATCCCTTTTACCTTAAGAAGTTTGTGTTTTGTATGAAATTCATAGTTTTCATTGGATTTGATGTGAGTTTGCCTCGAATAAATTTTCACACAAATAATGTCAAAGAAATTATGATCTAACGTATGCCTACTAATGAAGAACAAAGCACTAATCAAGTAAAACAAAGCAAGTATTCCCATGATATTTTATGTGGAATATTTAGTCCAATGACATGGTCAAGAACAAAGTGGATGAAAGAGGATTTATACGACTTAATCTTGGATACACATGACAAAAAGGATGCTTTAGAAGATTATAGAACTATTCTAGACATTTCCAATGCTACACCAAGCATAATCACTTATCTTCATGTACTAGATGATGAACAAGGCCTTGAACTCGAAAAACCTAGTCCAATGACAAGGTCAAGAACAAAGTGGATGAAAGAGGATTTACTAGGCTTAATCATGGATATAAATGACAAAAAGAGTGCTCTAGAAGATTCTAAGAGTATTCTAGATATTTCCAATGCTACATTAAGGATGACACTTATCTTAAAGTGCAAGATGATGAATAAGGCTTTGAACTTGAAGAACAATTCTTGAAACTCATGATATAAGTCCAAGTTGTATGACTAATGCAATGAAACACTTCAACTACTTTCTGAGTTGTATTAAGAGTTCAATTTTCGTTTTTTAGTAAATTAAGTTTCAGATAATGCCAAAAGTACTTGTAAAAATGCTCAACATTTTTGGTACATTTAGGCATTGCAAAAAGAACCCATTAGGTGACCAGACCTAAGATCCCTTTTATCTTTAAAAGTGTGTGTTTTGTATGAAATCCATAGTTTTCTTTCGTTTAGTTGTGAGTTTGCCTAGAATAAATTTGGACAAAAACAATGTCAAAGCATTTATGATCTAACGTATGCATAATGATCAAGAACAAAGTGTTAATCAAGTGCAACAAAGCAAGTATACTGATAAGAACCTTAGAGATGATGGGTGGAAGGCTTCAATCAATGCAAGAGGTCCATTGCACATCCCAAAAGGCACAATAACATGAGCTAGAGCTTTAATTGATACAAGAGGTCCATTGCACATTCCAAAAGGCCCAATAACATGAACTAGAGCTTCAATGGATGCAAGAGGTTCATTACACATTCCAGAAGGCCCAATAATACGAGCTAAACCCAAAAAGATTGAAGAAGAACTAAATGGGCTGATTGAGAACATTCAGGCCAACCAAACTTCAAATTGTACGAATTTAAGCTTAACAAAGAGTCCAAGCTTTTATAATTGGAATACTTAATGGTCAGACTATGTAATAGCATTCGCTCCTAAATAGAAGTTTATTGTCTATGTTCGAAGTTTTTCATAGTTAGGAATTCCTCCAAAATAAGGATTTGTTTTAAGCAGGAATTTGTGCCTCTTTAAGATTGCTATCTTAGCCTATAAATAGGCACCCTTTGTAAGCTCTGGAAAATCAAACAACTTTAAGTGAAATAAAAAGCAAAAAGAACAAATTTAGGCATTGCAAAAAGAACCCACTAGGTGATCAGACCTAAGATCCCTTTTATCTTTAAAAGTATGTGTTTTGTATGAAATCCATATATTTCTTTCATTTAGTTATGAGTTTGCCTAGAATAAATTTGGACAAAAATAATGTCAAAGCAATTATGATCTAACATACACATAATAATCGAGAACAAAGCGCTAATCAATTGCAATAATGCAAGTATACTGATGAGAACCTTCGAGATGATGGGTGGAAGGCTATAATGGATACAAAAGGTCCATTGCACATCCTAAAAGGCCCAATAACATGAACTAGAGTTTCAATTGATGCAAGAGGTCCATCACACATTCTAGAAGACCCAATATTACGAGCTAGATCCAAAAAGATTAAAGAAGCACTAAATGGGCTGATTGAGAACATTCAAGCCAACCAAGTATCAAATTGTGTGAATCTAAGTTTGACAAAAAGTCCAAGCTTAATTAATATAATTGGAATACTTGATGGACAGACTATGTAATAGCATTCACTCCTAAATAGAAGTTTATTGTCTATGTTGGAATTTGTCCATAGTTAGGAATTCCTCCAAAATAAGGATTTACCCTAAGTAGGAATTTGAGCCTCTTTAGGATTGCTATCTTAGCCTATAAATAGGCACCCCTTGCAAGCTTTGGAAAATCAAACAACTTTGAGTGAAATAGAAAGCAAGGGTTTTTCTCCCTTAGTTCTTTTAAGGACTATAGAACTTATCAAGAGGTTCTTCATCTTGTGGCCTTCCAATCAACTTATCACTCCTAATTCACTTCTTTTTTAGAGTGTGGCATCCATATCATTCTTAAATACCCTAGGTTTGTGTTCCTTTGAAGGGTGCATTTAAGGTTTGTGATATTAAACTGTAGTTTAGCTTTCCTGGTTGTTCTTTGATTCCTCATGCGCGTTGGGTCCCTAAGCCACGTCTTTTTGGGGGGTTTTTTTTGCATCATATTCCTATTTTTGTTTATAAGGAATCAGTTGTCCAATGGTAAGGTCAAGAACAAAGTGGATGAAAGAGGATTTACAAGGCTTAATCATGGATATAAATGACAAAATGGATGCTCTAGAAGATTCTAGGAGTATTCTAGATATTTCCCATGCTACACTATGAATGATACTTATCTTAAAGTGCAAGATGATGAATAAGGCTTTGAACTTGAAGAACAATACTTGAAACTCATGATATAAGTCCAAGTTGTATGACTAATGCAATGAAACACTTGATCTACTTTCTGAGTTGTATTAAGAATTCAATTTATTTTTTTTTTAGTAAATTAAGTTTCAAATATTGCCAAATGTACATGTAAAAATGATCAACATTTTTGGTACATTTAGGCATTGCAAAAAGAACCCATTAGGTGAATGGACCTAAGATCCCTTTTATCATTAAAAGTGTGTGTTTTGTATGAAATCCATAGTTTTCTTTTGTTTAATTATGATATTGCCTAGAGTAAATTTGGTCAAAAACAATGTCAAAGCAATTATGAACTAACGTACACATACTGATCAAGAACAAAGTGCTAATCAAGTGCAACAAAGCAAGTATGCTGATGAGAACCTTAGAGATAATGGGTGGAAGGCTTTAATGGATGCAAGAGGTCCATTGAACATTCTAAAAGGCACAAAAACATAAGCTGCAGCTTTAATTAATGTAAGAGGTCCATTGTACATTCCAAAAGGCCTAATAACATGAACTAGAGATTCAATGGATGCAAGAGGTCCATTACACATTCCAGAAGGCCTAATAATACGAGTTAGAGCCAAAATGATTGAAGAAGAACTAAATAGGTTGATTGAGAGCATTCAGGCCAACCAATTTTCAAATTGTACAAACTTAAGTTTGACAAAGTATCCAGGCTTAATTAATATATTTGGAATACTTAATGGTCAGACTATGTAATAGCACTCACTCCTAAATAGAAGTTTATTGTCTATGCTGGAATTTGTCCATAGTTAAGAATTCCTCCAAAATAAGGATTTGTCATAAGTACGAATTTGTGCATCTTTACGATTGCTATCTTAGCCAATAAATAGGCACCCCTTGCAAGCTTTAGAAAATCAAACAACTTTGAGTGAAATAGAATGCAAAAAGAACCCATTTAGGCATTGGAAAAAGAACCCACTAGGTGACCGGACCTAAGATCCCTTTTATCTTGAAAAGTGTGTGTTTTATATGAAATCTATAGTTTTCATTCATTTAGTTGCGAGTTTACCTAGAATAAATTTGGAAACAAATAATGTCAAAGCAATTATGATCTAACGCACACATAATAATTGAGAACAAAGTACTAATCAAGTGCAACAAAGCAAGTATACTGATGAGAACCTTAGAGATGATGGGTAGAAGGCTTTAATGGATACAAGAGGTCTATTGCACATCCTAGATGGCCCAATAACATGAGCTAGAGCTTTAATTGATGCAAGAGGTCTATAGCACATTTAAGAAGGCCCAATAACATGAACTAGAGCTTCAATGGATGCAAAAGGTCCATTGCACATTCTAGAAGGCCCAATAACACAAGTTAGAGCCAAAACGATTGAAGAAGCACTAAATGGGTTGATTGAGAACATTCAGGATAACCAAGCATCAAATTGTGTGAATCTAAGTTTGACAAAAAGTCCATACATAATTAATATAGTTGGAATATTAATGGTCAAACTAAGTAATAGCATTCACTCTTAAATAGGTGTTTATTGTCTATGTTGAAATTTGTCCATAGTTAGGAATTCCTCCAAAATAAATTTGTCTATGTGCCTCTTTAGGATTGCTATCTTAGCCTATAAATAGACATCCCTTGTAAGCTCTAGAAAATTAAACAACTTTGAGCAAAATAGAAAGCAAGGGTTTTTCTCTCTCGGTTCTTTTAAGGACTAAAGAACTTATCAAGAGGTACTTCTTCTTATGGTTATCCAATTGACTTATCACTCTCAATTCCTTTCTTTTATGGAGTGTCGCGTCTATATCCCTCTCAAACAACCTAGGTTTGTGTTCCTTCGAAGGGTGGGTTTAGGGTTTGTGACATAAACTTTGATTTAGCTTTCTTGGTTGTTCTTTGATTCCATGTGTGGGTGGGTCCCTAAGCCACATTTTTTTGGGGTTTTTTACATTATATTTGTTGTTCCCACAGCCTTGTATGGGTTGTAATTGTTGTCAACTAGCATTATGTGTGCAAGTAAATTGAAGCCACGTGGAAGGGCAATAAGGTAAAACCACACAGAAGGGCAAGAAAGTAAATTTACTGCGTAAGCCCTATTAGGGTTTCATGGAGTAGAGTATATAATGGTCATGAAAGACAAAGAACAGGTTTTCGGCAATATTGAACATTCAGCAAAACCTAAACAATCGACCAACCAAAGAGAACACCAACCTTACACGGAAGAACACCACTGGCAAGGACAAAGAGAGTAAACAGTACAGCCGATGGACGAATTGAATGAACAGTACCGTCATGAACAGTACCGTGAACAGTCGTCGAGAGAGAGAAAGAAGGAGACGCCGAAAGTTGGGGCTGAACGAAGAACAGCGAACAGAGGACGGCCAATTCAGAGCCGTCGTTGGGGAAAAAGAGAGAGAAAACACAACCATCGACGGTCGAAAAATCGAGCAAACTGACGGTCGAAGAGAGAGAAACGCCCAAAAGAGAAAAACACTAGAACAGGGGGTCGAAAGGGAGTGTAGCTGAAACGAATAGTGAAGCAGTGCTGCAAAACCGTGAGGGAGACCAGATCCGAACTGGAATGGGCGAGACGAGACCAGATTGGGAATGGGTGAGAGAGATCCAGCGGCTAGATGTTGGAAGAGAGAGAAATAAACGGTCGAAAAAACAAAGAAACCGGTCGACGGGAGAGAAAACCGGGAATGGGCAAAAAAGGCTGGACGGCAGGATGAAGAAAAGTATACCCCCAGCAAAAAAGGGTGGAAATCCGGCCAAGTGGGTGAACAGAAAAGTGAAATCTAGTGAAAAGAGAGAAATTCGATGGAAGAGAGAGAAATCTGACGATAGGAGAGAGAAATCCGATTGAACAGTAAGAGAGAGAGAAACGGATAGGCAAGTCGTGAGACAGTGAGATCGTGAGACAAGGAGACGGGTGAGACCATAAGACAGTGAAAGCAGGAATTGTGTGATACAACGTAGGAATTCAGCGAAGTATTGAACTCAATGTATCCAGACTTCTTCAAGAGAGGTTAGAGAGCATTGCGGTGAACTTCTAAGCGGCAGTGGAGCAGCCTTTCAATTCAACAAAGGCAAGACAAGTTGGAAGAAGGGTAGACACAGTAAGTGACACTCTTTGCATTCTACTTGCTTAGTAATTACAATATTGAAAGGAGCAGAGAGTTAAAGACATCCATTGTAACCTGTATTCACAAGTATAGTGGATGTACGTCACGTTGACGAAACCACGTAAATCTCATGTCCTTAATTTGCTTTACTTTCTATGCTTTGAATTGAGTTGTGAACGTAGCTAAAGTATCAGCCAACCCATAACCTAACGAAGACCTAAACAAGGACATCTGTATTGTCTATTATTCAAGGTGTCTGAAAGGTGACTTTGGGGACTATTGTGATTAGTAGGTAGCAATAGATCTACCTTAATTGAGTCTGAGAAAGAGTTTGCTTTTAAGAAGAGGTTGAAGTTGTTCACTTACCTGCAAATTATGAATTGTGGTGATACTGATTCACCCCCCTCTTAATATCACAAACTAGTAGATCCTAGGGAGAAGTCGAGAACTTCAATTGGTATTAGAGGTTAGGTTGACCAATTTGAAACTTAACAGCTTAGTGTACTAGTTTAAAGGGATCTAGAAGTTTGACTTGTTTAGCATACTAAGAAATGGAAGCCGGTACCAGCACTAGTACCACTTACAACAAAAAGGTTCCAATCTTCAATAGAACCAACTACCACATGTGGAGAGCGAGAATGCAAGTGGTATTTACAACTATGGGCATGAACGTGGTGAAATGCGTACATGAGGGTTTTGTGGCTCCAAAAGAAAGTAAAGACCCAACTCTAAAAGAGTTAAGGCAGTTTGAGATAAATAGGAAGGCTTCAAACATCATCATTTCAGCATTAACAGATGTTGAGTATGTTAAAGTTATGGATCTGCGAAGGAGATATGGGATAGATTGCAGAAAATCTATGAAGGTGATGGTAGAATGAAGGAGGCTAAACTTTAAGTGTTCAAAGAGAGATATGAATCTCTCAGGATGCAGAAAAATGAGACCAAGAGTTCTTCACCAAGGTTATTGATGCTGTAAATGACCTGAGAAGTCATGGGAAGAACAAGAAGGACTCATCTGTTGTGAAAAAGATTATGAGAATTCTGCCTGAGAGGTTTGCCTCAAAGGTAGCAACCATAGAGGAGAGGAGAGATCTCAATTCTATGTCTTTGCATGATCTCCAATGCAATCTCATTGTGTATGAGATGAGGATAAAGTCAACTAAAAGCTCTGCAACAATGAAGGTATCAAAGGATGCAGCCTTCAAAGCTATGAAGCACTTGAAGATAAGAGAAGAGGAAGAATCATCTATTGAGGATGATGATGACGATGAGGAAGAAAGTGAAGGTGAAGTGTTGGCTTACTTCATAAGGAAATTCAAGAAGGGGTCTAAGAAGGGAAAAGGATAGTTGTCCTTGAGATGTTGTTGTTGTGGGAAGATTGGACACTTTGCTTCTAAGTGCAAAGTAAAACTTGATGATGAAGATGAGGATGGTAATGATAAGCCGAATTCAAAATTGAGAAGACCATCATTCAAATCAAAGAAGTCCTGCAAGAAGACTATTAACCCACAGAGGAAGAAGAGAGACTCATTCAAGAGTTATGTGAGTCTGACAAAAGAAGTTGATGAGGAGGAAGATGAAGACTCATTAGATGAGTATGTCTTTATAGCGTCAGCACAAGGTGGTAGCTCAACCTCTGAAGATGAAGAGGAGGTTGATGAAGAAGAGTCAGATCTTGAAGTTGAACTGAAAGCAGCTTCAAAGGAGATAATCAGAAGGGGCAGAACCATAAAAAGGTTGGAGGCTCACATAAAACAAGTTGAAGCAAAGTCTGAGGAAGCTGAAAGTCAAAATGATGAGATAAGGGCTAAACATATTGACTTGAAGAGAAGATTTGAAGAACAGATCAAAATATGTGAAAACCTTACAATAGAGTTTGGCTCAAAGACTTCAACAATTGAAGAAATGGAGATAGAGTTGTTGAGACTTCAGCAACAACTCAATAAGAGAGAGAAAAACTTGCAGATGTTTGAAGTGGTAGGAGAAACAAGTTTTGCAAGAGAAAAGAAGAATGAGACTTTGCCACAGAAGTTGAAAGAAAAGGTTGTGACTCAGGTGAAGATAACTGAAAAAGAGAAGACAATTATCAAACCAAAGCCAAGGCCAAAAATGATGGATGTGGTTAAATAGCAGTAGCCCATAGCTGCTACGTCTCAAAAAGAAAAGAAAGTTAGCCAACAAAGGGCTACGACTGAATAGAAGAAGGAGAAGAAGGTGACTAAAATGAAAGCCACACAAGCAAAGAAGCTAGCTACGTTGCCCACACAACAAGTGATGAATAGAAGAAGACAAGCTGTGATCAGACCCAAGAAGAGGCAGTTTCAAGGTCATTGCCTTTATTATGGAGTTTGGGGTCATAAGGCAATTAATTGCTGGTAGAGAAATCCAGTATATGTCTCCAACTTGAGAAGATATGATGCTGCATATAGGGGGAGACAATACAGAATCCAGAAGAGGTCGCCTGTCATGAGTTCTTGCACATACTGATAAGGATTGTTGGTGGAAGCCCAAACTAGTAGTTTCAAAGAACAAGTTTGCTATATTGGCAGACTTGGAATAGTGTGAAAGGTATGGGTAGGATGACCATAATGCCAAGAGATGCATGACACTACTCCCTGAGCAAGATAAGGCGCTTAATGGCATAGTGAAAACAAGTGGTGCGGTCAAAGTTGAGAAAAAAGAGAAAGTTATCTTCCAACCAGTTCAAAAGAAGGAATATAGAGCAAAAAGGGAGGTGGCTAATATAGCTGAAATTGCATTGAAGGCTGATTGCAAGGATAAGCAATGGATCCTTGATAGTGGATGCACTTCACACATGATGGGAGACAAGAGTAAATTGTCAAAGCTAAACAAATCAAGAGAAGGTAGAGTCAAGTTTGGCAATGATAATTCACTCAACATCAGTGGTCAGGGGTCAGTAAAAGTTAGAAAAGGAAAGTTGAAAGATGTTCTGCATGTTGAAGGACTCAGATATAATTTAGCGTCTGTCAACCAATTATGTAACGATGACCACAAAGTGATATTCACAAAAACAGGTTGCCAGGTAAAAAGTAAAGAAGGCAATACTGTTGCAGCCAGGAAGAGAATAGCTGGAAATTTATATGTAATTGATGAGGACAAGACAAGTAGCTATTTACTCACCAAAGAAGAAGAAAATCAACTCTGGCATAGAAGGCTGAGACACTTATCACAAAAGAACATGAGGAAGCTGACCACTACTCATGCAATCAAAGACATTCCCAACCTCAAGAGAGAGAGAGAGAGAGTATGTTTGCTCAGCATGCTTTAAAGGAAAACATGCCAAAAAGCAGCACAAAACCAAAGAGTTCAATTCTAAAGTAGTGCTTGACATTGTACAGACTGATTTGTGTGGACCGATGAAGATAAAAGGGTTGAAAGGTGAGAGGTACGTTATTTTGTTTGTTGATGATTATTCGAGAAGGACCTGTCTCATGCACTTTAAACACAAGTCAGAAGTTTTGAATTTCTTTAAGAGATACAAAAGATTGGTTGAAAATGAGAGTGGAAGAAAGATCAAAGTATTAAGGTCAGATCAAGGCACTGAATTTACAAATAAAGCTTTTGAAGATTATCTTGAGAAGCATGGAATTTATCATCAAATGGCAGTAGCAAGAACACCTCAATAGAATGGGGTGGTAAAGAGGAAAGATAGAGCTGTGGTTGAAATGGCAAGGACTCTATTGCTGGAATCCAAGCTTCACACAAGATTCTGGACAGAAGCAACATTTACAACCGTACATATACTAAATAGACTATTACTAAGGCCCAATACTGATAAGACTCCATATGAGCTATGGAGTGGGAAGAAGACAATAGTCAAGTATCTTAAAGTCTTTGGCAGCCCATGTTTTGTGCAGAATAAGGTGCAAAACTTGGGAAAATTCAATGCTAGGTCTGATGAAGGCATCTTTCTGGGATACTCAGAAAAGACAAAAGGTTACATAGTTTTTTTGCGTAAGCTAGGAAAAGTGATCACTTCCAGTGATATGAGAATAGAAGAGAACTGGAAAACAATGCAGAATGGAGAAGCTGAGGACAAAGAAGAAGATGACTTTAATGTGGATGAGGAATCAGACCAACCTGAAGAAAAGGAACAAGAAGTAAGTTCAGACTCAGAGAAGAGTGAGTCTGAAGATGAAGAAAGAGATCCTCTTGCAACTAAGACAAGGCAAGGTAAAAGGACAAAGAAAACATGGATCAGTGCTCATCAAGAAAATCAGATCATAGGTGACCCATCAACAGGAGTTACAACAAGAAGAAGAATTGTGGGAGCTACTGCTTTACTCTCATAAGTTGAACCTAAATCTGTTGAAGAGGCTATTCAAGATAAAGCTTGGGTCAAAGCTATTAATGAAGAGCTGGATCAAATTGAGACGAATGATACATGGGAGCTAGTTCCAAGACCTATTAAAAAAAATGTCATAGGAACAAAATGGGTGTTTAGGAATAAACACAATGAAGATGGCAAGGTGGTGAGGAACAAGGCCAGGCTAGTTTGCAAAGGCTACATACAGATAGAAGGTGTAGATGTTGATGAAACTTTTGCACCAGTAGTAAGGTTAGAAACTATTAGAATGTTCTTAGCTTTGGTAGCACACAAGAGGTATAAAGTCTATCAAATGGATGTGAAATCCACTTTCCTGAATGAGCCCCTAAAAGAAGAGGTGTATATTGAACAACCCGATGGAGTATAAATCAATGAGGATGAGAATCACGTGTGCAAGATGAAGAAAGCCTCGTATGGTCTTAAGCAAGCACCAAGAGCATGGTACAACAAGCTGGATGCGTACTTGAGAAGATTGAACTTCAGAAAAGGAATGGTTGATAATAACCTATATGTGTTCAACTCAGAGAAAGGCCAGCTGATAACCATGGTATATATGGATGACATCATCTTTAGAGGGGATCACTCTGAGCTATGTCATGATTTTGCACAGAAGATGAGTGAAGAATTTGAGATGTCATTGATTGGAGAAATGACGTACTTTCATGGATTATAGATAAAATAGTGTAAAGAAGGTATCTTTATTTCTTAGACAAAATATGCCAAAAAGATGCTGAAAAAGTTTGGCATGGAGGATAGTAGACCTGTCAGTACCCCTATGACAGTGGGCTGTAAGTTAACAAAAGATCATGAGGGAAGGTGTACTAGCCCTACAAAATACAGGAAGATGATAGGGAGCCTTCTATACCTTATAGCATCAAGGCCTGATCTTATGTAAGTTGTGTGTGCTGCCAGCAGGTTCCAAGCTGATCCTAAGGAATCTCATGTGTTGGTATTGAAAAGAATCCTAAGGTACCTCAAAGGAACACTGGAAATGGATTTGTGGTATCCAGCTATGGATTCTGTTAAACTACAAGCATACACTGATGCAGACTAGACAGGAAGTACAGATGAGAGAAAATCAACCAGTGGCTATAGCTTCTACTTGGGTTCAAAGTATGTTGCATGGTTAAGTAGAAAGCAGAACAGTGTTGCTTTTAACATAGCTGAGGCAGAGTATATGGCTGCTTGTGCAGCATGTACACAGGTGATATGGATGCTAAGACAATTGG
The DNA here is from genome assembly GCA_020615895.1 of Ceriops decandra. NCBI lineage: Eukaryota > Viridiplantae > Streptophyta > Magnoliopsida > Malpighiales > Rhizophoraceae > Ceriops > Ceriops decandra. Next base: position 4,678,724 of record JAHLGO010000169.1, on the reverse strand, counting down.
CAGACTTGGGTGTTGAAATGAAGTTACAAGTAAGTGTACTTTGTGATAATTAAAGTGCTATTGATCTCAGCAAGAATCCAGTTCAACATTTGAGGAGCAAGCATATTGACATCCGATATCACTTCATCAAAGATCAAGTGGAACAGGGTACGATTCAATTAGAGTATATTGGCATTAAAGATCAAATTTCAGATATTCTAACTAAACCTCTGTCCATAGAGTTGTTTGAAAAGCACAGATTGAGTCTATCTGTGCAGATGCCTCCTCAAGCCTGAAGTTCAGGTGAATCCTCCATCTCTACTTTGCGAGTTTTTCATATTTGTAATTGGTTAGCAAACGGTGAGAGAAGCAACAATGTAGGGGAGCTGTTAATAAAGGGGGAGTGCATATTTAGGGGGAGTTGAAGTTGCAATTGCTGTATAATAGCATTTGTTATGAGTGTTGCCAACAATTACAAAGGGGGAGATTGTTGTTCTCACAGCCTTGTATGGGATGTAATTGTTGTTAACTAGCTTTATGTGTGCAACTAAATTGAAGCCATACGGAAGGGCAAAAAGGTAAAACCACACAGAAGGGCAAGAAAGTAAATTCACTGCGTAAGCCATATTAGGGTTTCATGGAATAGAGTATATAATGGTTATGAAAGACAAAGAACAGGTCGTCGGCAATATTGAACATTCAGCAAAACCTAGACAACCGACCAACCAAAGAGAACACCAACCTTACATGGAAGAACACCATCGGTAAGGACAAAGAGAGTAAACAGTATAGTCGATAGATGAATCGAGTGAACTGGAGCCGTCGTTAATAGTACCATCGTGAACAGTAACATCGTAAACAGTATGCCGTGAATAGTTGCATCGAGAGAGAGAAAGAAGGAGACACCAAAAGTTGGGGCTGAACAAAGAACAGTGAACAGAGGATAGCCAAATTAGAGCCGTCGTCGGGGAAAAGGAGAGAGAAAACACAACTATCGACGACCAGAAAATCTAGCAAACCGGCAAACGAAGAGAGAGAAATGCCCGAAAGAGAAAAACACTAGAACAGGGGGTCGAGAGGGAGTGCAGCTAAAATAAATAGTGAAGTAGTGCAGCAAAACCGTGAGGGAGACCAGATCTGAACTGGAATGGGCAAGACAAGACCAGATCGGGAACCGGTGAGAGAGATCCGGTGGCTAGACGTTGGAAGAGAGAGAAACAGACGGTTGGAAAAATAGAGAAAATGGTCGACAGGAGAGAAAACTGGTAACGGGCGAAGAAGGCTGGATGGCAGTATGAAGAAAAGTAGTCCACCGGCAGAAAAGGGAGGAAATCCGGCCAAGTGGGTGAACGGAAAAGTGAAATCCGGTGAAGAGAAAGAAATCCAGCGAAAGAGAGAGAAATTCGGTGGTAGGAGAGAGAAATCCGGAGAACAGTAAGAGAGGGAGAAACAGACAGGTGAGCCGTGAGACAGTGAGACAAGGAGACGGGTGAGACTGTAAGACGGTGAAAGCAGGAATTGTGTGATACAATGTAGGAATTCAATGAAGCATTGAACTCAACGTATTTCCATACTTCTTCAAGAGAGGTTAGAGAGCATTGCAGTGAACTTCTAAGCGGCAATGGAACAGCCTTTCAATTCAACAAGGGCAAAGCAAGCTAGAAAAAGGGTAGACACAGTAAGTGACACTCTTTACATTGTACTTGCTTAGTAATTGCAATATTGAAAGGAACAGAGAGTTAAAGACATCCATTGTAACCTGTATTCACAAATATAGTGGATAGTCTCGGTAGAGGGAGAGTCCCTACCAACGTGGATGAACATCATGTTGACGGAACCATGTAAATCTCTTGTGTCCTTAATTTGCTTTATGTTTTGTACTTTGAATTGAGTTGTGAACACAACTAAAGTATCAGCCAACCCATAACTTAATGAAGACCTAAACAAGGACATCTGTATTGTCTATTAGGCAAGGTGTCTAATAAGTGACTTTGGGGACTATTGTAATTAGTATGTAGCAATAGATCTACCTCAGTTGAATCTGAGAAAGAGTATGCTTTTAAGAAGAGGTTGAAGTTGTTCACTTACCTGCAAATTGTGAATTGTGGTGATACTGATTCACTCCCCCTCTCAGTATCACAAACTAGTAGATCCTAGGGAGAAGTCGGGAACTTCAATATTCCAATGATCATTTACGAGGAATCGGTAGTCTAATGACAAGGTCAAGAACAAAGTGGATGAAAGAGGATTTACAAGGCTTAATCATGGATATAAATGACAAAAAGGGCTCTCTAGAAAATTCTAGGACTATTCTAGACATTTCCAATGCTACACTAAGGATGATAATTATCTTAAAGTGCAAGATGATGAATAAGGCTTTGAACAAGAAGAACAATACTTGAAGCTCATGATATAAGTCAAAGTTGTATAAACAATGCATGGAGACACTTGATCTACTTTCTGATTTGTATTAAGAGTCTAATTTGTTTTTTTTTTTTTTTGAAAATTGAGTTTCAGATAATGCCAAATCTACATGTAAAAATGCTCAAAGTTTTTGGTACAATTACACATTGCAAAAAGAACCCATTAGGTGATTGGACCTAAGATCCCTTTTATTTTTAAAAGTGTGTGTTTTTATGAAATCAATAGTTTTCTTTCATTTAGTTGTGAGTTTGCTTGAAAAAAATTTGGACAAAAATAATGTCAAAGCAATTATGATCTAACGTACACATAATTATCGAGAAAAAGTGCTAATCAAGTGCAACAAACACAAGTATACTGATGAGAACCTTAAATATGATGGGTGGAAGGTTTCAATGGATGCAAGAGGTCCATTGTATCCTAGAAGGCCCAATAATACGAGCTAGAGCTTTAATTGATGCAAGAGGTCCATCATACATTCCAAAAGGCCCAATAACATGAACTAAAGCTTTAATGGATACAAGAGTTCCATTGCACATTCCAGACAGCCCAATAACATGAGCTAAAGCCAAAAAGATTGAAGAAGCATTAAATAGGCTGATTGAGAACATTCAGGCCAACTGATACAGCCTGATGTAGGCTACTCGGACATTAGGATCGGGAGATTGACTTTGTCGATACATATTGAAATGACCTGATTTGAAAACCAAATGAACAAAGATGTATGAATTAACAATTTCACTGTTTTTGAGTTTTCTCAAATAAGCACTGTAGGAAGGAAGAAATCAGGGTGGAAATGGACAGATGTAAATGGACAGAATAGAGGAAAAGATAGAAATATGTTGGTTGCTCTTCCAAGCCTCCAAGGAAGTGGATAGGGCACCAATTCTTCTAGATTGATGACTGCAACTCTTCAAGGATGCAGATTTGAAAACCTTCGACTCTTCAAGGACGGAGTGAAAACTCTTCAAGGATTTTAGGGGTATGAACTCTTCAAGGTTCAAGATAATTGCTTAATGCAAAATTTTTCATTGATCAAATTCGTCTCCCAAATACATAAAGTAGATGGTCTTTTGTAGTGAAAGAAAAAAAAATGAAAAGATTCGAGCAAATGAAAAGGTTAAAGAGCATTAAAGATCCTAGAAGGCATAAAACATTAAAGAACTTAGAAACTAGAAACTAGGTAATTGAATAGACTTAAGCAAATGAAGAGGCTAAAAAGCATTAAAGATCCTAGAAGGCATAAAACATTAAAGAACTTAGAAACTACAAACTAAGTAAATGCTCAATGTCTTCTTGATCATCCTAAAGTATCTTTTAGGCTTCCAATGTATAGGGAAAGACAAGGACTTTAGTGTGGCATGGACTTGCAAATGAGACTCTTGGTCTTCGGATTGTGTCCCTTTGATATCTCCTTGACTAGTCGAGCAACTTGTTGGGCTCGGATGTTGGCTGATCTCCTTGATTGAGTAAGCTCGTCTTCGATGCAGGCAGCATTATCAATTTGGCCTGCATCATCCTCCCCTTCTTTAAAAGAATTTGTCCCCGAATTCATGTCATCATCAGAGGAATCACAAGCATAAGGTGTTAAATGTCGAACGTTGAAAACATCATGTGTTTTTATATAAGAAGGAAGCCTTAAGCGATATGCATTGGGGTTGATATGCTAATGGACATCAAGAAGACCAAGCTTATGATCACTAAGCTTGTTATAGTTTGAAGATAACTTCATGCCGTCGCTTATCGACATCCTTTTTATAGGACTTTGTCTTGCTTTCTAACTTTTGGTGCACATCTTCACGAATTGCTCTCATCTGACAAACAATATCTTCAACATTTCCATTAGACTTTTCAGTAAAAGAAATGGGTCAAGATCAAGAGCAATGTTCGGCTGTTGTCCATACATGATCATGAAAGGACTATACCCAGTCGTACGGTTTACAACACAATTATATGCAAATTAGCCCTGTGACAATCTCATCTCCCAAAAGCGAGGATTTTCATCAATCAGTGTCCTTAATGATTTCTTAAGGTTCGATTGACGACTTCAGTTTGCCCATCAGTTTGGAGATGAAATATAGTACTATATTGCAGTTTAGTACCGACATTCTTCCACAATTGTCGCCAAAAATGATTGAGAAACTTTGTGTCCCGATCAGAAGTAATAGTCTTCGAAATGCCATGCAATTTATAGACTTCCTTCAAGAATAATTCAACAACCTTGAATTTTTTCAAAAGTGGTCAAACTTTAAGAGGTATGGAAGAAGCAACTTCACCTGCTTTGTGAAGTAAAAGATATATAATACGAACCCCTTTTAGAGCACCTTTCATATCCTTCATCGAAAGCAATGTAAGAGATGAAGATTTTTCAACAACAGGAGTTTTTAAAGGCTCCTTACTAGGTGCTAATATAATTTTCTTCCCTCAAAATTCAAAAGAATACATATTTTGATAACCATCATGAGTAGTCCGCCTATTGAATTGCCATGGTCACCCAAGAATAACATGACTAGCATCCATCAGTAAAACATCGCACCATATTTTGTCGAAATAAAAAGAACCAATGGATAGATTAACAAGGCAGCATTTGGAAACAATTATCTCAGTACCTTTCGACAGCCACGACATCTTGTAAGGTGTGGGGTGGGCCTTTAACTCCAACTTTAGTTTGTTTGCTACCATTTCAGAAATTATATTCTCATAGCATCCAGAGTCAATAATCGATTGACATACCTTCCCTTTAATTGTGCAAGCGAAATGAAAAATGTTGATGCGTAGCCACCTATCTCCGGTCTCCTCTCGAGGAACTAGAAAGATTTTTCTCACCATAAAAAATTCACTAGAATTAGCATGCACTATTTGCTCGTCACCTGCGGACTCTTCGACATCATTCACCTCTTCTTTGAGCGGATCCTCCACATACTCATCAGAATCATTATCCACTAAGAAGGCTTTGTCAACTTGTCAATTTTTGTTCTTTTGGCAATTGCTAGCACGATGACCCAACTCACCACAAGCATAGCAACGAATATCGGACGTAGTTGGTTGCTTCAAAATGTTGGCTGATTAGGAAACTTACTAGTGGTTTGCGTCGTAACCTCAGCGACTTTGGTGATGCCGAGGGTATTCCTAGCAGGTCGATTGGTCATGATAGAGGATGGTTGCCTCTTTGAGTGAGAATGCTCTACCTTGAGTGCTCGTTGGTGTGCATCTCCTAAGTCCCAAATGTCAAGGACTTCCAGGGCATCTTGAATATGAAGTTGAAGGCCATTCAAGTACTTGCTCACAAGCATTTCCTCCGGATCTTGAATGTTGTTGCGAATCACTAACTCATTGAATTTATTGGTGTATTGGTCCACCGTTCGTATACCTTGTCTCAGATTTTGGTACTATTGATAGAGGTCTCTCTTGTATCCCTTAGGTAGGAAATACTTTCGGATCTTGTCTTCCATCTTCCTCATGAGGTAATTGGCGAGTTTGCTTCTCACACCTCTACCAAGCGATGGCTTTACCTCTAAATCTCATAGCGATGATCCCGAATTGAAAATCCTTAAGAACATTTTGATGCTCAAACACTTCATTAACAAGTGTTAGCCAGTCAACAATTTCTTTAGGAGATTCATTACCTGAGAATTCCGAGATATCCTTTTTAACTTCTTTTTCCCACTCCAGTTCATGAATGTTTTGCTCGTGACGTTGAACATTCCTCCAATTGCGAAATGGTCGAACATTATCTGAAGATGAAGAGTCACCATTGTAAACTTTGGTCATGGAATGAGGTGGTGAATTGTTTCTTTCCGCCCTCAGGCGCTCAACTTCCCGCGTCAACTCATCAATTTGTTGTTGCATATGTTGCTGCAAATTGTCAGCGAGCGTATGCACTTCATTCAGTGGGATGGTCCTGCCTCCACAATGTCTAACTTGTCTTGGTGGCATGGTTCTCTCCTCAAAAGATCTGATACCAAATGATGCAGCCTGATGTAGGCTACTCGGACGTTAGGATCTGGAGATTGACTTGCACACGCGGAAGAGGATGAACAGTAATTACAGTCCTGCGCAAGCATGGGAAAATGGATGTAACTTTGTACCTGATTCGAAAACCAAATGAACAAATACTTATGAATTAACAATTTCCTTGTTTTGATTTTCTCAAATAAGCACTGTAGGCAGGACGAAATCGGGGTAGAAATGGACTGATGTGAATGGACAGAACAGAGGAAAAGATAGAACTTTGTTGGTTGCTCTTCCAGGCCTCCAAGGAAGTGGATAGGGCACCAATTCTTTTAGATTGATGACTGCAACTCTTCAAGGATGCAAATTTGAAAACCTCCGACTCTTCAAGGATGGAGTGAAAACTCTTCAAGGTTCAAGATAATTGCTCAATGCAAAATTTTTCATTGATCAAATTCGTCTCCTGAATACATAAAGTAGATGGTCTTTTGTAGCCAAAGAAAAAAAACAAATGAAAAGACTCAAGCAAATGAAGAGGATAAAGAGCATTAAAGATCCGAGAAGGCATAAAATATTAAAGAACTTAGAAACTAGAAACTAGGTAAATGAAAAGACTCAAGCAAATGAAGAGGCTAAAGAGCATTAAAGACAGTTTATTGTCTATGTTGGAATTTGTCCATAGTTTGGAATTCCTCCAAAATAAGGATTTGTCCTAAGTTGGAATTTGTGCCTCTTTAGGATTGCTGTCTTACCCTATAAATAGAGACCCCTTGTAAGCTCTGGAAAATCAAACAACTTTAAGTGAAATAGAAAGCAACTGCTTTTCTCCCATGGTTCTTTTAAGGACTAATCAAGAGGTACTTCTTCTTGTGGCCATCCAATTGACTTATCACTCCCAATTCATTTATTTTCTAGAGTGTGGCTTCCATATCCTTCTTAAATAACCTAGGTTCGTGTTCCTTTGAAGGGTGGGTCTAAGGCTTGTGATATTAAACTCTAGTTTAGCTTTCCTGGTTATTCTTTAATTCCTTGTGTGCATTAGGTCCCTACGCCACGTCTTTTTGGGTTTTTTTTTGCATCATATTCCCATTTTTGTTTACGAGGAATCAATAGTCCAATGACAAGATCAAGAAAAAAGTAGATGAAAGAGGATTTACAAGGCTTAATCATGGATATAAATGACAAAAAGGGTGCTCTAGACGATTTTAGGAGTATTTTAGACATTTCAAATGCTACACTAAGGATGATACTTATCTTAATGTGCAAGATGAAGAATAAGGCTTTGAACTTGATGAACAATACTTGAAGCTCATGATATAAGTCCAAGTTGTATGACTAATGCAAGGAAACACTTGATCTACTTTTTGAGTTGTATTAAGAGTTTAATTTGTTTTGATTTTAGTAGATTGATTTTTAGATAATACCAAATGTACATATAAAAATGCTTAACGTTTTTGGTTCTTTTAGGCTTGCAAAAAGAACCCAATAAGTGACCTAACCTAAGATTGCTTTTATCTTTAAAAGTGTGTTTTGTATAAAATCCATAGATTTCATTTGTTTAGCGGAGAGTTTGCTTAGAATAAATTTGGACAAAAAAAATGTCAAAACAATTATGATCTAACATATACAAAATGATGGAGAAGAAAGTGCTAACCAAGTACAACAAAGGAAGTATTCCCATGATCGTTTACAAGGAATGGATAGTCCAATGACAAGGTCAAGAAAAAGTGGATGAAAGTCGATTTATATTGCTTAATGATGTATATAAATGACAAAAAGGGTGCTTTAGAAGATTCTTGGACTATTCTAGATGGTTCCAATGCTACACCAAGGATGATACTTATGTTAAAGTGCAAGATGATGAATAAGGCTTTGAACTTGAAAAACAATACTTGAAGCCCATGATATAAGTCCAAGTTGTATGACCAATCCTAGGAAACACCTAATCTGCTTTTTGAACTGTATAAAAAGCCCAATTTTTCTCTTTTTTTTGGAAGATTGATTTTAAATTAAGGCCAAATAGACAAGTAAAAAAGGCTCAACATTTTGGGTTCATTTTGGCTTACAAAAACAACCCAATAAGTTACTTGCCCTTAGATCCCTTTTATCTTAAGAAGTTTGTGTTTTGTATCAAATCAATAGTTTATTGGTTTTTATGTGAGTTTGCCAAGAATACATTTGGACAAAAATACTATCAAAGCAATTATGATCTAACCAACACATGATGATGGAAAATAAAGCACTAATCAAGCACAACCAAGCAAGTATTCATATGATCTTTTATAAGGAATCAGCAGTCCAATGACAATGTCAGGAACAAAGTGGATGAAAGAGGATTTACAAGGCTTAATCATGGATATACATGACAAAAAGTATGCTCTAAAAGATTCTAGGACTATTTTATACATTTCTAATGCTACACCAAGGATAATCACTTATCTTAAAGTGCAAGATGATGAATAAGGCTTTGAACTTGAAAAACAATAATTGAAGCCCATGATATAAGTCTAAGTTGTATAACCAATCCCAAGAAAGGCTTGATCTACTTTCTACATTGTATAAAAAGCCCAATTTTTCTTGTTTTTGGTAGATTGATTTTCTATTAAGGCCAAATGTATATGTAAAAAGGCTCAATGTTTTGGGTTCATTTGGGTTTGCAAATAAAACCCACTAGGTGACTTGCCCTCATATCCCTTTTATCTTAAAAAGTTTGTGATTTGTATGAAATTCATAGTTTTCATTGATTTTGATGTGAGTTTACCTGGAATAAATATTGACAAAAATAATGTCAAAGCAATTGTGATCTAGCCTACACGTAATGATGGAGAACAAAATGCTAATCAAGTACAACAAAACAAGCATTCGTATGATCTTTTATGAGCAACCCGTGGTCCAATGACAAAGTCAAGGACAAATTGGATGAAAGAGGAGCTTAAACATGGATATACATGATCAAAAGGTTACTTTAGAAGATTTTAGGACTATTCTAGACGTTTCCGATGCTACACCAAGGATGATACTTATCTTAAAGCAAGATGATGAACAAGGCTTTGAACTTGAAGAACAATACTTGAAACCCATGATATAAGTCCAAGTTGCATGACCAATATAAGGAAACATTTGATCTTCTTTCTGAGTTGTATTAAAAGTTCAATTTGTTTTGTTTTTTATACATTGATTTTCAGATAATGACAAATGTACATGTAAAAATGCTTAACATTTTTTGTTCATTTCAGCTTGCATAAAGAACCTAATAAGTGACTTGACCTAAGATCACTTTCATCTTTAAAAGTGTTTGTTTTGTATGAAATCCATAGATTTCATTCATTTAGTTATGTGTTTGCCTGGAATAAATTTGCATCAAAATAATATCAAAGCAATTATGATCTAACTTACACAAAATGATGTAGAACAAAGCACTAATGGAGTGCAACAAAGTATGTATTCCCATGATCATTTATGAGGATTCGATAATCCAATGACAAGGTTGAGAACAAAGTGGGTGAAAGAGGATTTACATGGCTTAATCATGGATATAAATGACAAAAAGGGTGCTCTAGAAGATTCTAGGACTATTTTAGAAGTTTCCAATGCTACACCAAGGATGATACTTATCTTAAAATGCAATGTGATGAATAAGGCTCTGAAATTGAAGAACAATACTTGAAGTTCATGATATAAGTCCAAGTTGTATGACCAATCCAAGGAAACACTTAATCTACTTTTTAATTGTATAAAAAGCCCAATTTTTCTTTTTTTTAGGTAGATTGATTTTCAGTTAAGGCCTAATGTACATGTAAAAAAGGCTTAACATTTTGAGTTCATTTGGGCTCATAAAAACAACCTAGTAGGTAACTCGCCCTCAGATCCCTTTTATCTTAAGAAGTTTTTGTTTTGTATGAAATCAATAGTTTTTATTGGTTTTTATGTGAGTTTGCCTCGAATAAATTTTGATAAAAATAATGCCAAAGAAATTATGATATAACCTACACCTACTAATAGAGAACAAAGCACAAATCAAGTACAACAAAGTAAGTATTCCTATGATTGTTTACAATGAATCGGTGGTCCAATGACAAGGTTAAGAACAACATGGATGAAAGAGGATTTACAAGGCTTAATCATGGATATACATGACGAAAAGCGTGGTCAAGAAAATTCTAGGACTATTCTAGACGTTTCCAATGCTATGCCAAGGATAATCCCTTATCTTTAAGTGCAAGATGATGTACAAGGCTTCGAACTTGAGGAATAATACTTGATGCCCAAGATATAAGTCCAAGTTTTATGACCAACCCAGGGAAAGGTTGGACATAATTTCTAAGTTTTATAAAATGTCCAATTTGTTTTCTTTTGGGTAGATTGATTGTTAGTTAATGCCAAATGTACAGTAAACCAAGACTTATCTCTTGTGGGGTAGCCACCGTAAGATAGTGAAACACGCAGACCAGAAAGAGAGGACTTGAGACTTGGAGAAGGTGAGATGTTAAAGCAGACCAGACCTGGAAACGTGAGAATGGTGAGACCAGGTGAGACTTGAAAACGTGAGACTAGGTGAGACTAGACTAGAATAGTGAGACCTGGAAACGTGAGACCAGAAAAGAGAGAAACGGATGCACCAGAAGACCAGAATCTGTGAGACCAGAAAAGGGTGTAATGCGTGAGACGTAAGACCAGACTAGAACAGTGAAATGGTGAGACCAGACCTGGAGACTGTGAGACTAGACCTGGTGACTGTGAGACCAAAGATGGTGAGATGGTGAGACTATGAGACTAGGAGACGGTGAGATGGGAAGACTAGGAGACGGGTGAGACTGTGAGATGGCGAGACGAGTAGTTGTGTGACACAACCTAAAGAAGAAGTTCGGTGAAGCATTTAAGTGAATTCAACGTATTTTTAGATTTCTTCAAGAAAGGTTAGAGAGTGTTTTCGTGATCTTCCAAGCGATAGTGAAGCAGCCTATTCAAATCAAACAGAGGCAAGACAAGTTAGAAGAATGGTAGGTACAGCAGGTGACACTCTTTATATTGTACTTGCTTTGTATTTGCAATAGTAAAAGGAGCAAAAGATTAAGACATCCATTGTAACTACATTACAATCATAAGGAATACCACACTAGTATTCTCAAGCATAGTGGATTGTCTCGGTAGAGGAAGAAACTCTACCACCGTAGAGTACGTCACATTGACAGAACCACCTAAATCTCTTATGTCCTTGCTTTGAATTTACATTCTGTGTTTTGAATTGAGTTGTGAACACAATTAAAGAATCATCAAACCCATAACCTAAAGAAGACCTAATTAAGAACAGCCAATCTATCTAATAGGCAAGGTGTCTAAAAGGTAAATTTGGGAACTATTATGATTAGAATGTAACAACAGATCTACCTTAGATGAATCTGAGAAAGAGTTCACTTTTGAGAGGAGTTTGAAGTTGTTTGCATACCTGCATATTGACAAGAGCTAAAGTATTAAAGAAGTAGAATACTTTGGCTTAGATTTTCAAATTTGTTTTTTAAGGGGTGTGATACTGATTCATTCCCCTCTTAGTATCACAGACTAATAGATCTTAGGGCCAAGTTGGGAACTTCAAAGTGGATAAAAGAAGATTGACCAAGCTTAATTATAGATATACATGACAAAGAGGGTGCTTTAGAAGATTCTATGACTATTGTAGATGTTTCTAATGCAACACCAAGGATAATCACTTATCCTTGAGTGCAAGATGATGAACAAGGCTTTGAACTTGAAGAATAGTACTTGAAGCCTAAGATATAAGTTCAAATTGTATGAACAATCCAAGGAAACGCTTGATCTACTTTCTAAGTTGTATAAAAAGTCCAATTTGTTAATTTTCAGTTAATGCCATATGTACATGTAAAAATGTCCAAAGGTTTTGGTTCATTTAGACTTGCAAAATCAACTCAATAGTTGACCTATCCTCAAATCCCTTTTATCTTAAAAAGTTTGTGTTTTGCATGAAATCTATAGTTTTCATTCGTTTGGTTATGAGTTTCCTCCATCTTCATTTGCATTGCTTATTCATAATAATTGGTTGAGTGCCA
>JAHLGO010000169.1:4605171-4664676 GCA_020615895.1 Ceriops decandra | reverse complement strand
AAAAACACTTGATTCCTTTTGAGCAGCATATAAAGGTTTGTTGCTGTTTTTTAGGAGAACTCCTGATTGGATCACTTGGGTTAGTCAACAATAAATTTTATTCTGTTTGGTGAAAGGGAAACTTGGCTCACATTGTTAACATGTGTGAATGTGCTCTTTAATAGTAACTTTCTTGTTCCATTAGGATTGAGATAATGGAATTGCTATTTGACTCATTATTATTCATAGCTTAATGTGGTGGGTAAACATTTTACATATCACTTGTCAACTGTAAAATCCAGTGGTTATTGTTGATTTGGCAGGTCAAATTGTTGGAGTCATATTGTTTAATGAGGCTGCCACTCCAAAATCTAAAAGAATGTTAGATGTGATGTTGACCTCCTGGTCATCCGCAGAAACAGAATCATCACATATCCCAACTAATGCAACCCTTGTGGAAGTGGCCTTGGTTAGAAAGACCCTTGCTTGGATTACTGGAATCATTCTTCTCAATTCTACATTTGTGGGGGTAAGATTATCCTATAAAATGTTATGATTTTTATTTTACTTTATAGTTTTCTTTGTATATATAGATGGCCATCTAAAGTAAAAGGATGCTAACTGTCTCTTTTCTGCTGGAATTCTTTGTCCCCACCTTTTTTATCAATTTATATTGTTCACAAGGTTCAATTTATTGGTTTATGGAGCTGGTCTATTTTATTCACCTTTCATTTTAGATTGTGGGTGTCTGTTTGGGTATTGTGAATCTTTTTGTATTTGGAGTTTAATTTGTCATTGCCGATATTAAAAACAGAATCAATTGATCCCTTGCTTTGCTCTCTCTCTCTCTCTTCTTTTTTCTTTGGCAGGTTTATTTGCTGCTCAATATGCCAATTACAAGAGACACCCTGCTGTACTCTAATGTCAAGCTTGACTAAGGCATAAAGAGAAGATGCTTATTTCAACTAGTGGAGCCATTTAAGATGCCATTGAGCCTTGTGGATGATGTTGTAGACATCTTATCGTCAATGGCAGTTTATATCACTGTGCAATCCTTTCATTTTTGCATCTTTTATACCAGCTGGCTTCAACACATCAGGTGAGTGTATTTGAGCATTGGTGGGTATGCTAAAACAAGTGATTTGGTTTTCTCAAGGTTACTGGTTGAGGCAAAGTAGTTTTTAGATATAATTCGGGCTGTCGAGAGAGTGAAAGATGGTTAAAGAGGGGGGGGGGGGGGCGGGGGAAGATTATGTTTTGAGTTGTATCTGTTGGTTGAGTAACTTCTTCCTCTGTGCATCTTTGGATTATATGACCTTATGATTGTATTTGTAGCTATATTGGGATATTGTCCTTTATATATGAATAAATAACAACTTACCCAATAATTGTTGGGATGCCATTGTTTGAGGTCAGTTCGCAAATGCAACCACAATAAATGAGCTGATTTGTTAAAAAATTTAGGCACGAGGAAGAATCCTCTCGCCATGGTCAAAATCAAAATGGTCTTAGTGATCTCAAAAGATTAAATTGATCCCATTCATAGCCTAAAGATCCCCATCCATGCCTACAACAATGCAAGATAGCCCGTTTTTACCCTAGAGATAGTGATGGAAGCAAAGTGTGGTTCTGAATATGAAATATAAGTAGATCAAAGGAAAAATGTGAACTAGACATAGACATAGAATTCTGTCATACGAATTCGAAGAACTTGTGGTGCTTCGCGTCACTTGCATTGGCTCCAGCTATCAACCTAGCGTGTGACGAATCAATGATGAGGAAAAAATAAAATACCCCAAAAGAAAGGGACATGGGGGTAAAGCAGAACAGAAATACGTGTTCATCAGTATACAGAAACTAATATTTGTTGATGGGCGAGTGCTTGCAATTATTTTAGGTTGAACCAAAATGGTTGGGCTTTGATGCGTTGACTAATTCGGCACCAATTTTCCATGCCATCTGTCTCTGTTGATAAATTTGGCTCTAGATAAAGGGGACACTAGACAAGTAAGGAATTAGATAGTGCAGTAATTTCAATCCAACCAAGTATTGCTTAAATGAGCCCTTTAGAAACAATAAGCAACCAAGAATTGTATAACCATCGCAATGAACCTAACCAATAGATGTAATTCTGGACATTGCTTGGGAAGAGAGACCATGCATCCGTGTCTTCACTCTTTGCACCTTCCTCGTCTATCTCTTGGAATTTCTTGAGTCTCCAATTGCATCTTTACAGATTTGTCTTTCGGCTACTCACGGAAATCCGCCTCGTCTCTAAACGCATGGTCAAAAATTCTTCGGCAATAGCAGAAGGGTGTATTCCAACTTGAGAAAGTAAAGTCATGCAAAATTGAGTCCATGGTATATGACTGCTATTTCTTTCGTTCACTTCTTTGGTTAAAGTGAAAACAATCAATCCCTTAATGCTTGATGAATGACACTGCCCGAAGCATGCCTAATGAAAACATTCCAGCAAAAAATTCCTTCCCGAAAAGCTTTGCCTTATCAACAATTGCTCTCACTCGTGGGAAGGCTAGTCATGTGTCCCTCTTTTAATACATATCCTATTTTAAAACATCAACAGATAATAGTTGAGAGATTATCTTCATAAAGAGAGCTAAACTTCATATATACATATTTTGCTTTTTACTTCTTGCTTTCAAAAAAGCATGAAGTTGTTCCAGAACATGCCTTAAATTATCCAAATATATGGCCTCTCTAGTGGTTAACCACATGGTTGAGCTACTATAAATTTTTGTAAGTTAACCTATATCCAAGCCAATTTAACATGTCCACCACCCTTTTCCTATAGGGAGCAATGCAAAAGCTACACATTGCTTAAATGCAAATGTACTAAGGTATAGTTAATAGTTTATGGGAATTGTGGCATGTCTAACATAATTCTTATCGTCCTACATTTTACCCATGTCCCTAGACTAGATGCAAATTACTTGGAGAACAATGCTTGATGCCTTTCATATAAGTCTAAGCCATATGACCATTTTAAGGAAAGGCTTCATTTGCATGTTAAGTTCTATTAAAGGCCAAGTCTTTTATTTTTGATTTGTTTTGGGTAGATATATTTTAGGTTAAGGGAAAATATACATGTAAAAAGGCTCGAGTTTTTGGGTTCGTTTGGGCTTGTCAACGGAACCCTCTAGGTGATTCTCCTTAAGAACCCATGAATCTTAATAAGTGTGCGTTTTGCATGAAATCCATTTTCTTTCATGGTTTTCTCATGAGTTTATAAGGAATAAATGTAGATGAAAATGAGGTGAAAGAAATTTGGATTTAGCCACTAATAGTGGTGAACACGGTACTAATCAATTATAACAAAGCAAGTATTCCTAAGATCCTTTGTAAAGAATTGGTAGTCCAATGACTACATTGGAACAAAGAGGGCAAAAGAAGTTTTACAAGGCTTAATCATGGACATGCGTCAGAAAAAGGCTGCTTTGGATGATTCTAAGGCTATTCCAGAAGTATCCATGCTACACAAAGGATATTCACTTATCTTTATGTGCAAGAGAGTGGAGAAGTCTTAGAACATGAAGAATGAAGCAGGGAGCTCGTGATATAAGTCTATACCATTTGACCAAAGAATGGAAAGGCTTGATCAGCATGCTAAGTCATATTAAAGTTACTTATTTTCTATTTTGGGTTGATAGATTTTAAATTATATGCAAATATACATGTAAAAAGGCTTAACCTTTTGGCTTTATTTGAGCTTGAAAAGAGAACCCACAAATTGACTTGCCATAGCAACCCATGAATCTTAAAAAGTGTGCATTTTTCATGGAATCCATTGTTTTCCTTGGTTTTGTTTTGAGTATGTGAGGAATAAATGTAATTGAAAATAAGGTCAAAGAAATAAGGATCTGGGTTACACCTAATGATGGAGAATAAGGAGTTAATCAAGTGTAACAAAGCAAGAATTCATAAGATTGTTTGCAAGAAATTGGTGGTCAATGACAAGGACAAGAAGAAAACCAATGAAAATAGATTAACAAGGCAAAATCAAGGATATAAATGACAAGAAGGTTGCTTTAGAAGATTTTAGGACATTTTTAGACATTTCCAATGCCACACCAAAGATAATTACAAATTTTTATTTGCTAAATGATGAACAAATATTCAAACTTGGTGAACAATGCTTGATGCCCTTCATATAAGTCCAAGCCATATAACCTTTCTAAGGAAAGGCTTCAACTACATGTTAAGTTCTATTAAAGGTCAAGCCTTTTATTTTTGATTTTATTTCGGTAGATATATTTTAGATTAAGGGCAAATATATATGTAAAAACGCTCAAATTTTTGGGTTTATTTGGGCTTGTCAACGGAACCCTCTAGGTGACTCTCCCAAAGAACCCTTAAATCTTAAGAAGTGTGCATTTTGCATGAAATCTATTGTCTTTTACAGTTTTCTCATGAGTTAACAAGAAATAAGTGTAGATGGAAATAAGGTCAAAGAAATTGACATCTAGCCACTAATAAAGATGAACAAGGTACTAATCAATTATAACAAAGCAAGTATTCCTAAGATCTTTTGCAAAGAATTGGTGGACTAATGGCTAGATCGAAACAAAGAGGACAAAAGAAGTTTCACAAGGCTTAATCATGGACATGCATCACAAAGAGGCTGCTTTGGATTATTTTAAGGCTATTCCAGAAGTATCCATGCTACACAAAGGATACTCACTTATCTTTATGTGCAGTACAATAGAGGAGGCTTAGAACATGAAAAATGAAACTTGTAGCTTGTGATATATGTCTAAATTGCTTGACCAATGAATAGAAAGGCTTGATCTGCTTGCTTAGTCCTATGAAAGGTACTTTTTTTCTATTTTGGGCTGATGGATTTTATGTTAACGGAAAATATACATGTAAAATGGCTTAAGCTTTTAGTTTTATTTTGGCTTGAAAAAGGAATCCGCTATGTGATCTGCCATAGGAAATCATGAATCTGAAGATGTGTGAATTTTCCATGGAATCCATTGTTTTCCTTGGTTTTGTTTAGAGTATGTGAGGAATAAGTGTAATTGAAAATAAGGTCATAGAAATAAGGATCTAGGTTACACCTAATGATGGAGAACAAGGAGCTAATCAAGTGTAACAAAGCAAGTATTCATAAGATTGTTTGCAAGAAAATGGTGGTTCAATGACAAGGACAAAAAGAAAACCAATGAAAATAGATTAACAAGGAAAAATCAAGGATATAAATGACAAGAAGGTTGCTTTAGAAGATTTTAGGACAATTTTTGACATTTCCAATGCCTCACCAAAGATAATTACAAATTTTTATTTGCTAAATGATGAACAAATATTCAAACTTGGCGAACAATGCTTGATGCCCTTCATATAAGTCCAAGCCATATAACCTTTCTAAGGAAAGGCTTCAACTGCATGTTAAGTTCTATTAAAGGTCAAGCCTTTTATTTTTGATTTTATTTCGGTAGATATATTTTAGATTAAGGGCAAATATATATGTAAAAAGGCTCAAGTTTTTGGGTTTATTTGGGCTTGTCAACGGAACCCTCTAGGTGACTCTCCCTAAGAACCCTTAAATCTTAAGAAGTGTGCATTTTGCATGAAATCTATTGTCTTTTATAGTTTTCTCATGCGTTTATAAGGGATAAGTGTAGATGGAAATAAGGTCAAAGAAATTTACATCTAGCCACTAATAAAGATGAACAAGGTACTAATCAATTATAACAAAGCAAGTATTCCTAAGATCTTTTGCAAAGAATTGGTGGTCTAATGACAAGATCGAAACAAAGAGGACAAAAGAAATTTCACAAGGCTTAATCATGGACATGCATCACAAAGAGGTTGCTTTGGATTATTTTAAGGCTATTCCAGAAGTATCCATACTACACAAAGGATACTCACTTATCTTTATGTGCAGTACAATAGAGGAGGCTTAGAACATGAAAAATGAAACTTGTAGCTTGTGATATAAGTCTAAACGGCTTGAGCAATGAATAGAAAGGCTTGATCTGCTTGCTTAGTCCTATCAAAGGTACTTTTTTTCTATTTTGGGCTGATGGATTTTAAGTTAAGGGAAAAGATACATGTAAAATGGCTTAAGCTTTTGGTTTTATTTTGGCTTGAAAAAGGAATCCGCTATGTGATCTACCATAAGAAATCATGAATATGAAGATGTGTGAATTTTTCATGGAATCCATTGTTTTCCTTGGTTTTGTTTTGAGTATGTGAGGAATAAGTGTAATTGAAAATAAGGTCAAAGAAATAAGGATCTGGGTTACACCTAATGATGGAGAACAAGGAGCTAATCAAGTGTAACAAAGCAAGTATTCATAAGATTGTTTGGAAAAAATTGGTGGTTCAATGACAAGGAGAAGAAGAAAACCAATGAAAATAGATTAACAAGGAAAAATCAACGATATAAATGACAAGAAGGTTGCTTTAGAAGATTTTAGGAATATTTTAGACATTTCCAATGCCACACCAATGATAATTACAAATTTTTATTTGCTAAATGATGAACAAATATTCAAACATGGCGAACAATGCTAGATGCCCTTCATATAAGTCCAAGCCATATGACCTTTCTAAGGAAAGGCTTCAACTGCATGTTAAGTTCTATCAAAGGTCAAGCCTTTTATTTTTGATTTTATTTGGGTAGATATATTTTAGATTGAGGGCAAATACATATGTAAAAAGGCTCAAGTTTTTGGGTTTATTAGCGCTTGTCAACAGAATCCTCTAGGTGACTCTCCCTAAGAACCCTTAAATCTTAAGAAGTGTGCATTTTGCATGAAATCTATTGTCTTTTACAGTTTTCTCATGAGTTGATAAGAAATAAGTGTAGATGGAAATAAGGTCAAAGAAATTTACATCTAGCCACTAATAATGGTGAATAAGATACTAATCAATTATAACAAAGCAAGTATTCCTGAGATCTTTTTGCAAAGAATTGGTGGTCTAATGACTAGATCGAAACAAAGAGGACAAAAGAAATTTCACAAGGCTTAATCATGGACATGCATCACAAAGAGGTTGCTTTGGATTATTTTAAGGCTATTCCAGAAGTATCCATGCTACACAAAGGATACTCACTTATCTTTATGTGCAGTACAATAGAGGAGGCTTAGAACATGAAAAATGAAACTTGTAGCTTGTGATATAAGTCTAAACTGCTTGACCAATGAATAGAAAGGCTTGATCTGCTTGCTTAGTCCTATGAAAGGTACTTTTTTTCTATTCTGGGCTGATGGATTTTAAGTTAAGGGAAAATATACATGTAAAATGGCTTTAGCTTTTGGTTTTATTTTGGGCTAAAAAAGGAATCCGCTATGTGATCTGCCATAGGAAATCATGAATCTGAAAATGTGTGAATTTTTCATGGAATCGATTGTTTTCCTTGGTTTTCTTTTGAGTATGTGAGGAATAAGTGTAATTTGAAAATAAGGTCAAAGAAATAAGGATCTGGGTTACACCTAATGATGGAGAACAAGGAGCTAATCAAGTGTAACAAAGCAAGTATTCATAAGATTGTTTGCAAGAAATTGGTGGTTCAATGACAAGGAGAAGAAGAAAACCAATGTTAATAGATTAACAAGGAAAAATCAAGGATATAAATGACAAGAAGGTTGCTTTTGAAGATTTTAGGAATATTTTAGACATTTCCAATGCCACACCAATGATAATTACAAATTTTTATTTGCTAAATGATGAACAAATATTCAAACTTGGCGAACAATGCTTGATGCCCTTCATATAAGTCCAAGCCATATGACCTTTCTACGGAAAGGCTTCAACTGCATGTCAAGTTCTATTAAAGGTCAAGCCTTTTATTTTTGATTTTATTTGGGTAGATATATTTTAGATTAAGGGCAAATATATATGTAAAAAGGATCAAGTTTTTGGGTTTATTGGGCTTGTCAACGGAACCCTTTAGGTGACTCTCCTTAAGAACCCTTAAATCTTAAGAAGTGTGCATTTTGCATGAAATCTATTGTCTTTTATAGTTTTCTCATGCGTTTATAAGGAATAAGTGTAGATGGAAATAAGGTCAAAGAAATTTACATCTAGCCACTAATAATGGTGAATAAGATACTAATCAATTATAACAAAGCAAGTATTCCTGAGATCTTTTGCAAAGAATTGGTGGTCTAATGACTAGATCGAAACAAAGAGGACAAAAGAAATTTCACAAGGCTTAATCATGGACATGCATCACAAAGAGGTTACTTTGGATTATTTTAAGGCTATTCCAGGAGTATCCATGCTACACAAAGGATACTCACTTATCTTTATGTGCAGTACAATAGAGGAGGCTTAGAACATGAAAAATGAAACTTGTAGCTTGTGATATAAGTCTAAATTACTTGACCAATGAATAGAAAGGCTTGATCTGCTTGCTTAGTCCTATGAAAGGTACTTTTTTTCTATTTTGGGCTGATGGATTTTAAGTTAAGGGAAAATATACATGTAAAATGGCTTAAGCTTTTGGTTTTATTTTGGCTTGAAAAAGGAATCCGCTATTTGATCTACCATAAGAAATCATGAATATGAAGATGTGTGAATTTTTCGTGGAATCCATTGTTTTCCTTGGTTTTGTTTTGAGTATGTGAGGAGTAAGTGTAATTGAAAATAAGGTCAAAGAAATAAGGATCTGGGTTACACCTAATGATGGAGAACAAGAAACTAACCAAGTGCAACAAAAGCAAGTTTGCCTAAGATTATTTTCAAGAAATCAGTGGTCCAATGATAAAGGTAAGAAAAAAATCGATGAAAGCGGATTAACCAGGTTTAATTGTGGTTATAAATGACAAAAAGGCTGCTCTAGAAGATTTTCAGACTATTATAGATATTTCCAATGCTACACCAAAGATAATTACAAATTTTTATTTGCCAAATGATGAGCAACTCTTCAAACTTGGTGAACGATGCTTGATGCCTTTCATATAAGTCCAAACTATATGACCAATGTAAGGAAAGACTTGATCTACATGCTAAATTGTATTAAAGGCCTAGTCTTTTATTTTTAATTTGTTTTGGGTAGATGTATTTTAGGTTTAAGGCAAATATAGAAGTAAAAAGGCTTAACTTTTTGGGTTCCAATGGTATAAATAACCTTATTGTTTAAGGTGCGTTCATTTACTGATTCTATTTAGAAATTGTTTTTTGTTTTGATTGTTATTAATTTAATTAAAACCAAATTACTCCTCCTCAACTCTCTTGTTTGTGTGAAATCAATAAGACTAATGTTATTAGTTAACTACTTAATCAAAACTCAATCTCTATGGATTTAACTTTTACTCACCGTAATTACAAACTTGTTCATTGAGTTATTTAGAGTAATTTTAGTATATGCAGCACACATCAACTCTTAATTAAATTAGGATACTTTAACAAGTCAATATGCTAGATTAAAGACACTTATTCATGACCCTTGGATCTTTACAAATATGCTCGTTTTAAAAAACTTAAGATATCTTTTATAAGATCTTAAATCCATTCAACAATGTTCAAAATGTTAAATTCTTAAAATAACCTTAAGTGGTTAGATTTGCTTAAAACCTTATCATTAAGTTTCTAGATTACTATAATCTATTCACTCTTTTCCTAAAGACATAAAATCAACTCCAATAAGCACATTATAGGAGAATACAAATAGTGATGTGATTCATAATAATATGGGGGCTACTTAACATCATGTAGTTCATAAACTTGTGGTCATTACTCATTCAAGGGCCAATAATCTTCAAATAGCACTAGAATTGCTTCTTAAGGAGAATACAACACGTATGGAGAGGCTAAAGGTTAAAAAGCAAAGGATTTTGGGCCTTATTTATCACATTGCTCACTTGTTTAGAGGATTAGGAATGAATGGGCCAACTTGGACTAGAGTACTTGTAAGAGTTTATTTTTAGCTTATTTCTTCTTTATTTTAATTGTTTTACATTAGTTTGGTCTCTTAATTGCTATCAAATGAAAACCTAGCCCATATGTGTTTATTTCTTGTGTTTTAATTTTTATTTAATAGCTTTTTTTGTAGCTAATAAATAACAACCTTAATTTTTTATTTTCTAATATCTTAGCTATTTTTTTAGTATTTTCCCTATTTAAGGGATTGATAATTGTTTTGGAAGATGGGTTTTGAAGAATACTATTAAAATTGTAGTTTGCATTTTAGCCTAATTCTTATCTCGACAATTTATTTATTTAGTGAAAAATTGACAACTGATTGTTATCACTCTTTTTTTTTTTTTCCTTTCTAAGGGTGTGGCAAATCAAATTAGTTTCTTCTTGTTTGTGGTGAATTTGTTATCAAATAAGGGGTTGCTAGTTTCCTTTCTATTTTTTTTTTTCATTTGCTAGCATTAATCTTTGTAACCCTTTAAGTTTGAATTAGCTTATTTGGCCTAAACTCCCTTCAATCGGCCAATTCAATGTCTCTTTTATCCTTTTAGCTCTTGAATATGTCATTAGCTCTTCTTGAATGCTAAATAGATCAATAGAAGCCATTAATAAATCTCATCATTATTGCTCTTGATTAGCTTTCATTAATAATAAAAAATCACTTGTATTTAAAACTTGATTTTGTCACCTAATTCTATGGTAATGAGGTTTCGTTTTTCATTGAAAACAAATTTTGACACAAAATGATCATGCAATGCACAACCATATTTGAGCAAAACAATAATTTCATAGCAAATATGGCTTATCCTTTCTTTTGAAAGTGATTTTAATAGAGGACAAAGTAATGATCAAGTACAACAAAGTAAGTACTCCCAAGATCCTTTGCAAAGAATCGGTAGTCCAATGACTAAGGTGAGGACAAAGAACATGAACCTAAAGTACGAGCAAGGATATGGATGCCATGGTTCCAAAAAGAAGAGATTTGGAAGTGATAGGTTGGGTTGACTGTCACAAAAAGAGTTAATTTTTGATAAGTTCTTTAGTTTTTAGAAGAACTAAAAAAGAAAATTATCAATTCTTTATTTTACCTAGGATTTATCCCTTTTAACAATGAATTTAAAGCCTACTTGCTAAATTAACAACATAGTCCTAGAAATAAGGGCAAACTTTCTAAATATGCTAACAACAAATCTACTCATACTTTTTATGAGTTATTGCAGAAAACTTTATAATCACTTAACATAGGTACGTTTAACATGCTTATACAATTAATAAAGTCTTTGCTTGCATTAAGTTATACTTTATTGTATTTTAAACTCAAATTAGTTTCTTTGGTCCAAACTTTTTCAATTAACTCGTTAGGTGTCTTTTTTTTTTTTTTCATCTTTTTGGCTTTACCTTGTGTGATTAGACTTTCCAAAATGCTTAATGGATCTTTTGAAACCCTTAATGGATCTCATCATTTCTCCTTTCCTAAAAAATAGTCATCTTAGAATGATCACTTACATCAAAAAGGGAAAGATCAAAAACACTAAATAGATAGGAAACCTCATAGACACTCCTTTATATGTTTCACTCAAAAATGATCTCACACACAACCTTATCATTACACTTTTGCCTTTTACCTTTCAAATTTTCCCTTTCATCTCTTTAAAGAACTAAACAAGCTAAATTAAGAGAATTAACCTTGAACAAACCAAACTCACAAAATAAAGGAAAAAGGGGTATAATTGAACTAATGGAAAACAAAAGTTCAACAACAAAAAAGGAAACTTATGGAAAATAAATTTAATGAACTAGACTCAAAGAAAAAAAGTTAAAAAGTTAAATTTAGGACATAAATATGGATGATAGAATAAAAAAATATATGGCAAAATTATAGTGGATCTAAAAACTAGGTTGTTATTATGACAAATTTGATCAAATCATTTAGTTATTACCTTAATCACTTAAAGTCAACTTTTTTTTTATTATTTTTCTTTCTTTTTTTAATATTGTTTTTTAATGAATTTAAATACAAGAACAGATCAACTAGAATTTGGGATTCAAATAAAAAAGGGGTATAAAATACAATGTAAAAGAAGAACAAAATAAAAACTCAAAAACACAAAAGATGTGGATTAGGAACCAAACATGCATAAGAAATCCAACAAAAACACAAGAAAGCTAAATTAAATTTCAATTGTGCAAAACCCAAATCTAATGTTTAAAGGAACAGGAACCTAAGGTATGGAGAAGGTTATGGATGCCATAGCCCAAAAAACAAGGGATTTTGAAGTGCTAAGTCAAGTTAAACTCCACAGAAAAAGTTGGCTCTTGATTAATTCTTTTGTTCTTAGAAGAACGAAAGGAGAAAACTTTCACCTCTTTATTTTACCAATGATTTATTCCCATAAATAATGAAATCAAGTTTATTTTTAGGCTAAATCAGCAACCTTAACCATAAAGATAAGGATTACCTTTCTTAATAAGCTAACAACATCTCTACTCCTACTCTTTAAGAGTTGTTACGGAAAATGTACTTATACAATTAATAAAGCCTTAGCTTATATTAAGATATGCTTTGTTGCCCTTCAAGTTAAAACTAGCATTTTTGGTCCAAACTTCTTTAATTAGCCCTTTTGGTGCTTCTTTCATCTTTTTGTCTCTTTATCATATTATTAGGCTTTTTGGAATGCTTAATGTGCCACTTTTTCTTTCTGCAGGTTCTCTCCTTTGTAAGTTTTGCTCAAGCTTTTCTGCTGTTGTCTCTCTTTTCTTTTTACTACTGCCTTTCTTTTCTTTTCTTTAGGTACCCCTCCTTTACAGGTTCTCTCCTCTATAGGTTCTACTCAAGATTTTCTTTCCATTTTGTTTCTGCCACTTATAGCTTTTTACTACTAGTCCTCTTCTCTATAGGTTCTCTCCTCTATAGATTCCTCCTTCTGCCTTTGCAACTTTCTCCTTTTGCCTCTAAAGGTTTCTCCTTTTGCCTCTGTAGGTTCTTTCCTTTACAAATTCCTTCTTTTACCTCTATAGGTTTCTCCTTTTGTCTTTATAGGTTCCTCCTTCAATAGGCTCTCTTTTCCTACCTTTGTAAGTTCTCTCCTCTATAAATTCCTCCTCTTGCCTCTGTAGGTTCTACCCTTTACAATTTCTCTCCTCTATAGGTCTCTTCCTCAATTGGTTCTCTCCTTCTTTCTGTTTCTGCTGTTGTCTCTCATTCATTCTGTCGCTGTTGCTTTTTCTCTTTTGCTACTGGAGGCTTTTTCTTTTTTGTTGCTAGATGTTCTTTTGTTCTGCTACTAAATGCTATCTCTCCTTCTTTCTGCCACTGCTACTTGTCCTTTTTTGTTGGTGGAGGCTTTTTCTTTTCTACTGCTAGATTTCTCTTTTTCTGCTATGCTCTCTTATTCTATCGTACTCTTTGCTTTCTCTATCTCTCTATGCTGTGCCCTTTTCTCTTTTTGGTGGCTACTTTAGCTTTTTGTTTTTCTATTTTGTTTCTAAAGTACACCCTATTTGTTATGCTTTTTGTAGGTTTTTTTGGCCTCTCTCTATTGTTTTTCTTTTACTATAGTTTACTATGTTGTTCACAACTCTTTATAGTTCTCACTCTCTGCTGGTTTTCTTTTGCTACAGTTCTTTATGCCATTCACGACACTCTATAGTTCTCTATATTCTATTACTCTTTATTTTTCTTCATCTGTCATGCCCTCTCACATGTTTTGCAGCTAACCCTTTCTTAACAGTTGTATATGTATTTATAAGCCTTAAGTTTAGGGTTACCTTATCATTAATGGTCAGCATTGATTCCTTAAATTTAGTAAGTGCCATTAAGGAGGATGCTACCAGAAAGTTTGTTAAGTGTCTAAGTAATCAAAGACCTTATTCCATGGGAATGATGTGAGAAGCTAAGTGAGAAGATAAAAGAAAAGAAGAAAATTGTGTTTGTTCCTGAAAGCAAGCATAATGATGTGATGGAGAAGTGAGACCAACCCAAGTTAAAATGGGATAGGAAAGATATGGTAAAGACTCTTGTCCACAGGAGACAAACTGTTAAAGATGGAGAGAAGTTTGCTACATTAGCTATTAAAGAAAGAAGACATGGACTTAGTAAGAGAAGTAAATCCAGGTTCGAAAGATTTTGCTAGAGTTGTGGTAAGTATGGGCATAAGGCTAATACTTGTTGGAATATTCAACCTATAATGAAGGGGAATGTGAGGCAAGAGTCTAGGGGAGACTTTGTCAAGAAAGGAGACAATCTCAAAGGGAAAGAAGTCATATTCCACTGAGAAACAATTTTGATTTGCTGGGAGAGATCTATGGAAAATGTGAAAGGGCTAGGCACACTACTGAAGATTGCTTGACATTACTGCCCAGTCAAGAAGTGCAAAGGAGAATATGCCAACCATTGTTGCCCAGTCAAGAGTGGAAAGGAGAACACTTACACATGCTCCCATATTTGGCCAAAGAAGAAGAAGAGGAAGAGAAACATCTATGGTTGTGGAAGTAGCCATAAAAGCTTCCAAGAAAGAAAGACCATGGATCCTAGATAGTATCTACTCTTCACACATGATAAGAGATTCCAAGATGTTGAAAGGAGTAGCAAAATATGATGGAAGATCCGTTTGATTTGACAATGATGATGCCTTAAAGATTTAAGGTATCAGTGCTGCTAAAATTGGTGCAGAAAAGCTGAAATCAAAGAAAGTGCTTTATGTTGAAGGGCGAAAACACAATCTTATCAATATTAGCCAGCTGTGTGATGATGGACATGAAGTTACTGTCAACAAGAGTGGCTGCATAGTAAAGAGATTAAGAAATGGTGTTGTTTTTACTAAGGGTGAAAGAACAAATGGAAACTTATATCATGTTTCCAAAAGCAAAAACACATGTTATATGAGCACTAAAGATGAGAATTTATTGTGGTATGAAAGATTAGGACATCATGGAAAAAAGAGGTTGAATTTAAGTCTTCTGCCATACCCTAGAGGTTAAGGTATTCTCTAACCCTTCCCCCCCTTCCCTTTTCTATTTTTCTTTGGATTTGTTGTCAAAGGGGAGAAGGGGTAAGCTTATTATCATCATCACTACGTGCTTCTATTCTCTTTGCGTAGTCCACGACAAAGTGCCCTATATCTCCACAATTAAAGCACTTTAAGGGTAGTTATTCCTTGTACTTCCCTTTTCTTTTCTCATATTGTTAATGATGTACGCCAAAACTTTATCCAGTTGAGGATCACCATCTTCTTCTCTAGAATTGCTGTTGGATTCTTCTTCTCAATCTTTAATCTTTAACTTTTTCATTGCCTTGAAGGTCAGCTCTCTCTCTACCATAGACTTTTTTTCTTTCTTCATTGGGGCTATTCTCATTTTATAAGCCACCAATATGTTGTGTAGGTCATCTAAGGGCAACCTATCCAAATCTCTATCTTTTATGGAAGAGATTTTGGCATTGTAAGCTTCTAGCAAGGTTCTAAGTATTTTCCTTATCATAGTGGCATCGTGAATATCCTCTCCATAGCCTCTGATAGAGCACATAATCTCATTGACTCTTGTGAAGAATGCATCCACAGTCTCATAATTTTGTATCTTTATGTCTTCAAATTTGCTCCTTTAGATTTGTAACTTGGCTTCCTTCACAACCTTGTCTCCTTCATAGATATTTTTCAATTTGTTCCAAATTTGCTTAGTAGTGTTACACCTTACCACCTTGGTGAATTTTTTATCGAATAGGGAGGTATATAAGGCATTTCTTTCCTTTCCATCACATTTCAAGTTTTTCTTATTAGCCAGCATCATAGAATCACCTTCAACAATAGGATGAAGCCACTAAGAGTTGACATAAACATATCAAGACCAAGGGACATAAAATATAAGAGCATTCTATTCTTCTATAACTGATAATTCTATCCATCAAACGTAGGAATGCCTTTACTGTTGACACTGTTCATGCTATCCATGATCTCAACCAGTAGTAGAAATAAAAACTCACACAGCAATGCATAACTTCATTTCAAAGTACAAAAATTGGATCAACAGAGGAGAAAACCAGTAGAGGAAAGAACTTGTGGAGGAGAAAACCAGTAAAGGAAAGAACCTGCAAAAGGAGAAGGTGGCAAAGCAAAAAATAATAGGCATTAGCACAACAAAAAATAATAGCTTATAGCATAGCAAAAACAACAGGTAGCGGCACAATAGAAAATAACAAGCACCAGCATAGCAGGAAATAATAGGTAGCGGCATAGTAGAAAACAAGTAGTGGTACAACATAAAACAACAAATAGCAGGAAATTATGAGTTGTAGAAAAAAAGAAAAGAGAAAAAAGAGACAGCAATAGGAAGCTATGACCAGTAGTGTAGAAGGTAGAGACTTGCAATGCAGATGCCTGAGTCTGGTAATGCAGAAGGTAGAGACTAGTATTATAGAAGGCAAAGACTGATAATGTAGAAGCCCGAAACCAACAATGAGGAAGGAGAGAACAACAAAGAGAAAGGAAAAGATTAGTTTACTACCACAGTGCCTGTGCACATGGAGAGATCTATATTAGGAAAGTTTTTGTCATAAATGTTTTGTGAACTTCATTGAAAAGGGGTAGGAAACCCTTGGAGTGATCGAAAGATCATTGTAAGTGGTTATGAAGTGATCCTTCCACAACATCAACTGTATCCCTTAATAACAAGAGTGGATTATGATGAGGACTTTCTTATGTCTCACACTAAGAAGAGGAGGGGGTGAATTAGTGTGAGATGCTCATTTTTTACAAATCTTTTTGGATTAACCTCTATGACTTGTCAAAGTAAATAATCCAATGTTTTATCTTTCTTCTTTATGTAAGAGCGGCTGTACAGATATCAATCAAATGCAAGCACCAAAGAACACACAGAGATTTTTCCTTTATTTTCTGTTGTGCTATTTGTTTTCTCAAAGGATACAATTTGGTTGTGGAAGGATTACTCCTTAACCACTTACAATGTCCTCCCGATCACTCTAAGGGTATCCCATTGCTACTACTATCCCTATGCGTGGCAGCTATTTTCTTATGCTGTTGCCACTATCCCAATGCATTGTAGCTATTTTATTGCACTGCTGTTGCTATTCCCATGCATTGTAGCTATTTTCTAGCACCACTACTGTTATCCCTGTGCACTACCACTGTCTGTTAGTGCACCATTCCCATGCATTGTAGCTATTTTCTAGTGCCACTACTATTATCCCTGTGCACTACCGCTGTCTGTTAGTGCACCACTTCTTGTTGCACGTTAGTTGCTGGTGCACCTTGCTAGCCTCATATGCTGCTTCTGCCTCCTTCTAGTTTGTCTTCCTTGGCTATTTTGTTCGTTTGTTGGTCTGTTTGCTACCTTGGTGGTGTTTATTGGTGTAGGTATGTCCTCCTAGATGTGCTACTGGTGCAAGTAAGCCTCTTGGACGTGTTACTATTTTTTATGATGTCTCCTAGACATGTTGTTGCTGTTGGGAAGCCTTCTGGACATGCCACTGGTGCAGCGAAGCCTCCTAGACGTGCTGCTGCTACTGGCATACCCTCTTGGATGTGCAAGGATGTGCTGTTGGTGATGTTATACCCTCCTAGACCTACAGGGATGTAAGCTGTTGTTGGTATACCCTCTTGGATATGTAGGGATGTATTGCTGGTCTATTGGAAAGCCATTTGGATGTGTTGGTGTGATGGCCAGCTATTATTGTTACCTTTGTAAAGGCTTACTGGTGCAGTGGCTGTCTTGGTAAGGGTTTGTTAGTATGGTTGGTTACTACACCATGTTGCTTTTTGGTGGTCGTTGCACTCTCCTTGGTGGCTATTGCACTCTCCCTAATTGGCTGCCTTGCCCTCTTTCTTTCTCTCCTTAGACAGCTGCCTTGCCTTTGCCGTTCACTTAATTTTCTACAACCCCTTATTTTGTTTTTGCAAGACACCTAAGGGTATTTATAAAGCCTTAGGATTAGGCCTATATGATTATTAATGGTCATCATTAATTCCCACATATTGCATTACAATTAATAGTCATATTTGAGTCCTAAAATTTAGGGTTAATGGTTGACATTGACTTCCTAAAATATAAGGTCAATGCTCATGGTCAACGGTTAATCTTGACCATTAAAATTTACGGTCATGGTCAACATTGACTCCTTAACACCAGGGCTGACCTGTCATCATTGGTTTCTCCTAATGACCCTACTATATCTCAATGGCATTCATAACATCAAATCAACACATATAATAGTATGACATGGCGTTGACAACAAATCCAATATTAGCCATCAAAGATGGGCTCAACAACCTCCCTCTTTTGATTTGTTGGCAACACATTAGATCTAATAATGCACATATAACAATTGTCGACATTCACAACTCCCCCCTACATATTATCATTCAAAGTTGCCTTTAAAACATGCATCACTTGCTACTCCCTCTTTTTGCTTATCCCCTATTATCCATCAAGCTACTTCCCTTTTTTATGAGTATACACCTTTTTTAGATTTATGCAAAATATCTCCCCTTTTGGCCATAAAGGTGGAATGACAACTTAAAAGAAGGGCAAAATATCTTCCCCCAAGCTAAAGCTTGGGTTTTACATTTCATGAGAAATTGAGTTAGGGAAAAAGTGAGGAGAAACCAACCTTTAAATATATGTTTAAGATACCTAAACCCAAACCTAATGGGGGAAGCTAAGAGAAGGGAAAAACTAGGGACATCAATGGTTTATATGTCTGGGTAGGGGTTATGTAGCTTTACAATGTCTTAACAAGAGAACCATGTACCTTAGGGAAAATGGTGACTATGAGTTTGGTAGTTAAGTTAGTGATGATGACCAAATGCCACCACCAGAGGATGTTAGTGATGTTGATGAAGGGAAAAAGTATTTAGAGCTTGGTGGAAAACTTTTAGTAGCAAGGAGAGCCCTTAATGTGCAGGTTAAGGAGGATGATATTAAGATGTAGCAGGAAAATATTTTCCATACTAGGTGTTTAGTTCAGGATAGACTATATTGCTTGATCATAGATGCATGTAGTTACACTAATGTAGCTAATGCAAAGTTGGTGGAGAAATTGAACTTGCATACAACTAGACACCTTAAGTCATATAAACTGTAATGGTTAAATAACAGTAGGGAGGTAAGAGTGACTAAGCAACTAATTGTTCCATTTACTATTAATAGGTATAAGGATCAGGTTATTTGTGATGTTATACCTATACAACTTGGTCATTTGCTTTTAGGACAACTGTGGCAATTTAATATGAGGGCAACACTACAAAAATAGTTATAAATTCACCATGGAGGGAAAACCCATACACTTGCACCACTAACTCCTAAACAGGTTTATGAAAACCAACTAAGAATTTTTGAAAATGAATAAAAGAAATAAAGTGAAAAGAAATAGAAAGGAGAGAAAAATGAGAGTGAGAGAGAGCAAACACTTAAGAGTACTAAACACAATAATGGTAAGGCATAAAATAAAATTAAGTGACAACAAGTGAGTGTGTCTGCCAAAGGAGCTTATATGAGAGATGCCTTCCAAGTTAGGCAGCAAATGTATTTGATTCTTTATAAGGATGCCTACCTTGCTAACAATGACAGTACTTCTTGTATTCCTAGTGCTGTTTCTTCTTTGTTATAGGAGTTTAATGATGTATTCCTTGAGGATGTACCAAATATATTGCCACCACAAAGGGGAATTGAGCATTGTATTGACCTAGTACTTGGAGCAGCTATTTCTAACAAGCCAACATACAAGAGAAACCTAGAGGAGACAAAAGAACTTCAAAGGCAGGTTGAGGAATTGATGAAAAAAAGGTATGTGCGAGAAAGCATGAGTCCATGTGCAATGTCTGTGTTGCTAGTACCAAAGAAAGATAGGTCCTAGAGAATGTGTGTCAATTGTCAAGCAGTTAATAAAATTACAGTTAAGTATCGACACCATATACCTAGACTTGATGACATGCTTGATGAATTGCATGGTGCATGCTTCTTTTCAAAAATTGATCTTAAAAGTGGATATCACCAAATGAGAATTAAGGTAGGTGATAAATTAAAAATTACATTCAAAACTAAGCATAGTTTGTATGAGTGGTTGGTTATGTTGTTTCGATTAACTAATGCACCTAGCACGTTAATGAGATTAATGAATCATGCTTTGCTTGATTTTTCTAAAACTTTTGAAATTAAATGTGATGCATTAGGCATTGGGGTGGGGGGGGTGTACTCATGCAAGAGAAATGTCATATAGTGTTCTTTAATGAAAAGTTAAGTGAGGCTACATTAAATTATCCAACTTATGATAAGGAATTATATGCACTTATTAGAACTTTAGAAACTTGGCAACATTACTTTTAGCTTAAGGAATTTGTAACCCACATTGACTATGAGTCACTAAAACATTTGAAGGGAAAAGGTAAATTAAACAGAAGACATGCAAAGTGCATGGAATTCATAAAAACATTTCCTTATATGATTTAATGCAAGGCAAGTAAGGAAAATGTGGTTGTTGATGCATTGTTTCGTAGGTACACCTTAATTAGCACCTTAAGCACTAGATTATTAGGTTTTGAGCACATCATTGACCTATATGCTATAGATGCTGATTTTGGTAATGTTTATGCTACTTGTGAGAATATTGGCTTGATTCACCAAGGTCCAAAAGGGTTACGATTTTATCTTTATTATGGTTTACAGGTTTTCTAAGATGGTGCATTTCATTGCTTGCCATAAAATGGATCATGCAACACAAATTGCCAACCTATTTTTCATGGAAATTGTCAGAATTCAAGGAGTACCAAAGAGTATTGTGACTAATCATGATATCAAGATTCTAAATTATTGTTAAGCCCATATTTAATGGCTAATGTTAGATTTGTTGTCAACATCATCTCATATGGTTGGATGTGTTGATTTGAGGTTATGAATGTTGTTAAGATGTTAAGAGGTCATTGGGAAAAGCCAGTGATGATAGGTCAACTCTGATGTTGAAGAGTCAATGTTGACCATGACTTTAAATTTTAAAGGTCAAAATTGACTATTGATTATTGACCATTCACCCTAAATTTTAGAAAATCAATGTTGATCATTGATCTTAACTTTTAAAACTCAAATTTGGTCGTTGATTGTAGGGCAACCTATGGGAATTAACGATGACCATTGATGATCATGTAATCCTAATTTCACGGCTTTATTAATACATCTATGCATC
Source organism: Ceriops decandra (assembly GCA_020615895.1). Classification (NCBI taxonomy): domain Eukaryota; kingdom Viridiplantae; phylum Streptophyta; class Magnoliopsida; order Malpighiales; family Rhizophoraceae; genus Ceriops; species Ceriops decandra. Next base: position 4,643,621 of record JAHLGO010000169.1, on the reverse strand, counting down.
TTGCAAGGTGCTGTGTGTGCTACAAAAATTTTAAGAAAACAAAACCTAATTGCAGTAGCCGCTTAAGAGGGAGAGAGAGACAACAAGGTAGCTGACCAAAAGGGAGAGAGACGTAGCAAAGTAGTCGACCACCACACTAGCAAACTTAAAGCAACCAACCATCCTCACCAGCACCTGCAGCAACTAGCCCTCACCAAGTTACAGTAACCCGTGGATCTGGTAGCAAAGGGAGACAAACCAAAAAGTGGTGCAACAACTTATGAATCCAGTAGCCAAGGGAGACAAACCAGAAGGTGGTGCAGCAACTAGTGAATTCTGCATCAAAGGAGGTAGCAACTTCTCCAACAGACCAGCAACCTGCACCAGCAAACCAGGAGGTAACAGCTTGCACTAGCAAACTAAGAGGTGCCTACACCAGCAAACAAGGAGGTAGCAGGTCTGGCAGGAGGTGGTGCAGTAGTAAGAGGTGTTTAGCACAAATAAATAAGGAGGCAGTAGCCGTCAGAGGTCCTTACACCAGTAAACAAGGAAGCAACAGCAGCAGGAGGTGTCCTGCATCAATAAATAATAAGCAGCCTCCTACAGATTGCAGCAGCAGGTCCAAGAAGAAAGCAACCACCTACAGATTGCAGCAGCAGGTCTGAGCATCAAGTAGCAAACCACCAACTACAATAGCATCATTTGAGAATTAGCAGCCACCTACAGAAAGCACAGCAGCAAGTCATGCAGAAGTAGGTTGTGCAGTAGTAGGTTGTACAGCAGCATGTCCAGGAAGCAACTAGCAATCCAAGAGGCCTTCCTAGCAATAATAGCACTTATATGAGGCTTCCTAGCAGTGGCAGCACATCCAAGAGGCTTCCCAGCAATGGCACCACATCTAGGAGGGACTACGAACACTAGCAGCAAGAGCGGGAGATGAGACCAGCAAGTGCAATGCATCTAATAGCCAATTTAATGGTAGCAACGTGCAAACAGAAGTAGTAACGTGTGTGAATAGTAGCAGTAGCTCATGCGAAAATAAGCAGCAGCTCATGCGAAAATAAGTAGCAGCACATGCAGACAACAGCAGCACTATATGAAGACAATAGGAGCAATGCATGTGGACAGCAATAGCAGAACATGCAGACAGCAATGGCAGCCCATGCACATGTGGATAGTAGCAGCAACATGTGTTAAAATAAGCAGTAATAGGCATGGACAGCAACAGCAGCACATGTAGACAGTAGCCACAGCATGTGCAGACAGTAGCAGTAGCACATACGGACAGCAATAACAATGTGTGCAGGCAGCACCAATAGCGGGTGAAACAACACTGGCAACAAAGGAAGGAGAAAATCCATATTCTACACTAGTAGTCTGTATACATTGAGTGATCATTCTCTAGGAATGTTTTTACTGTAAACTCTTGATAAACTTGCTAAAAAAGGGTGGGATACCCTTGGAGTGATTGAGAGATCATTGTGAGTAGTTATGGAGTGATCCTTCCATAACTAAACTATATCCCATGATAATAAGAGTAGATTGTGTGATTTAAGAGGGATCCTATCACACCATAGACGTAGCTCACACATTGTGGGTGAATGACATAAAAATTATTGTGTGTTCTTGGGTGCTTGTATTTGATTAATCTCCATACGACCAGTCTCACATAAAGAAGAAAGATAAATAATAGGATCATTAACTCTAACATGTCATAGAGATTAAATCCAAATAGGTTTGTGAAAATGAATATCTCACATTGATTCACCCCCCTCTTAGTGTGAGACCTAAAAAGGTTCTCATCAGTCATTTTTAGAGGACACTTTGGGGTAAGCTTTGTACAAAATTACTTTTCTCCACAACGTGCCATCCACAGATTGATGATTAGATTGAGGTAATCAATTGTACTCTTGGTACTTTACTGTGTCTTGTAATTGGTAAAAATTTTAACACTTGGAAAAAGTGATGACCATTCATGGAGTTTGCTTATAATAGAGTTATGCATAATGCCACTAGGAATTCAACCTATACTATGGGTGAATAACTTTCTCTTTTGTTTTTCTAATTCCTACAAATTTGAGAGCTATAGAGGAACCAAAGAGGTTGAATGCCTTATTTGATTTGGTAGGTTTAACTTGACTAGATGGTTATATGAGAAGTTAATCTCAACATCTTTATCATTGTAGTTAATGAGTTTCTCAATCGAACTAGTTTTCCTTTTGACAAGTTCAATAGCCTTCTCAAGGACCCATCCTTCAACTAATTTAACTTAATCATAACTGATAATTCTAGGGACCATTACATAGTCGTATCAATCAGGAATAAGGTAGTTAACCCTTTCTCGATAGATTAGATTGGAATTTCTTTCATTTTAGAAATGGTGGTATTCATTAATAAGAATTAAATTCTTTGATGCAAGTATTATGTCAAAGCCTTCTATCTTTATATTGATATTAGGATATTAGGATAACATATAAAATACACTAGTCTATCACCTAAACCTGACTCTATCACTCCTAATAAGGTGTCATAAAATCTTTTATATCTCTTATCTCTATAGTAAAGAATAATATTTAAACCCAATCTTGTGGTTGGTTTAATCGCCATCTACACCATGCCCAAGTGTAAAGACTAAATTTCTTTTGGCATGAGCTAATAAGCTCAAGAGACAATAGGGTGAAATCAAAATAACCCTATGATAAAGAAACATCTCCTTCAATAGTCTTTACCATAAGGTTTGTTTTTAAAAAAAAACCTTGATTTGTAGTAAACTAAAGAAGAGGGAAGAGAAGGAAGATGCCAAGAATTTTAAAAACTATCATCTATGTTTTCATTTATACATTATGTGTAGATCTTTTACACCAATCAATGATTTATGCCTTTAGTCCTTAGCACAACCACTTGCCTTAACATACGGAATTTGCGGCTAGGTGACAAGCACTAGGACTAATCTATAAAGTAACAAGCACAACATAGTAGATATTATTTTATGAACAAAAGTAAAGAAAAAAGAAAGAGGGGGAAGAAAACTTATAGTAAAACACTCTTTATTTAAATGAATTCTTAAAACATGAGGAAAAGCTCATTAATTAGAAATGAATTGACATTCTCATTTTTCATTAATTAAACCAATCTACCCCCATAAGAAAAGCAAGGCAAGATGAATAACTCTATTCCTTGATGGAATTAGATTACTTAACATGTAGCAACATGCGTTTTGTAATTAAATCAATGATTGATGTATACATGGATGTTGATTGCATAATTAGCTTACTAGGACAAAAGAAAAATTAATAGGAGCAAAAGTTAGAGTAGTGAATTACACAAGAATAATTTAGTGTTTGTTTTTTTTATGACATAAACCCTAAATTGTCAGAAAGAACAGTCTCACAATTAATAATTATCAGTTCACTACACCAACAAACACAAGAGTACCAATAGCATAAGAAAAACAAGTTACAATATAAATTTTTTCTTTTTTTATTTCAATGGATTAACAACCAATCACCAATGAACAATAATAAAACAAATTAAAATAGGGATGACTAACCTGAATTATGGTCTGGGCTTTGATACCAAATGATATAGACTCCAATTATATGTAAACAAAAGCCAACACCAATGTTCGTATACGATCCTCTTAGCACAAGTTAAAAGATTAGAGTTTTGACCCAATGGTTATAAAACAACTAAAAACCAAAACTATAGGATTCATATGTCACTCCTAACAACAACTTTGAAGAAGATAAGTCTATTAAACCAACACACCAAATATGAAAGTTCAAAATTAATGCTCAAAGAATTAGAGAAAATATATTAACCACCAAAAAACCTTAGCTACTAAGATAGGCTTATTAATAAAATTCATCTAGCCTATTACATAATAATAAAAACTAATGAAAATAACCCATTTAGATGCTAAAATTCGTCCAGCCTATTACATAACAATATAACCCTTGAAAATAACCCATTCAAATGCCTAAACATGGGTCGTTAGCTCCAACTTCCTTTCTAAGCCATGTCTTTCATATTCCTTTAAGATGACACATTTGCAAGGCCTAGTGAAGCCTCCATCATCCTTAATTCATGCCTAACAGTGTCCTATAAATAAATGTCATACAACAAGTTGTTAAGTACTTCCTTTATTTTCTTTGACCTTGCCCTTGTCATTGGCTCTCCAAGGTTTTGCAAAGCATCAACTCCCTTGTTAATTTCAGTTATTACAATGTGGATTCCATCACTAAGGATGATAATGATGAGGAGCCATATGAGCAAATTGTCCATACAAGATGCCATGTTAAAGACAAGCTATGTAGCATGGCTATCAATAGTGAAAGTTATACTAATGTTGCTAATACTGTTGAGCCCATATTTGATGGCTAATGTGTTGATTTGATGTGGTGAATGCCATTGAGATGTAGTGAGGTCATTGGGAGAAACTAGTGATGACAAGTCAACCCTGATGTTGATGAGTCAATGTTGACTGTGACTCTAAATTTTAGGGGTCAAGATTGACTATTGACTGTTGACCTTTGACTCTAAAATTTAGAAAGTCAATGTTGACCATTGACCCTAAATTTGAGGACTCAAATTTGGTTATTAATTGTAGGGCAACCTTTGGGAATCAATGTTGGCCGTTGATAAATATATAACCCTAATCTCAAGGCTTTATAAATACCCTTATGCATCTCGCAAGGATAGGTGTGTGGCTATAAGAGAGAACATGTGTGCTGCAAAAAATAGAGAGAGCTGACCAAAGAGAAAGGTGAGTGGCAAACCTAGAGAAAATGAGAATGTAGCAGCCACCAAGGAGAGAAGGCAAGGCAGTTGGCAAAGGAAAGGAAGAAAGAAGGCTAGGTAGCTGGCCAGGGAGAGTGCAGCAACCACTAATGAGAGAAGGCAAGGCAACTGGCCAAGGAGAGTGTAATAGCCGCCAAGGAAAAGCAACAAGGTGTAGCTGGCCAAGAAGGAAAGAAAGAGAGCAAGGTAGCTAGCCACCCATACCAGGAAACCCTCACTAAGACAGCTATTGCACTAAGAAGCCCTTATAAAGGTGACAATAGCAGTCGACCACCACACCAACACATCCAAGAGGCTTTCTAGCAAACTAGCAACACATCCTTGCATGTCCAAGAGTGTATACCAACATTAGCACCAACAACACGTCCATACAGGTCTTAAGAGGGTATACTAGCACCAGTAGCACGTCCCAGCACGTTCAAGAGGCTTCCCTACACCAATAGCAAGTCCATGAGGCTTCCCAGTAGTAGCAGCATGTTCAAGAGACTTCCCAATAGCAACAACATGTCTAGGAGACTTCTCAATAGTAGTTGCAGGTCCAAGAGGGTATATCAGCAGCAACTGCACATCCCTATATGTCCATGTTGTCTACTCGTGCTACTGCTGCTAATCCGATGGTGTTATAGTTGTCTTCTTGCACTGCTGCTTCTATCCTTGCGCAACTGTTTACTTGTGCCACTATTGCTATCCCCACACACTACTATTACTATCTTCCCACGTTGTTACTGCTATCCCCACGCATGGCAACTATTTTCTTGTGTTGTTGCTACTATCCCTATGTATTGTAGCTATTTTCTTGCACTGTTGCTACTATCCCTATGCATTGCTATCGTCTGTTGGTGCACCACTTGATATTGCACATTAATTGCTAATTTAGGACCCTTGTGTTGCTACTCCACCTCCTACTGAACTCACATGTTGCTTTTACCTCCTTCTCATTTGTCTTCCTCATCTACTTTATTGGTTTGTTGGTGTGGATACTATCTTGGTGATGCTTGCTAGTGCAACTACTACCTTGGTGGTGTTTGCTAGTGTGGCTACTGCCTTGGTGGCGTTTATTGGTGTAGGTATATCCTCTTGGACGTGTTACTTGTGCAAGGAAGCCTTTTTGATATGCTATTGCTATTGGGTAGCCTCCTGGATGTGCTGTTGGTGCAGGGAAGCCTACTAGATGTGCTTCTACTACTGGTATACCCTTCTGGATGTGCAAGGACATGCTATTGTTTTGCTAGAAAGCCTCTTGGATGTGCAAGTATGGTGGTCGGCTACTGCTATTACTTTTGTGAGGGCTTGCTAGTGCAGTGGCTATCTTGGTGAGGGTTTACTAGTATGGGTGACTAGCTACCTTGCTCTCTTTCTTTCCTCTTTGGCCGACTGCACCTTGCTACATTTCCTTGGTGGCTGCTGCACTCTCCTTGGTCAATTGCCTTATTGCTTCTCCTTGGTGGCTACTGCACTCTCTTTGGCCAATGACCTTGCCCTTTTTCTTTCTCTCATTAGCCAGCTACCTTACTCTTTTTCTCTCTCCTTGGCCAACAGCCTTGCCTTTGCTATTCACTCAATTTTCTATAGCCCCTCATTTTCTTTTTGCAAGACACCTAGGGGTATTTATAGAGCTTTGAAATTAGGGCTACATGATCATCAACAGTTATCATTAATTCCCACATGTTGCCTTATAATTAATGGTCAGGTTTAAGTCTTAAAATTTAGGGTCAATGGTCAACATTGTCTCCTCAATGCTAGGGTTAACCTGTCATCACCAATTTCTCCTAATGACCTCACTACATCTTGGCATTCATAATATAAAATCAACACATATAACCATGTGAGATGGTGTTAACAACAAATCCAACATTAATCATCATAGATGGACTTAACACTGGGAAAATTTGAGAGAAGGCTAAAGACCTTTCAATGGAATTGATAATTCATTAAGTGATATAATGACCAAGGAAATGAATTTTTGTTTGGAATAAAGAGATGTTTGATTAGGAGACCATAACACTAATTTTCTTGGTAAATAAAAATAATTTATATAAATGTTTAAAATGCATTTCAATTGATTTTAAGAAAACCAATACATCATTAATATAAATGATGTAGAATTTTGAATAAGGACAAAAAATGTCATTCATGATTCTTTGACATTCAAAAGGAGCATTTTTCAAACCAAAAGGCATGACATTCCATTTGTATTGTCCAAATGGAATGATGAATGTAGTTTTATAATAGTCTTTTAGATGAATTTGAATTTGCCAAAATCTTGATTTCATGTCAAATTTTGAGAAAATGCATGCTGAAAGCAATTTTTGCAACAAGTCCTTTTTGTTAGGTATGGGATACCTAATCCACTTGATGGCCTTGTTCAAGGGTTGGTAGTTGATAACTAACCTAGGTGTTCCTTGTTCAATCTCAAAATTCTTGCTGATGTAAAATATGGCACAAAACCATGGAGAACAACACTTTGAGATTAGTCTTTTTAATTTTAAATCCCTAATTTCATTTTTACTGTGTTGTTTTAATTCTAAAGACATTTGAATAAGGCATTCTTTTGTGGGAATTTGGTTTTCACTAAACTTTAGTTCGTATGGTAGGTCAATCATGTGTTGTTTCCTATCCCAAAATGCATTTGGTAAATCTAAATAGAGTTCAATTTGTAAAAGATTTTTGAAATTTTCAATTCTTTTTTGAAGAAATAGGTTTTATAATTTTTTTTCAATTTTCTTAAAAAAAATTGGTTTTGGAGTTCAAAAGGTTGAAAACATTTTGAAAATATTAGATTATGAATCTTATTCTCATAAACTAAATGAACTTTTATGAGATTAAAATTTTTTTCTTTGGTTTTTCTAAAAATGGGAAAACAAGTTTTTATGATTTTTTTCAAAAGAAATGCTATCATAATTGACAAAATAAAGAGTTATTAAATTTATGAAAGGAGCCCCTAGAATCACAATATGATGTATGTTTTCAACAAAAACAAAACTATTTTTGATTTTGAAATTCTAATTTTCAATGAATGCAATAGTTTTGCTAGAGATTACCATTTTAGAATTGTTAGCAACAGACAATTTTTTATTTGTTTTTTCTTGAAATCTTTTTGGTACTATCCTTTGTTTAATACTATTTAAACCGACACCTGTATAAAAAAAGCAATAATATCAATTTTAAAATCATTAGAAAAAACAAATAAACTTTCATTAAGTATTTCTTAGAAGTTACCTGTTCAAGGACAAATAAAAAATATTTTGGGATTTTTTCTATGTTTTCAAGGTTTTAGGATTCCCTTGGTTCTAGTTCATCGAGTTCAATGTTTTCATGATGTTTTAAGAGAGGAAATTATATGAATTCCTCTCCATTTCTATGGTTTTCTTTGAGCTCTTTGAGTTCAATTTTAAGGGTTTTGATGTCTTTTTAGAGGTCTTGAACAATTGGGTTTAGGATTTTTTATTTTTGTTTTGAAAGTATTTTAGTAAAATTATAAGGAACCTTATTGAGATATAGTTGTTCAAGTGTTTTGGGTTGGTTTTCAAGGGTTTTTAGAAGTTTTTCAAGGTATTCTTTTTGCAAGAAAGTGTTAGTAATATGCTAAATAACATTAAGTAATAATTCTTAATCCTTAATAAGCACATTTACTTATTTTGGATCTGTCTCAACTTCAGATGAAGATGTCTAAAATTCATCCATTTGTTCTGATTCCTCTTTTGTACTACTTATAAGCTTAGATTCAAAGTCAATAACAAATAGGTTTTGAATTTTTTGAAGTGTTCATTCTTTTAGGTTTTATTCCTTAAGTCTTTTGGCGATTCTACAGTATTTTACAGTGTGTCCCTTTTTCCCACACCAATGATAGATGATATCTTTGAAACTTTCAGAAAAAAAAAAAGAAAAGAAAGGGTTTTTGTGAAAAGGAGATTCACTTGGTTTTGAAAATCTTTTAAAAGGTTTGGGAAAGGATTTTTTATTAGATTTCAAAAATCCAAAAGACTTGAAAAAAACCCTAAATCAAATTGTTGACAAAACATAACTGCCTCAAAAGAGATTGCTTAAGTTTCCATTTTAGTGTTTTTAGGGCTTCAAATCTTAACAAATTATAAATCCTTCCTTTTGCGTAGAACTTACCAATTAGACAAAGGTGTACTTTGTTTTCTATATCAATGTTTAAAGCAGTTAGACTTAATATAGGTTTGGACTAAATCAATTTGTTTACCTATAAAGATTCTAAGTTTTAGAAACCTTCAACTAATACCATAATCAAGGGCATTACCTCCTTTGAGTCTTTGCCAGACACATAAGAGTATTTATAGAGCCTTAAGATTAAGGCTACACGATTATCAACAATCATCATTAATTCTCACATGTTACCTTATAATTAATGGTTAGATTTGAGTCCTAAAATTTAAGGTCAATAGTCAATGAATAACAGTCAATCTTAACCTCTAAAATTTAGGGTCATGGTCAACATTGACTCCTTAATGCCATGGTTGACTTGTCATCACCATTTTCTCCTAAAAACCTCTTACATATCAATAACATTCATAACATCAAATCAACACATATAATTATATGAGATGGTATTGACAACAAATCCCACATTAGCCATCAAAGATGAGCTTAACAACTACCAGGTTAGAGAAGGTAAAGGAGAACACCTACATATGCTCCAACGTTTGGCCAAAGAAGAAGAAGAAGAGGACGGGAAATGGCAATAGTTATGGAAGTTGCGTTAAAAGCTTTTAAAGAAAAGCCATGAATCCTTGATAGTGGCTACTCTTCACACATGATAGGAGACTCCAAGGTGTTGAAGGAAGTAGAAAAATATAATAGAAGGTTAGAAAGATAGTGCTTTGAAGATTAAAGGTGTTAGTGCTACTGAAATTGGTGCAGAAAAGCTGAAATCAGAGGAAATGTTTTATGTTGAAGGGCTAAAACACAATTTAATCATTGTTAGCCAACTTTCTGATGATAGGCATGAAGTTACTTTCAACAAAAGTGGCTGCATGGTAAAAAGATTAAGTGATATTGTTATTCTTACGAAGGGAGAAAGAACAAATAAAAACTTATACCAAGTTTCCAGCAACAAAAACATATGCTATATGAGCACTAAGGATGAGAATTTGTTGTGACATAGGAGATTAGGATATCTTTAACAAAAAGGGCTAAAAATTATAATGACAGAAAATTTACATTAGGTGGTGCATTTTATTTGGGTGGTAAATGTGTTTTATTGCAGAACAAAAAGCAAAATTTAGTGACTTTAAGCACTGCAAGGCTGAAAATATGGCTACTACTTAGGCTTGCACTCAAATACTATGGATGAAACAACAACTTGAAGATTTGAAGGTGGATGTGCAATTACCATTACTAATTGGTTGTGACAACCAAAGTGCCATCAATCTACCAAAGAATCCCATTCAACACTCCAAATCTAAACATATTGAAATTAAGTACCACTTCATTAAAAAAAAGTAGAGAAAAATGAAGTAAAGCTGGAGTATGTGCCTACCACAGAGGAGATGTATGGCTCAAGGGGAGTTGTTCCTTTTGCTGACATTATTGCTTATGCTTAATTGCTGACTTATGGATTTAATGTGTTGCCAATAAATCCAAAGGGGAAGATTGTTAAGCATATCTTTGATAGTTAATGTTGTATTTGTTGTCAACATCTCATATATTTGTCCTTATTGATTTAATGTTATGAGTGCCTTTGAGATGTGTTTACTACATTTACAAATTGTTGTTAGCTGATTTATTTAAGGGTTAAGGAAGACAGCGTTAGTGGAATGTGATGAGAATAAGGAGAGAAAGCAAGGTCAAAATCAGGATGCTACTAACCCCACCTTATGCTATCAAAAACAACAAGTTGATTCAGATTACTATTGGTGTTTTGGCAATAAAGAAAGCACTAGTTATTGCCTTTAACATTGCATTTTGTAATGACATTATAAGTCATTTGCTAGATATGAGTCAATGCTGACTATTGACTCTACATTTAAAGAGTTAATACTGACCATTGATCCTACATTTAAGGAATCAATGTTGACCGTTGATGGTAAGGCAACCCTAAATCCAAGGAATCAATGCTGACCGTTGATGATTGAGTAACCTTAAACTTAAGGCATATAAATACCTATGTAGCTACCAAGAGAGTTGAGAAAGATAGGGTAAGCAGTAAAAACACAAAACAAAAGAGAAAGAGAGGGTAAGTAGCAAAAAGGGTGAGCAATAAAAACAAAAAATGAAATAAAGACAGGGTGAGTGGTAGAAACACCAAATGAAAGAGAGAAAGGGTGGGTGGTAAAAAGAGATAGAAAGCAAAGCAAAAAAGAGGGGAATGCTAAAAAGCATAATAGGCAGTAGCAAAAAAGGAAAAAAAAAAAAGGCAGAGAAAACTAGCAAAGAAAATGGCAAAGAAAACCAGTAGAGAAATTGACAATAAGAGAGTTATGAATGACAAAGAAAGTGCAAAAGAATACTGGTAAAGGTAGGAGACAAACCCAGTAAAGGTAAAGAGCTAAAATCGGTAGAGGTTGAGAGTTTAGAATCGATAGAAAGTGTGAGTAATTGAGAGTTCAAAATTAGCAGAGAGTTGAAACTGGCAAAGGCAAAGAGAAAGTTGTGAAACACAACAAGGAGAGAAAAAGAAGCATAACAAAGAGAAAGCTGTGAAACACAAAAAAAAAAAAAGGGGGGGTAGAGATTGGTAGTCAGGAAAAAAGAGAACAACAGAAAGCTTAAGTAGAGACCAACAATGAGGTAGGAGAGAACTTTAAAGGAGAGAACAACAAAGGAGAGAACTGCTAAAGAGAAGACAAAAGAAAAAAAAAAAAGGAGAAGATCAGTTTTCTGCCACTGTAACTTGTGTATATGGAGTGATCTTTCTCAGGAGAGGTTTTGTTATAATCTTTTTATGTACTTCTTGAAAAAAAGTGAGAAACCCTTAGAGTGATCAGGAGATCATTGTAAGTGGTTAAGGAGTGATCCTTCCACAATGGTTAAGGAGATACCCTTCCACTACACTAGTTGTATCCCTTGATTACAAGAGTAGATCATGTAATCTAAGAGAGATCTTATCACACTGTGGATGTAACTCATACATTGTGGGTGAACCACATAAAAATTCTATATGTTTTCAAGTGCTTGTGCCTGCTTGATATTTTTATGGCCTTTCTTGCATAAAGAAGCAAGATTAAATTGGATCATAGACTTTAATAGGTCGTAAAGGTTTAATTTGGACAAATTTGAAGAAAGTAAGCATCTCATACTAATTCACCCCTCCCTTTCTCAATGTGAGACCGAAGAAGGTATTTATCGATTAGTATTAGAGCCTAGTTCCTCTGTTGATCCCTTTTGCCTACCTAGATCTGAAATTTTTGTTGCTAATATAAATCTTTACATTTATTGCTGGTTAATATTGCTAAGCAACTTCTTAGGTCTCACAATGAGAAGGGTAGGGGCTGAATCAGTGTGACATGCTTACCTTTTACAAATTTATCCATATTAAACCTCTATGACGTATTAAAGTCGATGATCCAAATTTATCTTACTTTTTTATGTGAGAATGGTTGTATGAATATCAAACAAGCATAAGCACTCGAGAACACACAAAATTATTTATGTGGCTCGCCTATAATATGTGAACTGCATCCACAGTGTGATAGGATTACTCCTAATCACACAATTCACTCTTGTTATCAAGTGATACAACTGATGTTGTGGAAGGATCACTCTTTAACCACTTACAATGATCTCTTAATTCCTTGAAGGATTGATCTCCTAATCACTCCAAGGGTCTCCCACCCTTTTTCAAGAAGTACATAAAATTTTTATGACAAAAACATCCTTAAGAAAGATCATTCAATGTGCACAGGTTGCTGTTGCAAAAAAATGGATCTTTGTCTTCTCACTTAGTTTGAATACTTAGTGCATGCCTTGCAACTAGCATATCTTCATGAATGCATTCTTTAACATTAGCATCAACATTAGAATAATTCTTTAATGGTGGCATGTTATTATCACTTGAACTAATGCTTTCTATGTCACCATTCTATAATATGATCATATCTATTTTATTTGGAAATTAAGAAGTAATATGTTCATATCTTTGAGACCTAAAGTACTTAATATCACAAGATTTAAAAGAAGATTTGGTTTTGGTCTTACATTTAGAAACAACAATCAATTCCTTTGGCTTTACATCTTTTTTCGGCTTTGGGGTTAATTTAAGGTCTTTTTAAGTTGCCTTCTATGTAGAACTAAAAGCCAAACCAAATTTGGACCCTTTGGACTTGATTGTTTCTCTACTTGGATAACCTTATGCAACAACTCCTACATCACCAAATTGTGTTGCAAATCCACTACATCTATAATTTCCTTATTTAAACCACGAGTAAACCTTGCCATGGTAGCCTCTTGGTCTTTCTTTACATTAGCTTTAATCAGGACTATTTTCATCTCCTTATAACAGTTCACCACAATCTTAGACCCTTGAACTAGCCCTTATAACTTTCTATATAAGTCTTTATAGTAGTGGCTAGGTATAAATCTATAGCACATTAACAATTTCATCTCTTACTATTGAATTGGCCTTTCACCATTTGTCCTTACATTTATCATCAATTGGTCCCACTAAATACTTGCATAATTAGTGAATTTTATAGCTACCAACTTTACTTTCTTCTCTTCAAAATAATTATGATAATCAAATACATTTTTAACCTTTCTTTCCCACTCCAAATAAAGCTTAGGATCATTCTTCCCTTGAAATTTTGGAATCTTCACCTTTATGTTGCCTAAATTGCTCTCTTTTGGAAACATCCTTCTTGCCTTTTTTGGAGTTTAATTCTTTATAATCTGATTCTTCCTCATCTTTTTCCTCAATCACATGCCTTCTAGAGGATTTGGATTTGCTAGGTGATTGTAAATCACCTAGCCTTGCATTTATTGTCTTAAATTGCTCAATAATAGCCTTTATCCAAATCTTCATGACATTATGTAGTTCTCCTCCACACATGTTTACAAACTATATGTCATCAGGCACTACGCATGTTTATAACCTACAAAACACATTAGTAATTAAAAGAAATTTGTTCCTCGCACACTTCCTTATGTGTTTACGCTCAAATTAGATTGTTATCACTCATGTTTTACTTTATTTTGGCTTTTCTCAATGATAATCTCATCACCCTTGCCTTTTTCTACTAAAAACAACCCCCTTTATGTTCTTAAAAGACTTATGATTAACAAATCACAAGTTGACAAATCTCAAAATTAGAACTTTTAAAAGAAGATAAATATTTAAGATATCAATTTTAAGCTTGAAAAGAAGAAGAAAAAAAAAAGATTTGCAACTTTATAAAGGTACATAACAGATTAAAAGAATTGAGATGCACTACTTAGCTCAAACACAACTTTTACGTCTTCCATTTTTTTCATTGTTTTCTCAACTTTTTTTTTATTTTTGTTAAAATTTTTTTAATTAAATCAATCACCCACTAATTAACATAACTTCAAGAACAAGAAGCTAATCAAAACAAATAAGAAGAACCAAGTAAAGAAACATAAGGAATAAATAAAGTACAATGAAAAGAACTAAATAAAGATAAAGGATATGTAACTTGCTTTTAGAACTAAGGTTCTGATACCAAATAATAAAGAACCTACTAGGAGACTTACTTTAGCAACCCTCAAATTAAATTGTTATACATACTCCAAAAAGCTAGGAAACAAATAGGATTGATTAAATCAAAACCTTAAGGAAACCAAGTCCTAAAAGCCTCAATCTTAAGATGTCACAAAGGTTGATCACTCCTTTGACAATCAAGACAATGTATTCCTCTATAAACATAAGAAAGCAAACAAAACTTGCTGAGAATACCTCAATCTTATTGATTCCTATTTTACATAGTTGTAGTCTTTATATAAGCATGTAAATATTACAATCCTATGAGGAAAAGGTGTTTCTTAACATTCTTATATAGAAAAAACTTTAATTATAAGATATCCCTTAAATTAAGGAAAACAAATTTACCTTGATGTAGGAATCCTTAAAAAGACTACAATTAATTACAACTAGTTATAAAAGTCAAAGTAAAAACCTTAACTAATATATCAAGACTTAGTCGAACCAACAAGTCTAAATAAACCCAAGAAGTTAAGCCTTTTTACATGTAATACAATCTTAACTTAAAATCTAGCAACTCGAAACTAAAACAAGCCCTTTAATACAACTTAGCATGTGTATCAAGCCTCTCCTTAGCTTGGTAATGACTTATATCATGGGTTCTAACCTTTGTTCTTCAAGTTCTAAACCTTATCCATCATCATACACATAAAGATAAGTGACCTATTTTCTCTAGTTCTTTAAGAACTAATTCTAAACTTTCATACTTAAGTGTGTTGGTTCAATAAATTGATCTTCTTCAACATTGTTGTTAAGAGTGGCATCTAAATCTTATAGTTTTGATTCTTAGTCATTTTATAATCATTAGGTTAGAACTCCAATCCTTTAATTTATGTTAGAACAATTTACATTGGTGTTTGGTTCCATTTACATATGAGAGAATAAAAGTGGCCACAATGGAACCAACTACAATTAAAACAATGGCAATAGTGAAAAGCTTCTTAGACTTCTTGTTAGTTGGAAATCCAAGTAAGACTTTTACAGGGATGGAGTAAGAGGAGGGAAAAATAGGCTATAAGGTAACAATGGACCATAGTAGATGGCTAAATTTCCAACAAATAATAATGTTAGGAATCAGGATAGCACTTTAAGGATTGAGCCATTAAGATTATTGTTCGACACATTGAAATCCATCAAATTTAAAGGACTTATGCTAGGCAAATCATTAGAGAAATTGTTGTTCTCTGAGAAAAGACCTATTATGAGGGTTAAATTGTAAACAAAAAATGGAATTGAGCATATAAAGTTGTTTAAAAAGAGATCTAGATGGGTTAATCGAGTCAACCTACTCACTCATCCTTTATTTTTAATTTTAAAAAATAATTAAAAATTTTAATTGATTTATAAATTGGTTGGGTTTAAAAGAACCATAAGGGCCAATCAATCATCTATCTAACATGGATATGGTCACGTCATTTTTTCTTTAGTCAATGTCATCATGTGTCCTTTATCAGTGTACCATGTGATAGTTGTTAATGATCTTTATGAATTTGGTGTAAATTTGGGGTAAATTTGTTACCAAAAAAATCTTATAATGACTAAATTAAATTTTTAAGATCTTAATATATTTGTTAAGTTCAATAATGTCGTGTTTTTTTTTAAATATTAACCCTTATTTTAACCCAAGATTCTTTTTCTTGGCCATCTCATAAAAAATGGAAAAATAATTCCCATTGATTAAGCCATTGAGTTTGCTTTAAAATTTTCAAATAAAATTAAAAACAAACAATAATTGCAATAATTTTTAGAAAGCCTAAATTATATTTAAGATTTTTATAAAGATTTTGCTTATCATGCTTAGCCATTATTTGAGTAATTAAAGGATAACCCTCCAAAATAAGGTTTGGATATAACGCTATCCAAATAATAAAACAAATGGCCAAGGAAATTCCTTGTTTTGGAATCTCTCATCTAGATGTATACAAAATTGTAGAAATAGGTGCATCCAAAAAACGGATATGGAGGTATCCTCAAACAAAGAATCAATGATAAAAAGGGTTAGTTGGATTTACCTTTGGAACTTAGTAAGGTGCTAGAGTTAATTACTCTACCATTAAAAAAGAAATACTTTTTTGTAGTATTATGCACTCAAAAATTTAAAACTGATTTAATAAATCAAAACTTTCTTCTAAGAATAGATTGCTAAGCTATAAAAGAAGTTTTTATCAAAGGTTTTAAAATTTTTGCATCAAAATAGATCTTTTATCTATATTTGATTTGGATATTGAGTTTATTAAAGGAGAATCAAATTCATTGCTTGATTTTCTAATTCAAGCATTTTGGTAGGGAAAAACATGAGTAAAAATACCTCTTTTATATGGCATAACATACCCAACTAAGATGGTTACTTCACCAACCAAAGGTAAAGCTAGTCATTTGAAGAATAAGGATTTAGATACTTTTAGTAGAAAAAGCTTTATGTGTAAGTTGATAAGGTGTCAACTTACCCTTTCATTCCTAAATTTAGTTAATTTTTATGCCCAATTGACAATAATTATGCTAATTCAATTCTTATGAGGTTATAGGATTTTACGTGGTTCAGACTATCTTTTGAAAACCTTTCTTTAAACTCATTGATGTTAATTAATTTCAAGCTAATAAGGCTTCTCTTTTTGTTCCATAGAGTCATTCATACAAATGAAGGAATCATAAACTTAACTTAAATGTCAACACTGATTACGTATTTCATTGCAAAAATGCATGTTGTTATGTCAAGGTAGTCTGAATTCATTAAAGTCCATTAAATAATAGAGTTATTATCCTAGATTAGAATTCTATACTAATAAAGAATCATTTTTGCTCAAAACTTGGCACCATCATTGATGAGTTTTGAATATATTAAAATTACTCTCAATTAATCAATTAACAAGTTTGTAATTAACGTGAGTAAAGGTTGAATCTATAAAAATTGAGTTTTGATTAATCAATTAACTAATGATCTTAGTCCTATTAAGTTCATTTCAATAAAAAAGCAAAAAGGTAAGGTAAATAAAATCAATAGATGAACAAACCTTCAACAATAAGGGTACTTACCCTATTAATTATTAACACTGAAGATCAATTCGTTCATTGAGTATTTGGCTTAGAATAATGACAAGCTTTATTATTTTAATTCTTTCTTTAGTTCATTGTTAATTAAGAAAAACTTTTCAAATAATCTTTTATCAATTAGACTACCTAGGACAAGCTCTTTTGATTTAATTACTTGATAATTGTAACACTAAGTAAAAAATAGAAAATAATAATTATGGTCGAGTTTTTGTTTAATTTCTATGGAAAAACATGATATATATTAAACAAATTAGCTTATGAATTTATTATTTAGATTTGGTTATCTTTCTTAACTTAATGCTATCAATAAATTATATCTAGATAATTTGTCTTAGGTAGTTTAATAGATAAAAGATTAATTGAAGAGCTTGTCTTAATCAATAATAAACTAAGAAAAGATTTATAACAGTAGTGCTTGTGATTATCCTAAACGAATATTTAATTAAAGAATTGAAGATCTTATGTTTTAATCATCAATTTACGTATCCAATGGTATAAATAACCTTATTGCTTAAGGTGCATGTTCATCTACTAATTCTATTTACAAATTGTTTTTTGTTTTGATTGTTATTAATTTAATTAAATCCAAATTACTCCTCCTTGGCTCTCTTGTTTGTGTGAACTCAATAAGACTAAGGTTATTAGTCAAAACTCAATCTCTATGGATTTAACTTCCACTCATTATAATTACAAACTTGTTCCATGAGTTATTTAGAGTAATTTTAGTATATGTAGCACACATCAACTTCTAATTAAATTAGGATCCTTTAACAAGCCAATATGCTAGATTAAAGACACTTATTCATGACCCTTGGATCTTTGCAAATATGCTCATTTTGTAAAACTTAAGATATCTTTTTATAAGATCCTAAATCCATCCAACAATGTTTAAAATGTTAAATTCTTAAAATAAACCTAAGTAGTTAGATTTTCTTAAACCCTTATCATTAAGCTTCCAGATTACTATAATCTATTCACTCTTTTCCTGAAGACATAAAATCAACTCCAATAAGTACATTATAGGAGAATACAAAAAGTGATGTGATTCATAATAATATGGGGGCTACTTAACATCATGTAGTCCATAAACTTGTGTCCATTACTCATTTAAGGGCCAATAATCTTCAAATAGCATTAGAATTGCTTCTTAAGGGGAATACAACTCCTATGTAGAGACTAAAGGTTAAAAAGCAAAGGAGTTTGGGCCTTATTTATCACACTACTCTCATGTTTAGAGGATTAGGATTGAATGGGCCAACTTGGACTAGAGTACTTGTAAGAGTTTATTTTTAGCTTATTTCTTCTTTATTTTAATTATTTTACATTAGATTGGTCTCTTAATTGCTATCAAATTAAAACCTAGCCCATATGTGTTTATTTCCTATGTTTTATTTTTATTTATAGCCTTTTTTGTAGTTAATTAATAACAACCTTAATTTTTTATTTTCTAATATCTTAGCTATTTTTTAGTATTTTCCCTATTTAAGGGGTTGATAATTGTTTTGGAAGATGGGTTTTGAAGAATACTATTAAAATTGTAGTTTGCATTTTAGCCTAATTCTTATCTCAACAATTTATTTGTTTAGTGAAAAATTAACAATTGATTCTTATCACTCTTTTTTTTTTTCCTTTCTAAGGGTATGGTAAATCAAATTAGTTTCTTCTTGTTTATGGTGAATTTGTTATCAAATAAGGGGTTGCTAGTTTCCTTTATATTTTGTTTCATTTGCTAGCATTAATCTTTGCAACCCTTTAAGTTTGAATTAGCTTATTTGGCCCAAACATCCTTCAATCAACCAATTCAATGTCTCTTTTATCCTTTTAGCTCTTGAATATGTCATTAGCTCTTCTTGAATGCTAAATAGATCAATAAAAGCCCTTAATAGATCTCATCATTATTGCTCTTGATTAGCTTTCATTAAGAATAAAGAATCACTTTTATTTAAAACTTGATTTTGTCACCTAATTCTTTGGTAATGAGGTTTGTTTTTTCATTGAAAGCAATTTTTGACACAAAATGATCATGAAATTCACATCCATATTTGAGCAAAACAATAATTTCATAGCAAATATGGCTTATCGTTTCTTTTGAAAGTGATTTTGATAGAGGACAAGGTAATGATCAAGTGCAACAAAGTAAGTATTCCCAAGATCCTTTGCAAAGAATCGGTAGTCTAATGACTAGTGCGAGGACAAAGATGATGAAAGAGGCTTTACAAAGCTTAATCATAAAGCTGTATGACAAAGAGGGTACGCTAGACAATTCCAAGGTTGTTCTAAAAGTTTCCAATGCTATACCAAAGATAATTACTTATCTCTATGTGCAAGATGATAGATAAGGCTAAGAATGTAAAGAACAAAACTTAGAGCCCATGATAGAAGTCCAAGTTATATGACTAAGTTAAGGAAATGTTTGATTTGCATGTTAAGTTGTATCAAAGGGTCTATTTTTATTTTGGGTTGCTAGATTTTAAATTAAGGCTGTATTACATGCAAAAATGGCTTAACTTTTTGGGTTTATTTTAACTTGTAGGTTTAGCTGATTCTTGATACATTAGTTAGGATTTTTCTTTGACTTTTATGCTTAGATATTATTAGTTGTAGTCCTTTTTAAAGATTCCTAATCAAGGTAGATTTGTATTTCTTAATTAAAGGGATCTCCTATAATTAAAGTTTTTCCTATATAAGCATGTTAAGAAACACCTTTTTCTTATAGGATTATAATATTTACATGCATAGGCTACAACTATGTAAAATGAATCAATAAGATTAAGGTATTTTTTAACAAGCTTTACTTTGCTTTCTTATGTTATTAGAAGAAGACATTATCTTGACTTATCAAAGGAGTGATCAACCTTTATAGTGTCTAAAGATTGAAGGCTTTAGGATTTAGTTTCCTTAAAGTTATAATCTGATCAACCCAAGTTGTTTCCTAGTTTTCTAGGATGTGCATAATAAATTGATTTAAGGATTCTTAAGGTAGGTCGCCCAGCAAGTTCTTTATCATATTCATATAAGGAAATCTTGAAATCAACTTAAATGTCTATGTAGATTACATATTTCATCATGAAAAGCACATTATTATGTCTTAGGTAGTCAAAATCCAATGAAGTTCATTAAATAAAAAAGTTATTTGCTCTTGACTAGCTTTCTTAAGCAGGAGAGAATCATTCATCACTTGAAACCTAAGATGATCTCTTAATTCCTTTTTAATAAGGCTTCTCCCTTCTTTGTAAGGAATCATTCATATGAAATGATTGTGCAATTATCCTCTCAAAGAAGAAAAGCTTAAATTTAGATAAGCAAACTTGAATGAAAATCTACTTTGATATCAATTGATGGAAGCCCCAAAAAATGTAGCTTAATGGCCTAACACACAAAAGGAATCCAACTAGAATGCAAGAAATTTAAATTACATTTCAATCTTGCAAAAACTAGAACTAATGTTCAAAGGAACATGAACCTAAAGTACAAGCAAGGATATGGATGCCATGGTTCCAAAAAGAAAGGATTTGGTAGTGATAGGTTGGGTTGAATGTCACAAAAAGAGTTAATTCTTGATAAGTTCTTTAGTTCTTAGAAGAATTAAAGAAGAAAATTCTCACTTCTTTATTGTACCTAGGATTTATCTCCTTTAACAATGAATTTAAGCCTACTTGTTAAATTAACAACATAGTCCTAGAAATAAGGACAAACTTTCTAAATATGCTAACAACAAATCTACTTATACTTTTTATGAGTTATTGCAGAAAACATTATAATCACTTAACATAGGTACATTTAATATACTTATACAATTAATAAAGTCTTTGCTTGCATTATGTTATACTTTATTGTCTTTTAAGCTCAAATTAGTTTCTTTGGTCCAAACTTTTTCAATTAGTTCGTTTGGTGTCGTTTTTTTTTTTTCATCTTTTTGGCTTTACCTTGTGTGATTAGACTTTCCAAAATGCTTAATGGATCTTTTGAAACCCTTAATGGATCTCAGCATTTCTCCTTTCCTCAAAAATAGTCATCTTGGAATGATCACTTACATCAAAAAGGGAAAGATCAAAAACACTAAATAGATAGGAAACCTCATAAGATACTCCTTTACATGTTTCGCACAAAAATTATCTCACACATAACCTTATCATTACACTTTTTCCTTTTACCTTTCAAATTTTCCCTTTCACCTCTTTAAAGAACTAAACAAGCTAAATTAAGAGAATTAACCTTGAACAAACCAAACTCACAAAATAAAGGAAATAGGGGTATAATTGAACTAATGGAAAACAAAACATTCAACAACAAAAAAGGAAACTTATGGAAAATAAATTTAATGAACTAGACTCAAAGAAAAAAAGTTAAAAAGTTAAACTTAGGACATAAATATGGATGATATAATAAGAAAATAGATGGAAAATTATAATGGATCTAAAAATTTGGTTGCTATTATGACAACTTTGACCAAATCATTTAGTTATTACCTCAATCACTCAAAGTTAACTTTTGTTATTATTATTATTTTTCTCTCTTTTTTAATTTTGTTTTTTTAATGAATTTAAATACAAGAAAAGATAAACTAGAATTTAGGATTCAAATAAAAAAGGGGTAAAAAATATAATGTAAAAGAAAAACAAAATAAAAACTCAAATTTAGAAAAGAAAGCTTGATTTAAACCCCAAACTCTGATACCAATTAATGCAAACCACAAAAGATGTGGATTAGGAACCAAACATGCATAAGAAATCCAACAAAAACACAAGAACGGTAAAGTAAATTTCAATTGTGCAAAACCTAAATCTAATGTTCAAAGGAACAAGAACCTAAGGTATGAAGAAGGATATGAATGTCATAGCCCAAAAAAGAAGGGATTTTGAGTGCAAAGTCAGGTTAAACTCCACAACAAAAGTTGACTCTTGATTAGTTCTTTTGTTCTTAGAAGAACCAAAGGAGAAAACTTTCACCTATTTATTTTACCAATGATTTATTCCCATTAACAATGAAATCAAGTTTATTTGTAGGCTAAATCAACAACCTTAACCATAAAGATAAGGATTACCTTTCTTAATAGGCTAACAACATCTCTACTCCTACTCTTTAAGAGTTGTTGAAGAAAATGTACTTATACAATTAATAAAGCCTTGGCCTATATTAAGATATGCTTTGTTGCCCTTCAAGTTAAAACTAGCATTTTCGGTCCAAACTTCTTTAATTAGCCCTTTTGGTCCTTCTTTCATCTTTTTGGCTCTTTCTCATATTATTAGGCTTTTTGGAATGCTTAATGGATCCTTTGAACCCCTTTATGATGCACATTTGTGGAACACATCATTCCTCCTCTTCTTAAAAGGATTCATCCTTAAATCATTTCCTATATCAAAAGGAGAAAGAACATAAACATTAAATGGGCAAGATATGTCACAAAATACTCTCTCATGTATTTCACTTAAAAATAGTGTCACACACCTTTGTATTTACACACTTTAAGGCTTATCCTCTAATGGAGAACAAGGTGCTATTCAAGTACAAGAAAGCAAGTATTCCCTAGATCCTTTGTAAGGAATCGGTGGTTTAATGACTTAGTGATAAAAACCTTCTTAGTCTCACACTAATACTGGAAGGGGGTGAATCAATGTAAGGTGCTTATTTTTTACAAATTTGTCCAGACTAAACCACTATGACTTGTTAAAGTGGATGTTCCAATTTTTATCTTACTTCTTTATATAAGAATGGCTGTATAGATATCAAGCATGCATAAGCACCCAAGAACACATAAAAGTTTTACGTGGTTCACTCACAATGTGTGAGCAACGTCTACAGCGTGATACAAAGGTGCATCATACAACAAAGCAACGTAATCCACTCTTGTTATCAAGGGATATAACTGATATTGTGGAAGGATCACTCCTTAACCACTTACAATGATCTCCCGATCATTAGAAGAGTTAATCTCCTAATCACTCCAAAGGTCTCCCACCCTTTTTCAAGAAGTATATAAAAAGCTTATGTCAAAACTTCCTTGATAAAGATCACTCAATGTGCATAACCTACTGTTGTAGAAAATGAATCTTCTCCATCCTTATTGTCAGTTTCTCTCCTTAAGCTTTATCGATCTCTTTTTTTTTTTTTTTCTATTGTTACCACTGTCTCTCCTCTATAGGTTCTCTCTTCTACAAGTTCTCTACTTTACAGGTTCTCTCTTATACAGTTTCTCTTTGCTGTAGGTTCTCTCCATCTTGCTACCATTGTTGCCTTCTTTTGCTGTGCACTCTCTCTTTGTCATTTGTAGCCAGAGGCTTTCTCTTTCTTGCTACAACTGTTGCTTTTTCTTTTCTGTTGCTAGCTCCTTCTTTCTTTTCTACTGCTTCCTTCTTATTCCTTTTCTGCTGTTGCCTCCTTCATCTTTTTCTACTTCTACTGCTGTAATTTTTTTGCTTATACTATTACAATCTTTCTACTCCTATTGAAACTGCTGTCTCCTTCTTTCTTTGGTGGTATTATTGTCTCCTTCTGCCATTGCACTTTCCTTCTTCCTTTGGTGTTACTACTATTTCCTTCTTTTGCTACACTCTCCTTCTTCCTATAATGTTGCTACTATTTCTAATCGTTGATGACTCTATGTCGCACAACCCTCTACTGTCTTTATATCAAACAACTCTCTATTTATTTATGTCGTGCAACTTTTTGCTATCTCTATATTGTATAGCACTTTGATGTCTTTATGTTGCACAACTTTGCTATTTTATAGAACACATGGTTTCTTCCTCTTGCTATTCTACAACTCATATAGTTTCTTCCTCTTGGCATTCTACAACTCACTTGGTTTCTTTATCTATTAAGCCCTCTCTTATCTTTTGTAGTACATGCTTATAGTTTTGCAGCACACACACTCTCTTAGCGTTCCGCAGCTAACTCTCTTATGGTCAACACACAACCTTTTATTGTTCCCTTTACCTATTCTTTTTGGTGGCTATTCTTTGCCATTCTGCTCCTTTTCTTTTTGGTGGCTACTCTTTACCATTCTCTTTGTTTCCCTATTATGTTTCTACAACACACACTTCTTTTGACAGCTACATGGATATATTTGTAAGCGTTGAATTTAGGGTTACCCTATCATCAATAATTAGCATTGATTTCTAAGAGTTACCCTATAATTAATGGTCAGTATTGCTTCCCAAGGGCTGCCCTACAATCAATGGTTAGCATTGATTCCTAAAGGTTGCCCTATAGTCAATAGTTAACATTAATTCCTAAAATTTAGGGTTAACGGTCAACACTAACTCCTAAAATTTAGGATCAATGGTCAACATTAACTTTTAAAATTTAAGGTCAAAAGTCAACATTGACTTATTGAATTTAGGGTTGACCTACCATCAACGGTTTTGACAAACCATCTCTTTACATCTCAAGCTCCTTTTCCTTGTTCACAATGCTTTTAGGAATCTCCTTGACAAATACAAATTGCACCTATGGACAAGCCACAACCTGCATTGCCAAATCTTGAGTAATTTCCTTAGTTTCTACCTTAACAAGTTGCTCATTAGTTGGTGCTGCCAACATATTGTAAATGTAGCAAACATATCTCAAAGGCACTCATAACATAAAATCAACAAGGACAAATCTATGAGATGATGTTGACAACAAATCCAACATTAGTCCTCAAAGATGGGCTTAACACTAAGGCAAGGACAAAGAGGATGAAAGAGGCTTTATAAGGCTTAATCATGAAGTTGCATGACAAAGAGAGTGTTATAAAAGTTTCCAAGGCTATTCTAAAAGTTTCTAATGCTACAACAAGGATAATCACTTATCTTTATATATAAGATGATGGATAAGACTTAGAACTTGAAGAACAAAACTTGGAGCTTATGATATAAGTCCAAGATACATGACCAAGTGATTGCATGCTAGGCTTTATTAATGGGCCTAATTTTGTTTTGAGTTGCAGGATTTTAAGTTAAGGCCGAATTACATGTAGAAAGGCTTAAGCTTTTGGGTTTATTTGGGCTTATAGGTTCAACTAAGTCCTAATACATTAGTTAGGATTTTTACTTTAACTTTTATGCCTACTTATCATTAGTTGTAGTTTGTTTTAAGGATTCCTAATCAAGGCAAATTTGTATTTCTTAGGATTCCTAATCAAAGTAGATTTGTATTCCTTAATTAGAGGGATTTCCTGTAATTATGGTTTTTCCTATATAGGCATGTTAAGAAACATCTTTTCCTTATAGAATTGTAATATTTACATGCCTATATAAAGACTACAACTATGTAAAAAAAAATTAACAAGATTGAGGTATTTTTCAGCAAGCTTTGCTTTGCTTTCTTATGTTCTTAGAAGAATACATTGTCTTGACTTATCAAAAAAGTGATCAACCTTTGTGGCATCTTATGATTGGGGATTTTAGGATTAAGTTTTCTCAGGGTTTTGATCTAATCAACCCAACTTGTGCCCAGTTTTATAAGGTGTGCATAACAAATTGATTCGAGAATTCCTAGGGCAAGTCGCCTAACGGGTTCTTTGTTAGTTGGTATCAAAGTCTTGGTTCTAAAAATAAGTTACATATCCCTTTTCCATATTTGTTCAGTACTTTTCTTCTTGCTTTATTCATTCTTTATGTTTCTTTGCTTAGTTCTTATGGTTTGTTCTGATTAGCATATTACTGATAAAGTTGTGTTAATTTTGTTGGTTTTTTCATTAAAAAAAAGGTTAAGAAAAAAAGAAAAGAAAAAAAAGGTAAGACAAAGAAGTTGTATTTGATCTAAGTAGTGTATATTTATTCTTGCCACCTATTAGGTACATTTATAAGGTTGCTGAAAAGGACCTTCTTGGGTCTAACACTGAGAGAAGGAAGGGGTGAATCAGTATGAGATGTTTACTTTTTACAAATTTTTCCAGATTAAACCTTTATGACCGTTAAAGTCTATAATTTGATTTTATCTTGCTACTTTATGTGAAAATAGTTGTATGAATATCAAGCTAGCACAAGCACCTAAGAACACACAAAATTTTTACATGTTTTATCCATAATGTGTGAGCTATATCCACGGTGTGTAGGATCATTTCTAGATCACATGATCCACTTTTGTTATTAAGGGATACAGTTAATGTTGTGGAAGGATCTCTCCTTAACCACTATGGAAGGATCACTTTTTAACCACTTACAATGATCTCCTGATCACTCCAAGGGTTTCCCACTCTTTTTCAAAGAAGTTCACAAAATGTTTATGACAATAACTTTCCTAAGAAAGTTCTCTCCATGTGTGCAGGTGGCTATGGTAGTAAACTGATCTTCTCCTTTTTCTCTCCTATTCTTTCCTTCTATACTACCAATCTTTGCCTTCTGTACTTTTAGTCTTTGCCTTTTTCATTGTCGAACTCTACCTTCATTTTCTCTTTTGTTTCTACCCCTCATAACTTCCTACTACTTATTGTTTTCAGATGTGCCGCTGCTATTATTTTTTTTTTGTGCCATTGCCTATTGTTTTCTACTTTGCCGCTGCTTGTTATTTTCTACTATGCTACAGCTTGTTATTTTCGGCTGTGCCGTTACTTGTTGTTTTTTACTGTGCCACTTCCTCTTTCTGCAGGTTCCCTCCTTTGCAAGTTTTGATCAATCTTTTCTGCTGTTGTCTCTCTTTTCTTTTTACTACTGCCTCTCTTTTCTTTTCTCTTGCTACCTCTCCTTTATAGGTTTTCTCCTCTGTAGGTTCTACTCAAGCTTTTCTTTCTATTTTGTTTCTGCCACTTATAGCTTCCTACTACTAGTCCTCTCCTCTATAGGTTCTCCCATCTATAGATTCCTCTTTCTGCCTCTGTAAGTTTCTCCTTTTGCCTCTACAGGTTTTGCCTTTTACCTCTACAGGTGCCTCCTTCTATAGGTTCTCTCCTCTACAAATTCCTACTTTTGACTCTATAAGTTCCTCCTTCAGCAGGCTCTCTTTTCCTACCTTTGCAAGTTCTCTCCTCTATAGATTCCTCCTCTTGCCTCTGTAGGTACTCTCCTTTACAATTTCTCTCCTCTATTGGTTCTCTCCTTCTTTCTGTTGTTACTGTTGTCTCTCATTCATTCTGTTGCTGTTGCTCTTTATTTTTTGCTGTTGGAGGATGTTTCTTTTTTGTTGCTACATGTTCTTTTGTTCTATTGCTAAATGCTATCTCTCCTTTTTTCTGCCACTACTGCTTTTCCTTTTTTGCTAGTGGAGGCTTTTTCTTTTCTACTGCTAGATTTCTCTTTTTATGTTGTACTCTCTTATTCTGTTGTACTCTTTACTTTCTCTATCTCTCTCTACTGTGCCCTTTATCTTTTTGGTGGTTGTTTTAGCCTTTTGTTTCTCTATTTTGTTTTTGTAATACACCCCATTTGTTATGCTTTTTGCAGGTTTTTTGCCCTCTATCTACTGTTTTTCTTTTGCTATAGTTCTCTATGTTGTTCACAACTCTTTACAATTCTCAATTTCTGCTGGTTTTCTTTTGCTATAGTTCTTTATGTTGTTCACAACACTCTACATTCTATATATTCTACTAGTCTTTATTTTTCTTTATCTATCGTGCCCTCTCACATGTTTTGCAGCTAACCCTTTCTTAACAGCTATACATGTATTTATAAGCCTTGAGTTTAAGGTTACCTTATCATTAATGTTCAGTATTGATTCCTTAAATTTAGTAAGTGCATCAAGGAGAATGCTACCAGAAAGTTGGATGAGTGTCTAAGTAATCAAAGACCTCATTTCATGGGAAAGAAAAGGACTTGGCTACATTAAGAAGCTGAGTGAGAAGATAAAAGAAAAGAAGAAATTGTGTTTGTTCCTGAAAGCAAGCACAATGACATGATGGAGAAGTGAGACCAACCCAAGTTAAAATGGGTTAAGAAAGATATGGTGGAAACTCTTATCCATAGGAGACAAACTGTTAGAGATGGAGAGAAGGTTGCTACATTAGCTATTAAAGAAAGAAGACATGGACTTAGTAAGAGAAGTAAATCTAGGTTCAAAGGATTTTGCTAGAGCTATCAACCTATAATGAAGAGGAATATGAGGCAAGAGTTTAGGGGGAGACTTTGTCAAGAAAGGAGACAATCTTAGATGGGAAGAAGTCATATTCCACTAAGAAACAATTTTGATTTGTTGGGAGAGATCTATGGAAAATGTGAAAGGGTTGGGCACACTACTGAGGATTGCTTGACATTGCTGCCCAATCAAGAAGTGCAAAGGAAAACATGCTAACCATTGTTGCCCAGTCAAAGAGTGGAAAGGAGAACACCTACGTATGCTCCCACATTTAGTCAAAAAAGAAGAAGAGGAAGAGAAACATCTATGGTTATGGAAGTAGTCTTAAAAGCTTCCAAGAAAGAAAAACCATGAATCCTAGATAGTATCTCCTCTTCACACATGATAGGAGACTCCAAGATGTTGAAAGGAGTAGCAAAATATGATGGAAGATCAATCAGATTTGGCAATGATGATGCCTTAAAGATTTAAGGTATCGGTGCTATTAAAATTGGTGCAAAAAAGCTGAAATCAAAGAAAGTGCTTTATGTTAAGGGGTAAAAACACATTCTTATCAATATTAGCCAGCTGTGTGATGATGGACATGAAGTTACTTTCATCAAGAGTGGCTACATAATACAGAGATTAAGAAATGGTGTTGTTCTTACTAAGGGTGAAAGAACAAATGGAAACTTATATCAAGTTTCCAAAAGCAAAAACACATGCTATATGAGCACTAAAGATGAGAATTTATTGTGGCATGGAAGATTGGGACATCATGGACAAAAGAGGCTGAATTGAAGTATTCAACCATACCTTTGAGGTTGAGGTATTCCTTAATGCCTCTCCCCTTCCCTTTTCTATTTTTCTTTGAATTTGTTGTCAAAGGGAAGAGGGGGTTGGCTCATCATCATCATCATTGCTTACTTCTATTCTCTTTGGGTAGTTCACGACAAAGTGCCCTATGTCTTTATAGTTAAAGCACTTCAAGGGTAGTTATTCCTTGTACTTCCATTTTGCTTTCCTTATATTGTTAATGATGTATGCTAAAACTTTATCCAGTTGAGGTTCACCATCTTCTTCTCTAGAGTTGCTGTCAGATTCTTCTTCTCGCTCTTTAATCTTTAACTTTTTCATTGCCTTAAAGGTCAGCACTTTCTCTACCTTAGACTTCTTTTCTTTCTTCATTGGGGCTATTCTCATTTCATAAGCCACCAATATGCTGTACAGGTCATCTAAAGGCAACCTATCCAAATCTCTATCTTTTATGGAATAGACTTTGGCATTGTAAGCTTCTAGCAAGGTTTTGAATATTTTCCTTATCATAGTGGCATCATAAATCTCCACTCCATAGCCTCTGATGGGGCACATAATCTCATTGACTCTTTTGAAGAATGTATCCACAGTCTCATCATTTGGTATCTTTATGTCTTTAAATCTGCTCCTTCAGATTTGTAGCTTGGCTTCCTTCACAACCTTGTCTCCTTCATAGATATTCTTCAATTTGCCCAAATTTGCTTGGTAGTGTTACACCCTACCACCTTGGTGAATTTTTTATTGGATAGGGAGGTACATAAGGCATTTCTTGCCTTTTCATCACATTCCAAGTTCTTCTTATTGACCAGTATCATAGAATCTCCTTCAACAATAGGATGAAGCCACTAAGAGCAGACTTAAACATATCAAGACCAAGGGACATCAAATATGAGAGCATTCTATTCTTCCATAACTAATAATTCTATCCATTAAACATAAGGATGCCCTTACTATTGACACTATTCTTGCTATCCATGATCTCAAGCAGTAGTAGAAATAAAAACTCACACAGCAATGCATAACTTCACTTCAAAGTACAAAAATTAGATCAACAGAGGAGAAAACCAGTAGAGGAAAGAACCTATAGAAGGAGAAGGTGGCAAAGGAAAAAACAATAGGCAGTAGGACAACAAAAAATAATAGGTTATAACATAGCAAAAACAACAGGCAGCGGCACAGCAGAAAATAACAGGCAACGACATAACAAAAAATAATAAGTAGTGGCATAGTAGAAAACAAGTAGTGGTACAACAAAAGCAGGAAATTATGAGCTGTAGAAACAAAAGCTAAAAAAGAGACAGCAATAAAAAGCTATGACTAGTAGTGTAGAAGGTAGAGACTAGTAGTACAAAAGGTAGAGACTTGCAATATAAAAGGCAGAGTCCAGTAGTGCAGAAGGTTGAGACTAATATTATAGAAGGCCTACCAATAGTGTAGAAGCCCGAAACCAGCAATGAGGAAGGAGAGAACAACAGAGAGAAAG
Source organism: Ceriops decandra (assembly GCA_020615895.1). Lineage (NCBI taxonomy): Eukaryota > Viridiplantae > Streptophyta > Magnoliopsida > Malpighiales > Rhizophoraceae > Ceriops > Ceriops decandra. The sequence continues at coordinate 4,612,842 of JAHLGO010000169.1, read as the reverse complement.
GAGAAGATTAGTTTACTGCCACAGTAGCTGGTGCACATATAAAGATCTTTATTAGGAAAGTTTTTGTCATAAATGTTTTGTGAACTTCTTTGAAAAAGGTTAAGAAACCCTTGGAGTGATCAGGAGATCATTGTAAATGGATAAGAAGTTATCCTTCCACAACATCAACTGTATCCCTTAATAACAAGAGTGGATCATGATGAGGACTTTCTTACGTCTCACACTGAAAAGAGGAGGGGGTGAATCAGTGTGAGATGCTCCTTTTTTACAAATCTTTTTGGATTAACCTCTATGACTTGTCAGAGTCAATAATCCAATGTTTTATCTTTTTTCTTTATGTAAGAGCAGTTGTACAAATATTAATCAAATGTAAGCACCAATGTCATCCCGATGACTCCAAGGGTATCCCACCCTATTTTTCAATAAATTTATCAAAAGTTTATGGTAAAACCTTTCTTGGAAAATGATCAATCAATGTGTACAAATTGCTAGAGTAGAATATGGATCTTCTCCTTTTTTCACTGCTGGTTTTGTCCCACCCACTGCCGGTACTACTTGCACATGATGCTAATGCTATCCGTACGCATTGTTGTTGCTGTCCACATGTGCTGCTAATGCTATCTACATGCACTGCCATTGATGTTCATGTGCGTTGCTCCTACTATTAGCACGTGGTGCCACTGTTATCTGTGTGTGCTACTAATTCTGTCCACACATGTTGCTGTTGCTATCCATGTGCAATACGAATGCTATTCACATGCGTTGCTCCAGCTATTCCCATGTGTAGCTAGTGTTGTCCATTTGTGCTGGTACTATTGTTTGCACGCACTCCACTCTTCGGACGCACTGTGACTGCTATCCATATATGCTGTTCTTGCTATCCAAGTGTGCTATTGCTATCTGTTTGCTTTGCTGATGTCTGTTCGTACCGCTGCTACTATCCCTACGTGTTACAGCTATTTTCTCATGCTGTTACCACTATCCCTATTTGTTGCAACTATTTTATCGTGCTGCTGTTGCTATTCCCATGCATTGTACCTATTTTCTAGTGCCACTACTATTATCCCTGTGCACTACCACTGTTTGCTAGTGCACCACCTGCTGTTGTACATTAGTTACTGCTGCAAGACCCTTATGCTGCAGCTCTACCTCTTACTGGACTCACATGCTACTTCAACCTCCTTCTAGTTTGTCTTCCTTGGCTGTTTTGTTCGTTTGTTGATGCAACTGCTGCCTTGGTGGTGTTTGTTGGTGTAAGTATGTCCTCCTGGACGTGCTGCTGGTGCAAGGAAGCCTCTTGGATGTGCTACTATTTTTGGGAAGTCTCCTAGACATGTTGCTACTACTAGGAAGCCTTCTGGACATGCTACTAGTGCAACAACTGGTATACCCTCTTAGATGTGCAAGGACGTGCTGCTGGTGATGTTATACCCTCTTAGACCTGCAGGGATGTATGCTGCTGCTGGTATACCCTCTTGGATATGTAGGGATGTGCTGTTGGTTTGTTGGAAAGCCAATTGGATGTGTTGGTGTGATGGCCAGCTGTTACTGTTACCTTTGTAAGGGCTTACTAGTGCGGTGGCTGTCTTGGTGAGGATTTGCTAGTATGGGTGGTTAGCTACCTTGCTCTCTTTCTTTCCACCTTAGCCAACTACAACTTGTTGCTTCTTGGTGGCTGCTGTACTCTCCCTAATTGGTTGTCTTGCCCTCTTTCTTTCTCTCCTTAGTCGACTACATTGCCTTTGTCATTCACAATTTTCTACAACCCTTTATTTTCTTTTTGTAAATCACCTAGGGGTATTTATAGAGCCTTAGGATTAGGGCTATATGATTATTAACGGTCATCATTAATTACCACATATTGCCTTATAATTAATAGCCAGATTTGAGTCCTAAAATTTAGGGTTAATGGTCAACATTGACTTCATAAAATTTAAGGTTAATGGTCAATGGTCAATGGTCAACAGTCAATCTTGACCTCTAAAATTTAGGGTCATGGTCAACAATGACTCCTTGACACCAGGGCTGACCTGTCATCATTGGTTTCTCCTAATGACCTCACTACATCTCATTGACATTCATAACATCAAATCAATACATATAATAGTATGAGATGGTATTGACAACAAATCCAACACTAACCATCAAAGATGGGCTCAATAATCTCCCCCTTTGGATTATAAATCGCTCCCGAAAGGAAATCTATTGATTCTCTCCCAATTGGTTGGACCGTAGGTGCGATGATTTACTTTATAGGTGAGGTCTCTGGTTCAAGTCCAGGATGGCCCAACACATTATATCTAATAATGCACATATAACAATTGTCAACATTTACAACTCCCCCTGCACATTGTCATTCATAGCTCTCCTTGAAATATGCATCACTTATTTCTCCCCCTTTCTGCTTCTCCCCATTTATCCATCAAGCTACTCCCCTGTTTTATAAGTATACACCTTCTTTAGATTTATGCAAAATATCTCTCCTTTTGGTCATAAAGGTGGAATGACAACTTAAAAGAAAGGGTAGTTCTAAAATTAGTTTTAGCTTGGGTTCTACATTTCATGAGAAATTGAGTTAGGGAAAAAGTGAGGAGAAACCAACCCCTAAATATAAGTTTGAATACCTAAACCCAAACCTAGTGGGGGAAGCTAAGAGAAGGGAAAAACTAGGGACATCAAATGGTTTATATGTCTAGGTAGGGGTTATGTAGCTTTACAATGTCTTAAAAAGAGAACCATGTACCTTAAGAAAAATGGTGATAGTTAGTTTGGTAATGAAGTTAGTGATGACGACCAAATGCCACCACTAAAGGATTTGATGAAGGGATGATATTGAGATGTAGCAGGAAAATATTTTCTATACTAGGTATCGGCTTTGTTGCTTGATCATAAATGGATGTAGTTACACTAATGTAGCTAATACAGAGTTGGTGGAGAAATTGAACTTGTATACAATTAGACACCCTAAGTCATATAAACTGCAATGGTTAAATGACAATAGGGAGGTAATAGTGACTAAGCAACTAATTGTTCCATTTACTATTAATAGGTATAAGGATTAGGTTATTTGTGATGTTGTACTATTGTTCCTATAGCCTTGTATGGGTTGTAATTGTTGTCAACTAGCTTTACGTGTGTAAGTAAATTGAAGCCATGTGGAAGGGCAAAAAGGTAAAACTACACAGAAGGGCAAGAAAGTAAATTCACTGCATAAGCCCTATTAGTGTTTCATGGAGTAGAGTATATAATGGTCATGAAAGACAAAGAACAGGGAGTTAGCAATATTGAACATTTAGCAAAACCTAGACAACTGACCAACCAAAGAGAACACCAACCTTACACGGAAGAACACCACTGGCGAACGAAGAGAGAGAAATGCCCCAAAGAGAAAAACGATAGAACAGGGGGGTCGAAAGGGAGTGCAGTTGAAACGAACAGCGAAGCTGTGCAGCAAAACCGTGAGGGAGACCAGATCCTAACTGGAACGGGTGAAATGAGACAAGATCAGGAATGGGTGAGAGAGATTGGCGGCTAGACTTTGGAAGAGAGAGAAATAGACGGTCGAAAAAACAGAGAAACCGGTCGACGGGAAAGAAAACTGGGAAAGGGCAAAGAAGGCTAGACGACAAGATGAAGAAAAGTAGACCACCAGCAAAAAAGGGAGGAAATCCAGCCAAGTGGGTGAACAGAAAATTGAAATCCCGTGAAGAGAGAGAAATTCGATGAAGTGAGAGAATTCAACTGAACAGTAAGAGAGAGAAATAGACAGGCGAGCAGTGAGATAGTGAGATCGTGAGACAAGGAGATGAGTGAGACCGTAAGACAATGAAAGTAGCAATTGTGTGATACAATGTAGGAATTCAGGAAGCATTGAACTCAACGTATTTCCAGACTTCTTCAAAAGAGATTAAAGAGCATTGCGGTGAACTTCTAAGTAGTAGTGGAGCAGCCTTTCAATTCAACAGAGGCAAGACAAGCTAACAGAAGAGTAGACACAGTAAATGACACTCTTTATATTGTACTTGCTTAGTAATTGCAATATTGAAAGGAGCAGAGAGTTAAAGACATCCATTGTAACCTATAATCACAAGTACAGTGGATAGTCTCAGTAGAGGGAAAGTCCCTACCACCGTGGATGTACGTCACATTGACAGAACTACGTCAATCTCGTGTGTCCTTAATTTGCTTTACATTCTGTACTTTGAATTAAGTTGTGAATGCAGCTAAAGTATCAGCCAACCCATAACCTAACGAAGACCTAAACAAGGACATTCGTATTGTCTATTAGGCAAGGTGTCTGAAAGGTGACTTTGGGGACTATTGTGATTAGTAGGTAGCAATAGATCTACCTCAGTCTAGTTTGAGAAAGAGTTTGCCTTTAAGAAGAGGTTGAAGTTGTTCACTTACCTGCAAATTGTGAATTGTGGTGATATTAATTGACGCCCCCTCTCAATATCACAAACTCGTAGATCCTAGGGAGAAGTCGGGAACTTCAATTAGTATCAAACCTTAGGTTCACCAGTTTAAAGCTTAATAGCTTAGTGTACTAATTTAAAGGGATCTAGAAGTTTGACTTGTTTAGCATATTGAGAAATGGAAGCGGGCACCAGCACTAGCACCACTTACAGCAAGAAGGTTCCAATCTTCAACGCAACCAACTACCACATGTGGAGAGCGAGAATGCAAGTGGTATTTGCAACAATGGGCATGAACGTGGTGAAATGCGTACATGAGGGTTTTGTGGCTCCGGAAGAAAGTAAAGACCCAACTCCATAAGAGTTAAGGTAGTTTGACATAAATGGGAAAGCCTTAAACGTCATCATTTCAGCATTGACAGATGCTAAGTATGCTAAAGTTATGGACTGCAAATCTGCCAAGGAGATATGGGACAGATTACAGAAAATCTATAAAGGTGATGGTAGAATAAAGGAGGCTAAACTTCAAGTGTTCAAGGAGAGATATGAATCTCTCAGAATGCAAAAAAATGAGACAGTCCAAGAGTTTTCACTAAGGTTGTTGATGCTGTAAATGACCTGAGAAGTCATGGGAAGAACAAGGACTCATCTGTTGTGAAAAAGATTCTATGAATTCTGCCTGAAAGGTTTGCCTCAAAGGTAGCAACCATAGAGGAGAGTAGAGATCTCAATTCTATGTCTTTGCATGATCTCTTATGCAATCTCATTGCATATAAGATGAAGATAAAGTTAGTTGAAAGCTCTGCAATAACGAAGGTATCAAAGGATGTAGCCTTTAAAACTATGAAGCAGTTGAAGATAAGAGAAGAGGAAGAATCATCTAGTGAGGATGACGATGGTGATGAGGAAGAAAGTGAAGGTGAAGTGTTGGCTTACTTCACGAGGAAATTCAAGAAGGGGTCTTAAAAGAGAAAAGGATAGTTGTCCTTGAGATGTTATCGTTGTAGGAAGACCGGACACTTTGCTTCTAAGTGCAAAGTGATACTTGATGATGAAGATGAGGATGGTGATGATAAGCCAAATTCAAAATTGAGAAGACCATCATTCAAATCAAAGAAGTCCAGCAAGAAGACTGCTAACCCATAGAGGAAGAAGAGATACTCATTCAAGAGTTATGTGAGTCAGACAAATGAAGCTGATGAGGAGGAAGATGAAGACTCATTAGATGAGTATGTTTTTATAGCATCAGCACAAGGTGGTAGCTCAACCTTTGAAGAGGAAGAGGAGGTTGATGAAGAAGAGCTAGATCTTGAAGCTGAACTAGAAGCAGCTTCAAAGGAGATAATCAGAAGGGGCAGAACCATAAAAAGGTTGGAGGCTCACATAAAACAAGTTGAAGCAAAGTCTGAGGAAGCTAAAAGTCAAAATGATGAGATAAGGGCTGAACATATTGACTTAAAGAAAAGATTTGAAGAACAGATCAAAATATGTGAAGACCTTACAATAGAGCTTGGCTCAAGGATTTCAACAATTGAAGAAATGGAGATAGAGTTGTTGAGACTTCAACAACAGCTCAATAAGAGAGAGAAAAACTTGTAGATGTTTAAAGTAGTAAGAGAAACAAGTTCTGCAAGAGAAAAGAAGAATGAGACTTTGCCACAGAAGTTGAAAGAGAAGGCTGTGAATCAGGTAAAGATAACTGAAGAAAAGAAGACAGTTACCAAACCAAAGCCAAGGCCAAAAATGATGGATGTAGTTAAAAAGCAGCAGCCCATAGCTGTTACATCTCAGAAAGAAAAGAAAGTTAGCCAGCAAAGGGCTACAACTGAACAGAAGAAGGAGAAGAAGGTGACTAAAATGAAAGCCACACAAGAAAAGAAGCCAGCTACATTGCCTACACAACAAGTGATGAATTTGGGGTCAGACCCAAGAAGAGGCAGTTTCAAGGTCATTGCCTTTATTGTGGAGTTTGGGGTCATAAGGCAATTAATTGCTAGTGGAGAAGGCCAGTATATGTCTCCAACTTGAGAAGATACGATGCTGCATATAGTGGGAGACAATACAGAATCCAAAAGAAATCACATGTCGTGAGTTCTTGCATATACTGTAAAAGGCAAAGACATACTAACGAGGATTATTGGTGGAAGCCCAAACTAGTAGTTTCAAAAAACAAGTTTGCTATATTGGCAGACTTGGAACAGTGTGAAAGGTGTGGCCAGGATGACCACAATGCCAAGAGATGCATGACATTTCTCTCTGAGCGAGAGAAGGCGCTTAATGGCACGGTGAAAACCAGTGGTGCAGTCAAAGCTGAGAAAAAGGAGAAAACTATCTTCCAACCAATTCAAAAGAAGGAATATAGTGCAAAATGGGAGGTGGCTAATATAGCTAAAATTGCACTGAAGGCTGATTGCAAGGATAAGCAGTGGATCCTTGATAGTGGATGCACTTCACACATGACGGGAGATAAGTGTAAATTGTCAAAACTAAACAAATCAAGAGAAGGTAAAGTCAAGTTTGGCAATGATGATTCACTCAACATCAGTGGTCAGGGGTCAGTAAAAGTTAGAAAAGGAAAGTTGAAAGATGTTCTGCATGTTGAATGACTCTGATATAATCTAGCATTTGTCAGCCAATTATGTAACGACAACCACAAAGTGATATTCATAAAAACAGGTTGCCAGGTAAAAAGTAAAGAAGTCAATACCGTTGCAACCAAAAAGAGAACAACTGAAAATTTATATGTGATTGATGAGGACAAGACAAGCAATTGTTTACTCACCAAAGAAGAAGAAAATCAACTCTGGCATAGAAGGCTGGGACACTTATCACAAAAAAACATGAGGAAGCTGACCACTACTCATGCAATCAGAGACATTCCCAACCTCAAGAGAGAGAGAGAGAGAGAGAGAGTATGTTTGCTCAGCATGCTCTAAAGGAAAACATCCTAAAAAGTAGTACAAGACCAAAGAGTTCAATTCTGAAGCAGTGCTTGATATTGTACATACTGATTTGTGTGGACCGATGAGGACAAAAGTGTTGAAAGGTGAGAGGTTCTTCATTTTGTTTGTTGATGATTATTCGAGAAGGACTTGTCTCATGCACCTTAAACACAAGTCAGAAGTTTTGAATTGCTTCAAGAGATACAGAAGATTGGCTGAAAATGAGAGTGGAAGAAAGATCAAAGTATTAAGGTCAGATCAAGGCACTGAATTTACAAATAAAGCTTTTAAAGATTATCTTGAGAAGCATGGAA